>JACEII010000153.1:96367-129370 GCA_014332785.1 Antheraea mylitta | reverse complement strand
CCTCGATAAATAAGCTATATAACACTAAAAGAAACTTTCAAATCGGACCGGTAGTTCTTGAGATTAGCGCGTTCAACCAAACAAACAAACAAACTCTTCAGCTTTATAATAATCCGATTTTGAGAAATTCTTCAGTAGTGCTCCGCTCCTATTGGATTTAACGTGATGATATGTAGCCTATACCCATCCTCGATAAATGAGCTATCTAACACTAAAAGAAAATTTCAAATCGGACCGGTAGTTCTTGAGATTAGCGCGTTCAACTAAACAAAGAAACAAACTCTTCAGCTTTATAATAATCCAATTTTGAGAAATTCTTCAGTAGTGCTCCGCTCCTATTGGATTTAACGTGATGATATGTAGCCTATACCCATCCTCGATAAATGAGCTATCTAACACTAAAAGAAACTTTCAAATCGGACCGGTAGTTCTTGAGATTATCGCGTTCAACCAAACAAACAAACAAACTCTTCACCATTATAATATTAGTATAGATAAAGTTATTAAACATGCAAGAAACTATGCTTTTTATAAAAGTTCTACAATATTTATTATCTTAAGTTTTCAGATCGTCAGTTTGTGTGTAAATGATTAGTTGTAATTAGTTTATATGACTATTTTTCCATAAATCGAAGGTAAAAAAAGTGCTTTACTATATTCTTGTTATATGTATGCTAGTGAAGGATATATACTATATAGCACAAATAACATTCTTCATAGACTTACCGAATACCTAGTTTTGAATCGCTGCGGGGTAGCAATTTTTACATGTCAAAATTAAATACATACTATATGTTGTAGCATAACTTACAAATTCAGTGTAGGAAAGAAAAAGCGAATAATATCAGATAAATACAAATAATACCTAGCGAATTACAATGAATTTTATTGTTGTTACGTAACGCCTATATACAATACGGTATGTACCAATAATACTGTTGGATTTCATTTTTATGCTTCTGCTAATATAAAAATATACAATATTCCGGCGTAACTTCGCGTGTCACTTCGTGTGTAACTTCACAACGAAACCATATTTTCACCATAGAAAAAAAAATCAGGAATTATCCTACCCATATTTATAATTTCTGTACTGGGGTAATTTATATTATTATGAGAAAGTTCGAATATAACTGGATCCACTACATATTTTAAAGCAAAATCCTCCGCCGCACCTGTTTGTTTGTTTGTCCGCGATAAACTAAGAAGCTACTGACGGGATTTTCATGCGGTCATTAATAGATTGATTAATGAGGAAGGTTTAGGTATATAATTTGTCAAGATTATTTGTAAATTCGTTGAAATATAAGGATAAATGTTGGAAGTATCGGAAAAGTCAAGCGGCCTGGGAGCTTTCGTCGAAAACGCTACCATTTGTGATATAACAAAACGATTGAGACAATACACAACGCAGACGAAGTCGTGAGAACCAGCTAGTATGTAATAAAGTATTAATTATTTTATACAACTGCTTGAAGAAGGAAATTGCGGAAATCCATCATTAAATATTATAGTGGACATTACTTTGCACTTTCGTATGGAATTGATTGACCGCTACCACGTCTCACTGTAATGAAAAACGTTTAATTTTCTGTAGTCGGGTGAAGCTGTTAAGAACCTTGCTAGGTCCTGCTAGGTCAATAGCGTAGTCAGTTCGAGGAAAAAAAACATTGGATTTTATTTGTGTGCGTGTGTGTCCTTGAAAGAGTTCAATTTGTAACTAGTAATAGAAAGAGCGAAATATTAGAAACTAAAATAGCAATGTAAATAAGACTAATTAAAAACTGTCAAACGCGTTTTGGTTAGTGTACGTATTCTATTCTATTTTGGTCTTTAAATAAAATGTAAAAGAAAATCAAATCTTAGTGATAGTTGCAGTTAGGGTCCAAACAGTTACTAGAGCTGTATGTTATTATATATTATAAATATGTGACCGAAGTCGAGAGTAGAGCCTTGTTGTAGAATAAACTTACAATTTCTCATTGGTGCACGTAGTTCAACTGAAATACGCTCGACAGGCGAAATCTTACGGAACACGTCGGTACATCCTCATGTAGAGTTATTAACAGATTAGATATATTTTTCTAATATGAATAAATACATTATTTTATCAATTAACCCGGAATAAAGTATGGAAGTAGCTTCCATATATTATAAAGAGTTCATAGGAGGGTAATACAAAATAAATTTAACCCAAATATAAATACCTTTATACCTTTAAGAACGCAGAATATTCGAGACGAAAATGTACTACGGTTTCCCTCATTAAGTTTTTATCTATCAAACCTTAGAAAAAAATATCTTAAGATAGTTAATTATTTGCATGTGTATTCATTACATAAACCTGTAATATAAGTGTACCATATATATAGTAAATAGTGTGTTGTATGTATGGCTGATACTAAACAAAATTAAGGTAGATTTATTCAGAGACATGAGTCCCTGATAAAAAAAGTCTAATGCTAGTAGACGATATGTTCTATGATTTTCTTGCTGAGGACTTATCGTGAACGCGGTACTTGTGATCGTAGTCCGGTAAAGCTATTAAGGCTAGGCCAAAAGCGTAGTTAATTTGAGAAAACAGTACTTGTGTACAACGCAGTGTTGCGTGTCTGAACAAGTACTGAAACAAAGAGACAGACATTACCAAAAATGATCGAAATTATATCTTATTACTTATTCAAGGACAACCGCAACATTTTTTTTCCACAAAAATCTAAAAAATACAGACATTAGATTTGGATTCTTACTATATGTATAGAAAGGTTTTCGTACAAAAGTAGTTAACAAAAGGTTCTTTTACTTTTCTTCATCGATGTCTGGTCTATAAGTTGGTAGTGCATTTAATTTCAAGGAAACCTTCGTAAACGGTCAGAATGATCGTATCCAATTTGCGGCGACTTGTGAGCTTTGAAAATAGTTAACACGGTTCTACTTGCTTTGCGAGATTTTTGCAATATCACATTTTATTTATCTATTTAATATATCATCTTACTTTAAAATCTTTTTTATATAACAAAGATGTATTATAGATACTTTTTAATGTTTTTAAATTAATATTCCGTAATATTTGTAAAAGTATGACTTTATTATAATTTATTTATTAAAACTTTTGAATAATTCTACAAAAATGCTGACGCCTCTTATGGCGGTGGATTAATGTCACAGCATTGACGATTGAGGTAAAGATTAAAAACGAGATAATATTACAAAAAGAGAATAAGTAACTTTCAATCATTTTGATTTACAATAATGTATAATATTGTAGTTGACTTTTTTTTATTCCAAAAATAATTATAATATAATTTAACGTTATCTAAACTGCTTAAATAGGTAATGTATGTAACGTTGAGGCCTAAGGTTCTGTTAGAATTGGCGTGTACTAATCTAAAACAAGCTTTGACACTGATGCTTCTTTAGATGTTTTTATATTGTGTCTATAATCTATACTATAATAAAACTGTAACAAGTCGAAATCTGTACATTAAATATTTCTTGAAAATTTTAATCAGGGTAGAATATATTATCGATATAGAAGTCAAAAATAATCTTTTTACAATTTTTGTCTGTCTGTCTTTCTGTCTGTCTGTCTGTCCCTATGAACACGCATCACTCTGAAAGTACTGAACCAATCTTGACGAAACTTGACATAGTGATAACTAATATTACGAGATTATATCAAATATACTTTTTGTCCCATAAAGTCTAGAATCTAAACCGGTATTACTCTGAAAGTACTGAACCAATTTTAACGAAATTTAACACAGTGCTAACTAATATTACAAAACTACATCCAGAATACTCTTTGTCCAATAAAACGCAAGGGGTTCTTCAGAATAACGGACGAAAGTTAAAAATTTCAAGTTCATGAAATTCATACTGAATTTTGGTAACTTTTCTTTGTGCTATATATAGTAGTAAGATTAGATAACAATTTAAGCCATACGTCATCACCCTGTGCTACTTAAAAAAAACAAAAAAAAAACCGTTGGCTTTCGAACCTTTGCCCTGTCGCGTCGATCGTTCAGTATAATGTAGCGAACGTTACCACCGGACCACGGCTATTTGACAAAAATATTCTAAAATATCAATTACATACGAAACTTTGTCTAAGTTGTTAAAAGAAACTGTACCTAATATGTAATAGCTTTTAGGCTTATTATTATATAAAATAATTCTCAGATATCTATCGATAGTTTGGATTCACAATTGGAAACGGTGGATGTTGCTGTAATTCGGTTTATTAATAATTATCGTGTTTAAAAATACAATTGAAATCATAATTGTAATAATCGATTTGGTACAGATGAATTTTTACGGGTCATATATGTATATTATTGTATAAATAGTATTTAAGACATATTAAACGATGAACAATGTTTAATTAATTAGTTTTTCACATAAATAACAAATAATCTTAATATAATAAATGAATGTCATTATTAGTTAGTTATTATATAATAAGAATGAGCTAATCAGTCAAGATAAAGAAAGCTAAAAGGTCCATAGATGGCGCTAAATTGAAATATTTTGAAGCATTAAAAGTTATATACATATGCGGGTGTTTTTATGTTTATTCAATAGTTTTTTTATAGTTAGTCACAATGACTGTAATTGAACTCGACAAAAATCATCTATCGTCAATACTGGGAAGACATATATCAGCAATATATGTAAGTTAGTTTTTTTTTATTGGACCCGGTAGGTGATACTGCGAACGGGTTTTAGGGTTATTTTTAAAGTTTTTTCACATACCAACGGCGTATATACTTGAGTAAGCCCCTGTATAATTCGGATTACCAATTGAAAACGGTAGATGTCACAGCAATCGGGCTTATTAAGATTTTTCGTGTTTAAAAATATAATTGAAACAGATAATAACCGATTTGGTGCAGACAAAGTTGCACGGGTCAGCTAGTCGTATAATAAAAACTAGGTAATTCTTATTTCAAGAACAAAAATTCAAGTTTTTATGTAAAGGTGTTTGACTGATTAATGTTTGAGTGACAGAGATGAACAAATTAAAATCAGTTACTAGTAATGCTTAAAGTAAAAAAAACAGGATCCGTTGTTAAAATAAACGATAGAAGTGAAACTTGTGCATTACAGACAAACATTTTTGTCAAAAAAAGTCAAGGTCACCCGGTTTTCCAAGGCAGACACAGCGTACTAACCGCACCTGACGTTTCTTAACTTCGATGATCGGACGAGAACTGTTGTGTTTAACACTCTACCCGACATAGTGTTAACCTCAATCATTTTTTGTCAGACATAAACGTTATCGGTCAGAATTTTAAAGCACTTCCATTCGATATTCACTTGAAAAGTAATTCCCGTATATTGTTAAATATTATAGTTGTTTTATTTTTTGCTAAAATATTAAATTATCATTATTGAATAACAGAAACAAATATTTATATGTTCGTGATTCGGAGGCCAAATATATTTACAATATAATTTTGAAGATAGAGAGGAAATATATGTATTGAAATAATTTTTGAGAAATACTGATTATTTCGAGTTATGTATTTTAGAGTGATATGTGGTCAAACGCTATCTCAAATAATGCTTGATTGAATGTTGGTTTGCAACTTCCGCCTGCAATTGATTGGCAGCTGCCACATCTCACTGCTACAAAAACGGTTGATTTTATTTGTCAAAGTTAAGCCCGAAATAGTTATATAAATACCAAAAAACGCAAAATAATAGCTGAAATACTAAAAAAGACGACTGATCCTTTAGATAGTTTTGTTATATAACTAAGAATAAAAATTCAAGGTAATTAAAATATGTTGCAAATGAAACATGCAATGCCCAAAATCGATTAGATTTTTGTAATATTCAACAAAATTTTGTATTTAACTAGCTGTATCCGCGACTACGTCCGCGTGAAATTTAATACAGTGATTACTAAATTAGCTTGGTACTTTAGCAGTGACGTTTGTCAAAACAAATCAACAAACAGACATCTCTCAAAAGGGTTGAAATGTATTTTATTATTTATTCCTAAATACCTCCAAATATTTTTATCCCACACATCTAAACACGTTAGATTTACATTCTTATATGTATAGATAAGATTTACTTATATTTAGCAAGATAATGATTTCATAGTCGCGGAAAGTGTTTTCAACGTGTTCTTACTTACAGTGGATGTACAAGGTACATCGACTTTAGACCCGGAGGCCGCTACTCCTCCGGAGCCACTGACAGCTCTCAACCAACCAGACCAGTTAGATAACAAAAATGGTCAAATTAAGATTCTGAAACGTCTGGAGACGGTTCCAGACATCAAGAGAGACACTTCTGGCATCACTACGCAATATATCGGCACTGGAATTGGTAAGAAGTTTGAATCATAGGATCCTTGTTTTTTAGAACTATTGATCACAATCATAACAGACTGTTAAATTGTCTGAAAATTATGCTCTCAAAATGTTAAAATGTCTCAAAATTATATCTCAACCATAGAATAGGACGATATTTTTAAAAATATATTTCTTGAAGGTTTACTGGAGTCATTTCAAGTCACTTGAGTTTACACTTTATAGGTATAGCATTTGAGCACAAGAGTAGTCCGGTGAAGCTGTTAAGACCTAGCTAGGCCAATAGCGTAGTCATTTCGAAGAAAAAAAAATTTGAGCACAATTTCATGTGATATTAAATGATGATGAAGATGGTAAGCTCTAGAGGGGTAAGGGGTGTCGAGTAACATCTTAAGACTTGAGACACCCAAGCCAACCTCACCTGCACGTGGTGCACCCTGCCGGTCAACGAACGAGGCAATGGCGATAGCGGGGTGGTAGGGTTTTGCAGCCCGACTGGGTCGCAACCGCCATGTACATGGCGAAAAAGCCCGTCATAGTGACTCGCTTTTGCGCGTCGCGTTTCGGGATCAGCTTGTGCATATCCAGTACCAGGTGACATTCGTCACTATGGCCGGCATGACAGCGGCGACCGACGATGGATGATCTGTCTCTCGGTGGTCGCCACTGTTTTTGGATTGTACTATGCTTATCATCAGGTATAGTGCAGTAACTTTGTCGTGCTACAATAAAAAAAAAAAAGAGGGGAACTGTTGATTGATCACAAGTGTGGTTGTCGGAACACATCAACGGGTGCTTGACGACAGTATCTTAATTTGAGGATGGTAGCTAACAGGCAGCAGACTTAGGAAAGCTTGTTTCTATGATTATAGTTCCATCACGATGTTTTCGATCACGGAATACTCGGAGTTACTTGCAAGAACTTCGAACCTACGTCACGTTATGTCCGAACTCGCTATTAACTAAGCCATAATAGCTTATGCTAATGGCAGCATTATGGAAATCGAATGTACATCGTCTACAAGATGTGACAATAAACTTGTACTGAAGCTCAATAAATGTTCAAGAGTTATTCTGTTTAAAAGTGTTTATTTCTGAAACTACCAGTTAGGTTTAGATTTTATTGATAATTTATTAAGGAATGTTCGGAGCTATCTAACATTGTCATATACTATGCTCGAATGCGTTACTTTACGTTAAAGTTGTGGGGATCACGATCGCTTCACGCTAGAAAAACAATTGACAACCAAGTTTTTGGCGGGATCTTGGAAGATATGTATTGGATTTTACTTCTAATCTTTTGTTATTTGGCTTTATGTTTTGTAATATTGGTGCTGTTTTCGTAATATAGTTTGAATGTTGTATACAAGTGAAGTGCATGGAAAATAATACCACGGAGCATGGATTCTGACTTGCCACAAAAACTCCCTGAAAAGTTCTAACAAGACGGCCACCATCTTGTTAAATCATTAAAATGATTACAAGAAATTTGCAATATAATTAATTACCTATATGACAATGGTTGTAATAATCTACTAGAAGATTAGTTACCAAAAATAAAATAATAATAACAACTTACAATGGAAAATGTCTTCAAAGTATCGTTTGTTATTGTTAGTACATATTAGTTTTACAAATTTGAACTCTTTTTGGGCATTCTTAAACATCACGCTATGACGTTTAATAGCCGGGTAATTATTATATAAACTGTAGGTCAGAAAAAGTAAACGAGAATAAAGTAATAGTGGCGGCGAGGCTTGTGGTGTGGCGCTGTGTTTTGGTGCTCGAGGCTTGGGTAAAACAAACCAGGCAACAAACCTAATATATACAATACTTCTCTGCGTGTATGTGACTGAACTCTTCCTAAACGGTTGGACAGATGTAGATAAAATGTTGTGTATGTTCAAGTGGATTTAATAATGGTTTAGATTCAGAATTGGACTCTGTACCATTGGACCAGTAGTCCGGTGAAGCTGTTAAGTCCTTGCTAGTCCGTTCGAAAAAAAAAAGACTCTGTAGGTGGCGTTGCGGATGATTTTTAGGTTTTTTTTAATTATCAATGCAGGACAACGTCTTCCAGGCCCGCTAGTATGATATAAATAAATTATGAATATCATATGAGTCATATTTTTATGGTAAACTTGTATCATTTCTAGTTAATCTTGGTGCCTTTGCTGCTGGAGTATGCGTCGCCTGGTCATCGTCAGCTCTACCGTTGCTTACTTCAGATGATTCCAAGGTATGTTTCATATTAGTCATTAGAGACGTTCTTTCGAATATTGCAAATGGTAAAACATCGCTGACCGACGTGAGATGCGATATACATCTATGATTTAATGATCAGGATGAAAGCTGTTAGATATATTATTGTCATCATCAGTCTATAAATTACCTACTACAAAGAAGCTATGGGCAAAATCACCACGCCAGGTCACAAAGTATTGGTGATTTAAACTCTGAGAAATCAAGAAGAAGATGCAAAAACATTGCTCAAGTTCAGGTTTCCTCACGATGTGTTCTTCACCGGCAGCCGAAACTGTTACCAATGTAAATTAGTAAATGTATGCGAATTCCGAAAATTTTCTTGGTACATGCCGGGGTTCGAACCTCCGGACATCGGAGTGATATTCCACCGGTTAAACCTCTCGACCAACACGATTTGTGTAAATAATACAGGCTCAAAACAATTTTAATACGTCGCTATGATTGAATTAAGTGTTCTAGTGCCTCAATACTACATATGTTGTATAGTAGTAGTTGTAAGCCGGCTTGAGTATTTGCCATTTTAAGCTATGTTACAATATGTAGGCTGCATCGTATAATAATAAGATAAACATCACATAATTTTATCCATAATTCAACCGGGCTTATACAGAATCATAGACTATAATACATTAAATACCTTATACATCTAAAATCACTTAAACCGATATATTTTCAATATTGTTTTTTTTAGATAATCAGGTCTGAAATGCTGTCTCTATTAAATAATGTATGTCATTTGTCAAAATATAGTAATATATGCATATTTTATATGCATACTACCGGTCCTTGTGGATGTTGTCCCACCCTGATAAAAAAAAAACAATTATCCAACCGCAGCGCCATCTACCGGGTCTAATTGTAAGTCTAAACCATTCTCGAATCTACTGGAATGGGCACACAAAATTTCATCAAAGTCGGTCCAGCCGATTAGGAGGAGTTCAGTGACATACACACGTAGAGAAAAAAAAAATGACATGTGTCAGTCAGTAATTTGACAGAGATTTGTTGATAGAAAAAGAATAATATAATGTAAAATTGAAAGGAAAAAAAGATTCATTTCCATTTTGAATTAATAAGATTTCGTTAACGCAAAAACTAATTTCATCAAAGTTTTCGTCATTAAAGAAAATTTTCACGAACGAGCCTCTCGCTTAAAGCGTAAAAACTAAACGTGGTCCAAATGAAAACTTAATAAGTTATAAAATGTTAAGTAAAGATTTAGGGGATTAATTCTAAAGGGACACATTTAAAAATGTTACTTTAGAAAAAAAGGCGAGGCTGTCATACGGACTGTAGACAGAAGTGAAAACTCAAGACAATTAAATTACTGTGTTTTCTTTTAAATTTTTGAAGGCATTATAGTATGAATTATTTCAATTTCGTAATTTCTATATTGAAATTATTAACATTAATCTGGTTTTCACATCTATTGGGACTCCGTACAATTATTACATCCATATATATACAATTTATTCATTAATTAGACATATGTTGCATAATTAGGCTGCACAAACTGAATACAAAACATCAAAATTATATATAAATAGGCGGCTATACTACATGTCACTAGTCTAATGCAAGCCGTGCAAATACAGTGCGCTCTAGTCCGGTGCAACTTTTAGTCTGGTGAAGCTCTTAAGATCTTTCTAGGTCAATAGCGTAGTCAGTTCGAGAAAAAAAAAACAGTACGCTCTTTTATACTTTATTAGTATGCCATGAAACGAAATCATAGCTTCATCTCTTACCAAAAAATACCGTTCAACGTGCCTAAAGACGTTTTCACTACAAATATTATTTATCTATTGACACATGAGCGATACACGATTAAGAGGCGATCAAATGATTGTTTTTAATTATGTTTTAGAAAATTTCTTTGAATGCGTTATCTTTGAACTTTTATTAGAACCTAAGTAGAGTCGTGTTATTATTATTGTACTACAGACACGCGTTTATTGATGAACACACAATAATACCTACACAGGCTTTTAATAAAGCCACACGTTTACCAGGATTTAGATGTATGCTTAGTAAATTGTAACTTACTATATCCATCCATGTATTGTAATACTTGTTTTGGTTTCTAAAATTTGGTATCATTCAAGGAATGCAAACCACTTTTAAATATTTAGTTTTATTCTGTTTTATATATAAATTTCTTCTGTACATGTGTATATCACTAAATTCCTCCTAAACAGCTGGATCGATTTTGATGAAATTTTGTGTGCGTATTTCAGTAGATCCGAGAATGGTTTAGATTTACAACTGGACAGGGTAAGTGGTGCTGTGTTTTACTTTTTAAATTATCAAAGCAGGATAACGCCCGAAGGCACCGCTAGTTTTGTTATATCAATGTAGCAGTCCTTGAAGGATTTTAAATCGCTTTGAAGTAAACATGAGTAATATAATTTAAGTAATTCGCGTACACCTAGTAAGCATTTGGATTGTATGCTATAAGTAGAAAATTATTTGTAGTCCGGTGAAGCTGTTAAGACCTTGCTAGGTCAACAGCGTAGTCAGTTCCAGAAAAAAAAAGTAAATTATTTAGGATAAAAAAACATTATTTATTCATATTACGAATATACAGAAATAAAAAAAAAAAACAGAAATACCGTCAGTGGTTTTACTAATAAATTTTGATTCCCTTCAGAATCAACCTCGACAGTGTAAATTAAATTGAATTTTAAATAAACGCACATTTTTCATTTTATACCTCGTGTGAAAATTTAATGACTTTTCCGCGGGCAGAATTTTATACATATTTTAAATTCATAATTAATGTTATATTCTGAGTGGTTATCACGGTTTTAACTCTGATAAATTGGTTTTTGTGTACGATATAGTTGTTCCGATGGTTTTTGTTGCATTTTTACCATTTCTGATATATTTATTTTGCTGGATTAAATTGAATTTCTTAAGCTAATCTATATAAACAAAAACCAATTGTCGATTCATTTAAGCGAATCACTTAAAAATACTGCACCTATTTGGATAATATTTTTTTGTTTGTGCGTGTGAATGTTTGAAATTGATATGGAAAAGTGAAAAACGAAATCTCCATATGAAAAAGTCAGTGAGATAGAAGAAACTGAGGAAGTCTTCAAAAATATTGACAGAATTGACGGATTGACGTTTAGTTATTTCATTGAATTATCGTATTGTAAAGAGAAGATTTGACTTCATCTTCATTTCAGGATACTCAAGCGAAGCTGGAGCGGGTAGTTAGTCTATACTAATATTATAAAGAGGAAAAGTTTGTGAGTTTGTGACGTTGTAGGGGGTAATTTCAGGAATTCGTGGTCCGATTTAAAAAATTCTTTCAGTCTTATATAGCTCATTTATCGAGAAAGGTTATATGTTACATATCATCACGCTGAGACTGATAGGAACGAAACACCAGTGAAAAATGTTTCAAAATCGGAATTTTTTTCCTCTGGACAGCTTCCGCTGCGTGTTAACGTTGGTCCAAAGTAACTATTCCACGCGGACGAAGTCGCGGGCAGAGGCTAGTACTTAAACAAACTAAGTAATTTACATCTGATATCTGAAAAATTAAATAAAATGGCAGAACGGCGATATAATGATTGCTTAAATTATTAATCCTTGTTAATTCTCGCGTAGTATTAGGGCATGGAAATTGTCTCTGATTGGATTACTCGCATCATATACATGATGACGATTTCGTCACAGTGAATCTATTTTAACTTGACTAGTTTTGGGATCACATAGCTCCTGAAAAGGTGAAAATTGCCGATAGCTTCTAGTACTGGTCGCTGTTCAAACTATACTGCCAATACCGTTAGGTGCAATATCCTAACTTTTCTCGCTATTATAAGCGTACGTTACGTTACGTTGAAATTGACAGTGATTTTAAGCTATTGCATAGCTTCTATCGCGGGCCTTGAGCGTGGAGACCGAATCCAAAAATTCCGTAACGAAAAAACCTAACACCAATCAAGTCTCAAACTTTTGTTTCTTATTTCAGTTATCATAAACCTATTGTTTCAATGATTAATATTCCTGAATAACCTACATATATTGTAAGATAATAAAAATATTTTGACCAAAAAAGAAAAAAAATTGTTTTCTTATCGGTCACCACGCTCAAAAAGTGTAACTTGAATTAATATCAAAGAAAAAAAAACAAAGGAAAAAAAATACTGCATAAATAACATAAATAAATTTTTAATAAAAAATGCTATGCAATAGCTTTACCGCGGTAGTCCCCGAGTGCCACACGTATTTTTATAATCTCTTCAATTACTTGCATAATTAAGCAGAAATTGTAGATCACGCTAATCGTATGTATTTGTTTAAAATTTTAAAATCCAAAACTATATGTAATTCACGGAGCTTTTGGCGGGGTTTTGGATTGTGTCCCGTAGTGGATTTCACATTTTGTGCATAATCTTGTGTTAATTACCTCTATATTTTTTAATGTTGTAGATGTTTTACGTAGTGAATGGAAAATAATACCTCGGATACTAAATCTGACTTGCCATTAAAACTCCCTAGAAAGTTCTAAAAAGAGAATCACCATATTGTTAGTTCATTGCAATGATCGCAAGAAACTTCTAATATCTAATAATCTAATAGAAGATAGGTTGCCAAAAATAACAGAAATAATAATGTAATTTACAACACGAACTTTACCGAAGTTGGACGAAGTTTTCCGAACAACTGACAAACGTCCCCCACAATTTGAAATCCTGACTTATAACGTTGCAAATTGTAACGAACTTTATGGAATGCACTGTGAAAACTTAATGCTTTGTATATAAGGTTCATTTTTACATGTGTTTACGGCATTTACACGTTCGCATTTGGTTTTAAACCTTTGCAATGCGCAATGCAGTTTGTTACGCGATGTTCAATTTATGCAGGTGTTATAAAGTTTGTGTATGCAATTACTTCGCAACATGCACGCTATATTGAACGTCTTTTGAAACTATAATATCGTGTTTGAGTTACTTGAACCATCAATGTAATAAGGATCAGTGTTTTTCAACCTTATTTCTATGTGTTAATCATTATGTTTACTATATTTTACTTCACACGTCAGGTTAAAAAAAAATGTTATATTAAGCCTTGTTTTTTACTGAATGGACAAATTATGATGCGATCAGATTTTACTATGTAGCTGTGGACCTGAGCGTTTCCCAAATTTGACCCAATTAACTTATACATTTTGGAATGTCTTATCTATCTATCTAATAATCTCATACCTTTAAACGAGCAATTCTTGTATATTTTTATATTTGTATATATTCAGGATCTTGGAAACGGTGTCATCTATTTCCGTGAAACTTAGTATGTAGGTAATTTCGGGGACGATAAATGGATCTAGCTAGATTTTATTCATAGAAAACTTAACTAAGTTTTCAGGCAATGAAAAAATGTAGCTAGAATATAAAGGTAAATTTCGCCTGCGCTGTCATAACAAAAATAGCTCAGATGGAAATTGGTTGCCTTGAAAATCCGTGTAACGTCAGTTCGAATCCGAGTATATATTATTTTTTGAAAAAAAAAAAAAAAAAATTTTTGTAAGGCAAACTTGACAATTTATTTTAATTAAATATATAATTTCATGATTATAAGAGAGATATCTTTTATTATATTTTTTTTTGTGAAAAAATTCTAATTTTGTGAGGCGAATCTAACAGTTTATTTTAATTTAAAAATGTTTTTTAAAGAACCGAGCTAGGCTCGGTCGACCAGCTACTTTCATTAAAGCTTCATGTATCTTCTGGCTATATTATTTTTCTACTGGATTAAGTAGAAAGCAAGCATTTTTTTTCCTTAGTGTAATTGCAAACCTTTTTGGAATACTTACCTTTAGTCCGATTATGTTTGCGCATAAATTTCAATGGATCACACTAAAAATATATATCGGTTTTTGTTCTTCGCCTGCATTTTCACAGAGTTTATAATTTATCGTACTGAGGATCATGTAAAGTCGTATTACGATATATATAAATAAATGTTCTCAATTCTATATTTAAATAACTCAAAAACAACACGTATAAATTTAACAAAGCTAAAGTTAACTCAAGAACTTTAAATATATTGTAACTTATAGACGGTAGAACTGAGGGAAACTTTGCCCGCAACGTACTTGAAACTTAAGGAGCGGGTAGGGCAATTTAATTAGACACGAATAACTTTTATATATGTAATAGATCTATTTGTACTTATTTAGAGGCACTAGATGAACAGATCTGTTGTAAGAATTGTATATGAAACGTTAAACATTTCATGTTGTAGTATTAATGTTGTGCATTAATGCATCTCTGTTACTGTTACACGCCTATATTAAAAAAGAAAATAGATTCGGTTTTTACGCGCATTGTTTACTTTACTGTTTTGCAATACTATATGTGCTGTTCTGTTACTCTATACAGTAAAATATTCTACACATATCCTATCATTATAAAAGGTTAGATAAAAAATGCTGCTTTTAAAACAGAGTGCATTCCCAAGGCTTTTTAAATTTGTTTCTTAATGTATCATGACACAGGAATTACATCGTGTGTTAGGAAGAATAGTATCATTAAAAACAATGCGATACATTACTGAGAGATATGCTATCAGTCGCCGCGTAGAATTCATATTGAATAGAAAGTATTTTGTCTGATTTAGGATCGCGACAAACAGATAAAATTAGAGCTACGACTTTATTATCTTCTTGGTGGCTGCATTTACTGATCTTCAAAAGGCAGTTATAAGGTTCTAAGTTCGACCATCCTTTTGTTTATCCGCTTTCCTACTTAACTTTCTCCACTTTGCCCGGTCTTTGTTGTTCATTTCATCTTTTTGTTTATTATGCGTCAGTATTATTATACCGTCTTACCGCACTTATTACCATTTGATACCATATCATATATAACTTTTATATTGCCATCCAACAGGTGCAAGGCTTTCATTCTGGTGAAGTTATCGGTGCTGTGAACAGCACAAGTACAACTGTATTCACTCCTGCACATCCTCAAGTTGTGGTACGTTACCATATCTAACCTTTAAAAAGGAAATATAGAAAATATAGCATTCCTTAGCATAAAATACATTATATTAAAGTTTACATTGCAATGAGTAATGATTACAATTAAACCATTTAAAAGCTTTATTAGTAATCTTATATAAGGTTATTTAATCTTTGCTACAAACATAAGTTTATCATATATCAAGTGCAACTGCCTACAATACACTATCAGGTGCTTGGTGATAAATTTTGAACTTGACGGTGGCAGCTAGACTTAGAAAAACCTACCATCATACTATAGCTTCATCACGATGGTTTCTTTCACCGACAGCACCGATTCAGTTGCAAGCATTCGAACCCACGTTCGTCGATGTTGTATCGGAATAATTTATCAACTAAGCCATCATCGCTTTACTATGGACCTTATTATCTCATTAATTATGGTGTTATTATTCTGCGTTCTATTGATTACTGCCATGTTTCTCACAATTGGTTGCACATGTTTACTCCTTTAAGGGGGAGTCCCAGATTAATATTGATCCTTCCGATACTAGCGAGTGAGTTAATGATTGTGTTAATTATTTATGTTCTATAAATTAATCTGTATCTTTTTTTCTACTTGTTTTTTAGTTATCAGGATCAGAACCATCTTGGACAGCATCACTGCTCTGTTTAGGAGCAGTGTGTGGTGCAGTACCCACGGGACTTATATCGGAATATTTTGGCAGGAAGAAAACATTGTTGTACTTAGCTTTACCATTGGTAGTGTCGTGGATACTGATTGCATCAAGGTATGTCATTTAAAAAAAAATCTAAAATGTGTTTCTACTGCAAATCTCTTTTAGTTTGAATTTGTAATTTATCTAAAATATATTACAGATGAAATAGAAGTGATTACATTCATTAGGAATTTTTTATTTTATTCCTTCTTCTTTATACTATTATATAATACATAAATAATTTTATCACGATGAAAATCTTTAACCTTGCTTAAATTTGACAATAGATTTTCTTTATATTGTAGAAAATGTCATATTGTTAAGTTTTTTACTAACAGATCTATAAATTTACGCAACACACTTTTGGTTCTACAAACATTTTGGAGTACAAATTTTATATACTGTTAGCCTTGTATGAGTTGAATGTATTAATGAGATTACTTCAGAAATTAAGAACAAGGTTAAGCATTCTAAGTACTAATGTTTTTTTACAACTAATATGATAAAAACACTTTTATTACAGCCCAAATGTTTACGGGTTGTACGTTGGTCGTTTCGTCGGAGGCATAGCGGTGGGAGCTTTCAGTGTCGCTATACCACCTTACGTTGAAGATATAGCCGAGAAACAGCTCTTGAAAACTTTGGCAACTTTTTACCATGTCCACTTCAGCTGTGGAGTTCTATTCGGGTATATTATAGGTAAGATATATTTTAGAAAATGTGTGACAATTGTAAAAGGAGAAGAAAATATAATTACTCACACAATGATGACTAGATTAGTGAATTTTTAATATCATAAAATAAATAAGGTATGTAACTAGTTAAGTTAAAAATTATTTTCAAAGTAGCAGTCTATGGATACCACTGTCCTTCTGAAAATATTTCTATAGTAATATTTCTATATTTTTCTTTATATATACAAGTATCTGTGTTTAAGACACATTTACTGGACTTTCAATGTGGTCTCTAGTAATTGAATATTCTTTTCAAATGAATGCACGAACTTTTATAGAATATATTATTTGCTTTTCAGGAATGGTAGAAAACACTACTTGGTTATCAGTACTATGCGCCAGTATACCCATCGCCTTCTTCATAGCCTTTATATTTCTACCAGAATCACCAGCATACTTGATGTCACAAGGCAAATTCCATGAAGCAAAAGCAGCTCTACGCTATTACAGAGGAATCGACAATGACATCGACGGTGAACTTAAAGCTTTAAAAGAATACATTAGAAATTCCGTCAAAAACAAAATGACATTCAAGAAATTATTTAGCACTAGATCAACTGTAAAAGCGCTCGTCGTCTCTTTCGGTCTTATGATTTTCCAGCAGTTCAGTGGAATATACCCCATTCTTTTTTACGCTAAAAAGATATTTGTAAATTTTGCGGTATCTTTGAATCCACCGAGTGCCGCTATAATTTTAGGATTCTGTTTAGTATCGTCGACATATTTTTCAACAATGCTTTTGAAGGTGGTTCGAAGACGGGTCCTCTTAATGTTGTCGTTCTTTTTAATGGCTTTGAATTTGGGTGGATTAGCGATATATTATCATTTGAATGCACCGAGTATGTCATCTAATAATACATGGATACCTTTATTCACTTTATGTTTATACGTGAGCGTGTATGCAGCAGGTGTTGGTCCCATACCTTGGTTGATGTTAAGAGAGATTTTCCCACCGAATGTGACGCGAAGAGCAACAGCAATTACCGCAGGCTTTCACTGGCTCTTAGCTTTCGGAGTTACTAAGTTATATAAAAACTTGGAAGACTTGATCAAACCTGGCTGGACGTTATGGCACTTTGCTGTTACTTGCATAATTGGTCTAATTTTTGTATTCTTCTTCGTTCCGGAGACAAAAGGCAGGACTCTAGAGGATATACAAAACGAGTTTGCAGGCATCAGAAAAAAGAAGAAGCATAGACATGTTATAGAAGTTGAGAGCGTTTCGGAAGCTTAAAGACTGTTTTGTGGTTTAAATCAAAATTTAATTTATTTATCAGTATTTATTTTCGATTGGTTTTGTTAACAGGTCAACATGAATTTATTAGTTGAGTTGTTATTTTATCTTACTTTTTGAAAGAAAAAAAGAGTGAAAGAAGCATGTGAAATGTGAATTTTGATTTAAATCAGTTTTTAGTAGATTATTTGTAAAATTTGGGGATATTATGTGTTCACTAATGTTTTACTATTAGAAGTTTATATGTTATATTTATTAATAAACGATTAATGAAATAATTAAATTTCTCTTTACTAGTCTTTCACTAGCAGTTACCTATGTTATTTCTTCTTGCAAACTAGAAGTAACTGCACTGTATCTGAAGAAGAGATGAATACAAAAACAATAGTAAAGTAATTGCAATGAAAATAAAAGTCTGATACACAATGCATAAGCAAAAACAGAGCAGTAGGACATCTCGAGGTCCTAACTAACTCTACTTACCGTATAAAAGTGTGTACCACAAAACGTCTCCCGAATAAGTAAGGAGGTTGTTTCAGCGAAAAATTAGCGATGCGGGGTGTACCAGGGACTAATAAAGTTTTGTGGGTGAAGCTCGCTCGCATACAAATCAAGTTTGGTTTACTTTACCTTCTTTGTTTTGAGATCTGTTTTATTATCGTATTCATTTTGTTAGATATCACGAAAAATGCCTATTTCATATGCTTCTAAATCTTTCATTTATAATGATGGAAAGATTAGAACAAGATTTTACTTTGTATTCATGATGACTTCAGCTTCTAAATGGGCCTTTTAAGTTAGGAGTTTTTGGCGGGATCTTCAAATGTAATTTATTTATTTATTTTGAGATTTACTTATTTAGATAAAATATTAAAACTAATTGATACTCTTAAATCATATTTTAAAATATTAGGGATATCACAAAGTAACAGAAAGAAAAAAAAAATGCTTAACCAATTAAAACTGTACATTTTGTGAATAGACTGATATGCCTTTATCACTGTTTTGAAATGATTTCGTTTAGTTGAGAAAATGTCGCATGTTTTATGGAATGAGTTATATGACCTAGATATTCTGTTGACCGGAGAGTAAAAGCCTAAGTTAATACATGAATGAGAAATGTAAAATGGGACATATTTATTAGATCTCGGAAGCTTGGCAGGAATATTAAATTTGAAGTAATTAGTAACGGTTATTCGTGAATAGTCAATTTTGTCATGAAATATATTAAATAAAAACATAAGTTCTAATATCACTCTTCGATTATTTAAAGTTTTGTTTGAAGTGGTTTAGACGATCATAATATTTTGCAATTTTATTGACTAAATTGCAATTGTAACAAAGATGCTATAAAAATCTCTTCTTTAATCGTTCTACCTTTTTATATAAAAATATCATAATGCGGATTCCATTCCATTTTGGGGTGTAAGGGGTGTCGAGTAACATCTTAAGACTTGAGACACCCAAGCCAACATCACCTGCACGTGATGCACCCTGCTGAATAACGAACGAGGCAATGGCGAAATCAGGGTGGTAGGGTTTTACAGCCCGACTGGGTCGCAACCACCATGCATATGGCGAAAAAGCCCGTCATAGTGACTCGCTTCTGCGCGTCGCGTTTCGGGATCAGTCTGTGCATATCCAGTACCGGGTGACTTTCGTCATTATGGCCGGCATGACAGCGGCGACCGGCGATGGATAAACTGTCTCTCGGTGGTTGCCGATGTTTTTGGATTGTACTATGCTTAACATCAGGCATAGTGCAGTCAGTATGTCGTACTTGGATAAAAAAAAAAGATTAGACTACAATATTCTAAATTAGGTAATGTAGTGAATGTTATATTTTATTCATAATTTTATGTACTTTGGCTCTATATATTGTGCTATTCGAAGCATTTTACGTAATATAGTTTGATTACTGTACACAAGTGAAATGGCTGGAAGATAATACCACGGAGCATGCATTGTAACACCACAAAAACTTTCTGGAAAGTTCTAAGAAGACCCAACAACTTGTTAGAACATTGAAATGATCACAAAAAACTTGTAGCATCATTACCCACTCGAATGGCAGTAATAATCTACTAAAAGATTAGTTACCAAAAAAAAGTAGTCTGTAATGTTTATATTGTCCTACCTTTCTATACTAGGGTCACAGTTCAGTGGTCGCAGCCTATAGTTCCCACATTTTACATTTCAAAACAAAGGTTTCGGTAAATGTTTATACAAGATATTATACTCCGGTAAAATCATTTTCATGTAATATTTTGATCCTTGTAATACCAACGTTTATATTGGACGAATTCACAGCGATACGATTTGTCGTGATGTAAGTTTATGTCACTTTATGTGATAACTGTTATTACGTTTCATAGATTAATAATTGTTTTGTGTTCTAAGATAAATTTATTACTTTGATATCTTGATGAGCAGAATTAGCCTTGGATAAGAAAGAATATTGATTTAATGGTCTAAAATCATATGACATGAATCTGGAATTTACAATTTCTACACAAAGTAAATATAAATGACTATGTAACTAAAATATATGAAAGGAGTTCTAAGGTCTTTTTATTCATAATAGTTATTTATGATTACTAGCTGTACCCGCGGCTCCGCACGCTTTTTTTTTAATTGTATTAAAGAATTATAAACTTGTGAGACCATGTACAATTTTAGAAATGCTCTTTAAAAACAATTCTAAGTACGACACGCACGCACGCCACTTACAGTAGTATGTAATGTGTACAATAGATATATAAATACTAACAATATACCTAGTGAGGTTTACCATTAGCAACATATTTAGGATTTTAACCCATCATATAACTATCTTCGTGCTCACTTACACTGTGTAAGGAACTAATGAAACAATAACTTAAAATATTATCATAAAGATTTACATTTACATTACTTTGTCATTATAATTACGATTTTGTGTCTATACAAAAAATAAAAGCATTTTTTTTTATTGTAGCGCGGCAAAGTGACTGCACTATGCCTGATGGTAAGCACAACATTGCGGATAATGCCACGCTTAACAGCTAGTCTAAATTAAAATAGACTGAATTACTTGTTATGATGCTCACTATCTGCTGGTGAAAGTTTCGTGAAAATTAGTCCAACCGTTTTGCCAACCATTGCGGACAAAGCCGCGGTTAACACTTAATCTAATTTAAAGCCTATGTCACCTGCTGTAATATTAGCTATCTGCCAGTGAAATTCCCGTCAAAATCGATTCAGCCGTTTCGAAGATTACCCGGAACAAACAGACAGACAGACAGGCAGACAAAAATTTTAAAAACTGCATTTTTGTTATCAGAATCGTGTATACTTTCGTCCCTAATTAGTGAAAAATATTATTTTGTTGTTACATACAGACACTTTATTTTTATTATATGTATAGAAGAAGATTATACAGTTAAGATCTGAGTTAGAACTAAATATATATTTTTTTATTTATAGTTAATACTAAAAATATATTTATTGTCGATATCTCAAGATTTGAGTCTCGGTGTGAACTATTAAAACTAATTGACTAATTGGTTTTTGGTAATTGAATTTATTGACGATAAAAAAAAGTGTGTGTATATATTTATGTACACGCGTTAGAAGTTTTACTTCTTTGGTTTTATAAATCTTTTCAACGTCTACATTTACGTTTGTAGAAAATTGACATTAACAATAAAAAAAGGTATTCAATGTATTGAAAGTTTTTTTACAAAGAAATACAAACAACAAATACGAAGAAACAAAAAATGTTGACTATAGCTAATTTCAGAGTATCGGATTTTCGTGACGGTGCGCGCGCGCATCCTAAAATTTACTCTCATCATTTTTCTCTAACGCGCCAAAAGAAAAATCTAAAAAAAAAAAGTTTAATTGAGTCGGTACAAAATTAGCGAAATTCAATTATAATCGTTCATGTAACAAGTTTAATTTTTTAAGCTTTCCAATGTTTATAGGTGTTACTGGTTCAAATTATTTGTCGTTCATAATATTTCTTTTTTTTTTTAAATGATATTCATATTTTACATGTAAAAAAAACTGACGATAACGGGACGCCTGGCAGATGTGAAACATCAAAATTGTTTTGTATAAGTTATATGCATAAAAGACCAGAGGGCCTAACCAAGTTGCTTATTTATAATTACTAATGCAAATAGAAAACGGAAAAATGTATGGAGATGACATATCTGAATGTGATTTCAAGTCACTACTAAATATAAAAATAATTACTATTTATTTGTTTTATTACACAAATATCCTTTTAGTTTTTGTTACAAAATACAAAAATTCAACTAAGCGTAGGCGCCGTGTATTTGGCGGCATTTATAAAATGTCGCATACGTCTGGGCGAAAAAAAAATTAGAATCTAATGTTTATACAGATTGGGTTGCAAATGTTTTTGATTATTTTGTTAATAGTGCAAAGTTCGTGTTTTGCGTCGCCACGTCTCGTCAGGCCAACAATCAGATTTACCCTCGCCTATAGATGTTTCAGAGCAAAATCTGAAGATCTTGAAAAATACCGTAAAATATTAGAAACGGCCTACATTGCATTTAGCTAATTTTGAAACGTAACGACACAATTAATATACTTGTAATAACATTAGTTTTATGTCGTAAAAAGGTTTTTTTTATATATTTTTATTCTATATGTTCTTTCATGGTTCTATCAAACTAAGTTTTAAGAAGAAACCATAGTGCGACCATGCGAATAGTATAATGTATATTAATAAATAATAAAGCTATTTCCCGTGTCATGATATATAGACAAATGGATAAAAATTATCAACTCATAACTCAATATCGTAATTGCATCGTATCGTCAGATCTAATAGCACATGATAGTCCAAAAAAAATAATTCGAAGGAAACTTTTCAGGTCACATATTGATTTCCCAAAGGTTCAACCTCTAAGCAAACGAGGTTTTAATATTCCGACCTCGTTCCAGCCGACCACACACAAATATTAAGATTTGCATACAACTGACACGTGAGTTTCTGAGTCGGTAGGTACGAATGAATTCTAAAATATATATATATATATATGTATACATTTACGAATGAAGCTACAATGTGCAATGTAGCGTGCATTTATGTGATAAAATGAAGCGATTATTGCTGTAAGTCTGACTATTGAGCCTGAGCTTTCATTTGAATTTTTATTGAGCCTAAAGAACAATGAACAATGTTAAAATATTCAGTAATATAATACAGTAAACTATTGATTAGAATACATATTACAAAAAGAAACAGTAATCATCCTTTTATATTGAAATTACTGTTTCCGCCTTTGTGTGGCAAAGTAAATTAAATGTGTTAGCCCAAACTGAATTTTATATATTAGTCATTGACGGTATCTAACTCGATCATATAGTATAAAATAAACAATGTAATGTTTAAAAAAATAATTAAAAATAACCCTTCAGCA
Organism: Antheraea mylitta; assembly: GCA_014332785.1. Classification (NCBI taxonomy): domain Eukaryota; kingdom Metazoa; phylum Arthropoda; class Insecta; order Lepidoptera; family Saturniidae; genus Antheraea; species Antheraea mylitta. The sequence goes on along the minus strand of JACEII010000153.1, from coordinate 105,681 downwards.
TTTTTTTATACTTCACACGAGTAGAATCGCGGACAGTTATAGAAACATTCTTGAATCAAAATGAAGTCGTAAACAAATAAAAGTTAAATTATAATTCCACCAAAGAATACTAACGCAAAGAGTGCCTCAATAAATACGTTAACTTTATACAGCAAGAAAGGAAAGTTATATTTAAATGCAAAAGAAAATATGGACTTACACCTGCTTTTCATTTAGAAAAAGCAAAAAGTTTTTACTGGGAGAATATTCTTCTTGAATTTTGATGAGCGATGGTTACAGCGCGACGCACGGTTTTCTTGGATTGCTAACATGCTTTTGGAATGTTTGCATAACATGGATAATTTTTTTAATCACCATCACCACCTATAAAATAGTTGCTGTTTTAATATATTAGGTCTTTACCTATGAAATTGACGTTTTGCAAACGTCATTGATGCATCTTTGCCAACGCAGCGGCAGTTTGTTGATGCCCTTGTTAAAGAAATCAGCTGGACGGGAAGCAGCAAATTCTTTAAAGGCATTTTGTGCTGCCTCTCGGGTATTTAATTTTTTTCCCGCCAAGTAGTTATCCAAATTCTGGAAAAAGTAGTAGTCTGTAGGCGCAAGGTCTGGTGAGTAGGGAGGATGACGGAGAACTGCCAACCCCATTTCTTACAACTTGGAGACCGTCTGCTGTGCAGTATGAGGTCGCGCGTTGTCGTGCAGGAGCAGCGGAGACGAGCGATTGACCAATGCTAGTTGGAAATGTGAAACAAATGACTATTATTGGAAAAGAATTACATGTTTTTCAAATAAAATTAATTTGAAATTAGAATTCTTAGCCAAACAAAAATTATTTTGATTTCAAATGCCAGTACTACAGAACGGCAATTTCATAGATAAAGATCTATTATATGATATACCCGATGTTTTATGATAGTATTCGTTACTTAAATTAAGATCGTAGCTTATGTTATTCGAAATAATTTCTTATGACAAACTTGGCCTTATATTTATAATAACAACAACAAAGAAATATAAATTGTGTTATAATCAGGTTATTTTTCTCGAACTGACTACGCTATTGACCCAGCAAGTTCTTAACAGCTTCTCCGGACTACTAATACGAGCGCTTAGGGCGCTCAGCCGATTTTATTTGACCACTAGCTCATGGGTGCACGGCATACCTCGGCGTGGGCTGTTGTCTGATACGTGCAATGCGCGACCTATCTGAGCCGGAGCTAACTATTGTTTTATTGTTATAATCACTAACAAATAATTAGGTGCGACGAGAAATATGTCTAATGGAAAAATCATATAAAAACAAAATAAATATGACAAAAATCAAGTCTATTTTGAGGTTACATGTCAACGGCAGATTATAATAAGGTACTATCAATTTTATTCGTCAAATAAACCAACAGTATGTCGTAATGAACGAGGTACATACGTTATGCGGAGATACTATATCTTCTTAGTATTCCGCGGTTTATCCAAAAATCCTTTTGACTGCTAGTAGATTCAGTCAATGTCGACTTACTTATAAAATATTCCATTTCTAAGGCGAGAAATATTGTAATACCTCGAGAGCGGAGCATTGCGATTTACTTATCGCTGAATGTGAAATAATATGGCTGTGATGAAGAACGTCATTTAAAAGAAGTACCTCTGGAGGGGTTATGACGGAAAATTGTAATGAATCATGTTTCTTTATGAAACACTTTTCTCGAAATATGCTAAATTCTAATATAAGGTAACATATAACACTCCGTACTATTTTGATTGGGAATAACTTTTGCATTACTAAATAAAAACTTACAACTAGTTAGCGGAGTATTTGTTGATTGTTCGGCGTAGCCAATCTGAAACGAGCAGACGTAAACTAGTTAGGAGTAATAAAACATTTAGCAAATTATGGTGTTATTGTTGATATAAAACAAAAGTTTTATCTAAATGTTTTAATATCAAAACATCAGATTTTATTTTATTTAATACACCACAATGTTCGGTAACAGTACGCAAAAAATATCTAGCTACAAGTGGTAAACTCTCGATCTAATTTTATACCATGTATAAATTCGATAGGTTAAATGTCAGTCCAGTTCCTCAAATGTCGCTCTCAAGTTTATTTTGAATTAAAAATTGATTCAGATGCTTGTGTTAACATAGCTGAGATATCTGTGGATGGCGGTTTTGATTTGCTCGTCAGATTCCTAGGTCCGCGTAGGAGTGAAGTGGTCGTTCGATATCGACTGGCATTTGCGGCTTCTCTGGTAATATTACCACATGATATTAAATATATAATATGAGCTTTGTCAACCGTGTTATTAATAAAAACCATGGCAGCACTAGAAATTTAACTATTTATTTCAGTGATAGTGATTATAACTGACTGACGGACTGAGAACAGGACCACGTCATTTGTGATATTATTAAAATATTTCTTGTGATAAACCTTGTCAAAGACTAGGTGTGTCCACTACTACTTCCTCGTGGATTAAATGAAATAAAGACTTAATGTTATTCAAGGATGCTTTATGATTTTCTTGATGAGGTTCTATCGTAGACGCAGTACTTTACCAGTGGTGCCTGTTCAAACAGACAGACAGACAGATATTTCCAAAAATGACTGAAATGTAATTTAATAACTAATTTCTAGACACCGGCAACTTTTTTTTTTCAAACAATCTAATAATCACAAATGTTAAATTATAGAAATCTATATTACTTGTGTAAGATAATAAACATGTCTTTTGATGCAATTAAATCTTTATATTCGACTGAGCTTTGACGAGAAATTAGTGTTACAAATACACCGGTAGACTGCGAGACTGTATCAGTTAAAAGTTTAAATTCGAAACTCTGGTAACTTTGTAGTTCCGGGCTGAGCGAACTCCGGTCCTTAGTAATTGACAACAAGTTACAAGTTGCAAGACTTTGGACTGTATGATATCGATTTTCAGTTACAGTTTGCACTGGTTTAATGATATTATGAGTTAACTGTACATATGCTTTGAGGAAGTTTAAAGGAGGGAATTTACTTATTAGTTTTTACTTTACCAGCATCTGACTATGGTATTAATTGCCTGGTGATTGGTTCTTCTAAATTGGCCTGGCTAGCTACCATCCTCAAGTTAAAAAGCTATCACCCTTCTCTGTGTCTCCACTAAAAACTAATCTATGTTTTATAAAACTATTTATCATGAAAAGATAAACCAGATGGAGTCTCTTGCCTGTTTTTCTTTATGACTGGGTTTATTTGTCCGAACCAGCGGTAGCTTTGACATTCATAAGCGCTTTCTCAGGGCCTTATTTGAATAAAGTACTTTGGATTTTAGCTGCACTTGGGAAGCAGTCGTACTTTAGGTCAAGCGTCTTTAGAACTACGTCATTTTTTTTACATCAGTTGAGATTTTTATCGAATACACATACTGTACAAATACCTATAATATCTATCAAGTATTAAAAAAGATGCTTTGCAATGAATAAGTATGATATGATAGATTAATTGACGAATGAGAGATACCAGAATAAACATAGTGGTCAATTGATTTTTAAGTGTGTGCCATGACTAGAGAAAAATGAAAAACAAACGGTAACAATAAAACCTGTTAATGTACTGCTTCATAACGAATTCGTCTAATGGTGTTTATTCCATCAGCTCCGTGTAATGGCCCATGAAAATGACCGTAATCAACAAGGGTAAAAATAATTGCCACGATTTTCCTTTCACCGATATAAATAATTCTTTTTTTTTGTGTTTGCGTTATCTATAGCCATTAGTGAATGACGAACTGTATTCTTTGGTGTATATTTCATAGAGTTTTACTGTAGCCTGCTATTATTATCGAGTATTAACTACTTCGAAATGAATTATGAATTTATTCCTTTTTTATTTGTTCACAAGTTTTCCTTTGAATAAAATCACTTAAGAGCTAAAATAAAAGATGGTATCCAACTAAGCTCACAATATAAACTACCCATTGCAGTAGTCGCAGTAATAACTGTTTAGCAACGACTTTCAATCTAAGAAGAGTAAGTTAAATGAGACACAATGTCTATTTGACAAATATTAAAAAAAGTCTTTTAAAGTTATGACTTACCTCAGGTATACGTTGTAATAATACTATCTGGAATTTCGTTGCATGTATGTGGGTAATGTTTGTAAGATGCATAAAAAAAAAAGAAAAAAAAGTTAAATGGCAATTCCAAAGAACAGACGAGAAAGATACCTTACCATACAATTATGAAGAATCGATAAATATTATTTTACATAAAGAAACAGTTAAGATTCTCAAATCATATTTTATGGAGAAGTCAACAATTTTTGTTGAAAATTACTTAGATGTCTGGAGGTTCGAATCGCGGTGTGTATCAACGATTTTCGGGAATCACGTACATTTACTAATTTAAATTGGTAACACTATAGGCTGACAACAAGGTAAAACATCACAAGGAAACTTGAAACTAAGAAATTTTCTTGTAGTACCACTGTATGTGGTAAAACATAGAACTGTGGGTTTCTCAGAGTTTAAAATCGCCGATACGTAGTGGGTTTGCTTGGTGATTATGCCCATACTTTTGGGAAGAGGTCTATAGCACTGCAATTGATCTCTTATAGGCTATAATGGTAATGATGACTGAATATATACTACGAAGGACGCGTTTACAAGTTATTAAAATACCATACAACTGACTATTTATTTACTTTTGACTACATTATGACTAATATCTTCACCTTATAATGGAGTTTCCACAAAAGCAATGTTAACAATAGTAAAACACCATACATCGTTAGGGGTGAACTTTTACCCCTCCCGTCTTACCACTTACCCCTATTCTGGTATAAGACCGTGAATGAAAATGAGATTTTAACGAGGGCCCAAGAGCTCGATCTTTGGACACATCCGACACCCGAGCCGTATAATTACGGTAGAATTGCCCTTTGTTCTGAATCGCTTGACGGATAAACTGGATTTTAATGACTGTAATGAACCGGTCCGTTTTACTCCAACGATCTGGCAAATGTTATATTTTTTTAACGTCCATTTAGTCGAGCCATTGGATTGTCTTCAGTTATATTTTAATGTCTAAAGCCTATTTATTATAGGATGAATCAATATTTATATATATATATATCATACAAAATAAACTAGATCCAGCTTCTTGCCAGGTCTTCTCGATGACTAACTAAGTAGTTCTGCAAGCCGGTGGTAGATATAACGTTCAAAAGCGCGTTTTCAGAGCCTAAATTAAATAATGTATTTTTGATTTAAATGTACAGATAACTTAAGATAATTAAAAAATGTATAGAAAGTAATTATATATACAAAAAATGTTGAGGTAATCGGCCGTTAGGAATAAACTATAAATAAACCTTAATTGGTTAGAAAGCACTAGACACAAGCTAATTTGGAAATGACTCTAAAGTAAAACTAAATAACCAGTTGTAAAGTTGAGGAGAAATGTTCCATAAATTGAAACTCTTGGTTCTGTCATAAACAGAAACAATTTGATCTTTGGCTTGCAATGAAACAATTCAACAAGCCAATTCTATGAATTCTTTAACCTATTGAAATCGCGTATTGGCGAGTGGAATGGGTTGTATTTTATTCCCATAATTTATATTAACAAGAACAAAGATGGGAGCAAAACCTAATAATTAATTCCTTGCGTTCCTAAGATAGAATAAGGTTTTTTTCCCAAATGGAAACGCTGTTGACCAGGAAAGGTCTTTACAACTTCACCGAACTATAACGATAGAATAAGAAGATGTTAGTTACTCTTCTTTTTATTATTTTCCATTAACATATTTCCACATTTTTAATGTTTAGTCTTATTTCAATTTCATCTTAAAAGAAATATTTAGAATGTTAATATCAAAGTGTGTTTCTGGTAGTTTAGAAATAAGGGTAAGTTATATCTTCTTTCGATATTTCATCTCATCTGCTTCATTAACGGTTACAGTGGACTCGACTCGACCGCTATTTAAGTCGCTTTTAGTTTTCAATAATAAGTTGTTAGCGAGTATTTCCAGCTACAATTTGTTAAACACGTGATTGTTAATCTCAGGACGTTTAACGGACTTTGAAATTATCACGACTCTTTGACTTGCATTTAAATCATGCCTTTTATGTAATGCTCATGTATAAAAGGGAAAGAGTACTGAATCGTATGAGATTGCGAACACTCTTCGCTTCCTTTATATTGTTAATTCTAAATTATCTCTGTTCGAAAACAACAACAAAAGTGGGTACAGCTGAGGAAATAAAATGTGTATTTTTCTTTATTACGTAAATGAGAAAGAAAAACATGTTTATGTATAAATAATTACAAATGTCCTTAAATAACCAGATCCTCAAACAGCGAAGGGGTTTACACACATGTTTTTGAGACGGCGCCGCGCAAACAAGGCCGTAGGTAGGTAGCACATGTCACATCTGCGCTCGTATATAGAATGAACAAGTTAGGCGCGGACGTAGAAATAAACCATCGAATTTTGGATGCGGCATTCGTATTATTTTTTTGTTATTAATAATTTTTATCAAGCAGAGTTCCAACCAAATTATTATTCTTCAATAAAATCATTGCTTCCGCTTGGATACTAAGACATTTCGTCTTTCTGAGATTATTAATTATGATATAATTCATTTTTGTGGTTGTAGCTTTCCGCCTGGAATTGCATACGTATATAATAATATGTCTGCACCTACATTAATTATTACTAGTTGATTTCATTCCTTTTACGGGGGAAAAGTTAAATCTAAAATTAGTAATAAAAAGTACAGCTATAATTTCCACGTATTTTTTAACGATTTCATTTTGGTCTTTCGTTTTATGAGTTACTAGCTGACTCGTGCAACTTCGTCTGCACCAAATTGGTTATCACTGGTTTCAATAGTATTTTTAAACGCAAAAAATTGAATAAAACTGTTACCCGATTGCAGCCACAACTACCGTTTCCAATTGTGAATCCAAACTATCCACGGATTCACTGAAACATATACCCAGATTAAATGTGATTTTTTTTTAATAAGCCTAATACCCGTTCGTAGCATCATCTACTACTCCGTTGTTTATATTCCGGTGAAGCTGTTAAGACCTTGCTCGGTCAATAGGGTAGTCATATCGAGAAAAAAAAATCATCTACCAGGATCAATTAAGATAAAAACTAACCTACATAAAACTAAATACACATCTCTACCACTGACTTTGTCATAACTATCTTCAACTTGTATTAAAACCTTTTTATACCCCACTGTATTAAAGAAAAATATATGAACACCGTATCGAAGCGTCAAACATCGCGGCGAAGCGTCGTCGACTGTCACTTGCTTGAAACTATTGTCTAAGAGTTATAAACTGTTTCGAAAACGTATTTTAAATATGTTTCCAATATATTTTTATAAATAATCTCTGTACCACTCACAACATAGTACCTATCACCTTTTGGTAATTTATCAATGTTGATATGTTTCTATTGTAGATTGTTCTACGTTGTTACACTAAATATTTGGCATTAAATTTATATCGTGTTTTTTTTACTAACTTTGAAACGTTATTAAAATGGAATTATTATTGAAAGATATTTTTGGTATTGACAATACTGTGCTTGATGTTTTTTTTTTTTTGGAAATAAAAATAAAAGTAATCTTAACCCATGTTAGAATAGCAGTAATTTTATTAATATTATATTTCGATATTAATAAGTACAAATTTCAACTTTCACACTAATTACTGAATTAGTGTGAAAGATTTAATTTTGTTGTTTAGATGTTTAATACCTGTATTAACTGAATATTTAGACCAGTCTATTGCTATAAAAATAATATGTGAATAGAATATAGCTATAGGTATAATTTAGTGCAGTACTGGCTGCACGATAAAGATAGTGATAATTGTAGCAACGTATGTTATCGACGCATTTTTTTTTTAGAAATGTATACACTGTTGACCTGGAAAGGTCTTTACAGCTTCACCGAACTATTGAGGCGAGTGCTGAAGGCACTCAACCGACTTGGGATGTTTGGGCGACCAACTCAAGGGTACACGGCATACCTCCGCTTGGGCTGTCGCCTGTTTTGTGCAAAAATCGCGACCTATCTGAGCTAACCTAAGCTAAGCTATCTAGATATACGTATATAAGTTATTGAAACATGCATGTGTACCAAGCATGCGTGCCTCAACAACTCCTATATGTATTTTGTGTCGGAAAAATTTCTCTAAACTATATAGGATAGGGAAAAATAAGGGTAGAACTCTTTGTTGTGTCTTTATTTCCCTGAAAAAGAAAAACAGCATGTAAGCGTGTAGGCGTGCACGTGTGTATAGGTGATGTGTGTGATGTTGTAGCAGTGATGTAAAGTTTTGTATCACTGTATCACGTGAGTAGCGTACTCAAGGGCTCCTCGCAGAGGGAACGGACCTAGGCTTGAGCCGTTGCCGAGCGGTGCCTAATCTGGTGTGCGGGAGCGAAATTTACCTCCAGACCATGGTGGTGTGATAGTGATTATGGGGGGTGGACGTGAACACGCTTTGTTTGAAGAGACAGGCTGCTACTGATCTTTCGCTGACATGATTGCATCAGGAGGGTCGGTAAGAATGTGTCGCGGTCGTTTTCTATACTGCGCAGCGTTGGGTACGGGTTCATAGTTCGTGGCGGATACCACTAAAGGGCTGGTATGATTCGCGGCTTTTTCGAAATAACTACGTGTGAGTGATTTTATATACGCCCAGACAGAAGGCATCTCCGGGTCCCTATGGAGATCCTTATTCCGGACGTACCATGGGGCACCGGTTATTTTACGTAGGGCTCGGTTCTGGAGAACCTGCAACTTTTGAATACGATTTTGCACATGTGCAAAGACCGAACAACTGTACGTCATAATCGGACGGATGCAAGTTTTATATAAAGTGAGTTTATGTCTGGGGGACATTTTACTATTATGACAAAGCAAATGATAGAGATGACCATAACGGCTTTGTTTTACACTCTATCTGTGTGTGAATCGAAATTTAAGTGTTTATCTAAAGTGACACCGAGATATTTATCTCGCTGTCTCAAGCTATTTCGGTTTCGTATAGCCTGGTGGTCGACGACGCATATTTTTAAAATGGCGTCAATCTCAAGTCACACGTACATACCTTTACGTTTATCGTTGTTTCATTGTATATGGTGAAATCTTAATATCAATAATGTTTAATAAAATGAAATTTGTTCTTTGCTATGGAAAAAATATTGGTTTAAAATTAATTATTTTTATTTATAAAATATATCAGCGGGTATACATATATGATTGTTTATAAAGAAATGTTTCTGACTGTGATAAATTCAT
>JACEII010000153.1:62730-90704 GCA_014332785.1 Antheraea mylitta | reverse complement strand
GCTTAAAACATGGCGGCGCCTTTAACAATCAGCTGTGTGCTAGAGATCGGTGTGTTGTTTAAATTCGTATAAATTATGAAATCTTTTGGAATGCATTCTTTGAATATATTGTAGTGCGCTTAGAACGAAAAGTGTTGTTGAAACGATATAGGTAAAATAATATTTATATATCTATACATATAAAAATGAAGTGTCTGTATGTAACATCAAAGTTTTAAAAAATCATTGAACCAAATTCGATCAGATTTTATACGACCTTGAAGTCCTTGTTGAGGCCTCGCTATATCGCCGTGGCTAAAACATAAAAAAAATACTACGTGACGACACAATAAGGGACTATTTATTAAACAAAGGGCCCCATACAAATGTTTACTTTAAAGTACTTAGTTCTAGTTGTATGAAGTCATTGTTTATGTTTCAATTGTTTTAGTAAAAGAGATTCAAATTAATAAGGTATAGTAATTATGTGAGATTATTAATATCTTACGTACCTATCCATGAATTCTAATAGGGCTGCATACTGTTCTGGGCTTGCACGAGATCTTGAATCCATTATTAAAAATAACTTAAAAAGTTCATGAAAACACACACTAAAAAAGATTACACTTATTTATAAATTATCTAACTATACACTGTGAGTCACAGTAAGATAAGATCTATTAACTTTAGAAAGCACAAATAAAAGTTTTAAAATTAATAAAAACACGATTGTGTACTCCAACTGCTTAGAGGATATTGTACGTATTTCGCGCGATTTTGTTTACATTACCAACTGACGTTTGTGTGATCGCTCACCATAGACTAAAAACAGTTTTTTATCCATCGGCATTGTAGTTTGAGCGATCGGCATGAATGTGTCATCTTGGCTACCAAACTATCTCTTTCTACTAGCGCTACCTTTTAAGCGATAGCGATTTTAGATAGAGAATAGATTCGAAGCGTTTGCAACTTGGTTAGGCCCCCTCAGATTACTCATTGTTATTTAACATTCGTCATTTAATATGAAGTGAAATTGTGGTCAAATTCTAGCCTATAACTTATACAAAAAAAAAACATTACTTATATGTAAAACGTGTGAATCGTGTCTTAAATGTCTTGACATAACAACGTTTTCTTTTACTTCGTTGTAACAGAAATTTATGAAAACTCTTCTAAAACTACATCAGATTCCATTTCCAAAACTTTTACCATAAACCATGCAACATTTTTTTCATTATCAGCAAGAAAATATTATTCTCCTTCGAGGCAGCACCGTGCCCCTTTGAAAACAGAGATAATTAAAAATAATAATATTCACCGAGAACCTGAAACAACTGCGAGCCGCTCGTAAAATAAAACTCAAGTGTCTGGCAAACATCTTCAGAGATGGGAACGTTTAAAAACCTGGGAGATCGTTCAAACTTCAAAGTTAGTGGCTAATAAACTTTACGGGGTCCCGCATACAATTCTAGAAATGATATATGATGTTACGCTTCTTAGAGAAGTCCCTTTTTAAACAATCCATCATCTGAGAATAAGAGATGACAAGAAATACTATATCATCGTATCTCAGCTTTCTTACAATTTACATCGTGGCCGAGTTTTATGGAAATATAACCTTAAGCTGAATCATCAAGCATTTAGAGGTTCATTTTTATTTGATTACGCTATAATTAATTACTCATCTGATGCTATCTACGATAAGATCTAAAGTGGTTACACTCTAAATTTAGGAGGAGACTGCATCCCAATTGCAACTATCAGATCACTTCAACTGGTGCAAGAGATCTTCAGCTTGAGGGTGGTAGCTAGCTACCTGTATTTAGAAAACATCCTACTATGGTAGGGACCATGTTGTGGTTTCATCACGATATTTTGCTTCACCGCACGATCCAACTCAATTATGTCAATTTAGTTAGTCATCTAGACTTAACTTGTTATTATTTCAGGCTGTATCATTACTCAGTATCAAATAAAATTGAGATGAAGCGTTTTATCCTTACTAATATCATAAATTCTGACGTGAGTTTCCTCATTCATTTGCTTATTTGTTTGTTTGCTTATGTGTGTGTTTGTTTGTTACACTTTTTTTGGGGTGTAAGGGGTGTCGAATAACATCATAAGACTTGAGACACCCAAGCCAACCTCACCTGCACGTGGTGCACCCTGCTAAATAACGAACGAGGCAATGGCGCAAGCGGGGTGGTAGGGTTTTACAGCCCGACTGGGTCGCAACCACCATGTATATGGCGAAAAAGCCCGTAATAGTGATTCGCTTCTACGGGTCGCGTTTCGGGATCAGCCTATGCATATCCAGCTTATTACAGGCCGGCATGATAGTTGCGACCGGCGAAGGACAGTGTGTCAATCGGTGGTTGCTATTATTTTTGGATTGTACTGTGCTTACCATCAGGCATAGTGTAGTCACTTTGCCATGCTAAAATAAAAACTGCATAAAAAAAAACTTTTATTAAATACTTAACTGATCATGTTCAATTTTTGCATACATGCTCTCAGGGGTGTATAGACGGATATAACCTATCTTTCATCTAGATAAAGAGTATTGTTACTAAGTGATAAGTCAAATACGTTAAAGTGAACAAATCTTCCATCAAAAATCAGTTAAAAATATATAAAAAAGGCTTTTTGTAAACTTTCAACCCGCGTCTTTTAACAGTAGAGTTAATTAGATTATTGTCACAACGACATATGTTATAGCCCTTTTTAAATAAACACATATAAAATCCTGAACTTTTTCCTACCAATTAGATAACCTTATAGTTATTTCTAAAGGATCCCTTTCATTTATGTTGTCTTATTATCTTCTCACTAGAATATTAATTCCAATTATTTCTCTTAGTGCATTTTTTTCTCTTAATGATGTGTGATATCTGACTTTGAGAAAGTTCTATAAATATTTGTTCTGTAATTGGTGTTCAGATGTGCATCTATACATATAATAAAGTACAACTAAAGTGTCCGTAGAAACAAAAAATTCTGCAAGTGTATTTCGTATACGTTATTCGGTGTAGTATGTTTACATAAGGTGTCAAGAGATGGCACTTGTTAAATCAATACGCGACTAAAAGGCGGTGTCAAGACTCGCATACACTTACGTATAAGGCACAAACATGTAATAGTAGTGCGGTTAGTCCGGTGAAGCTGTTAAGACCTTGCTAGGTCAATAGCGTAGTCAGTTCGACAAAAAAAAAAATAGTAGTCCGGTGTAGCTGTAAAGGCCAATAGCGTAGTCAGTTCGAGAAAAAAAAAAGGTAGTCCGGTCCATATCCGACTTAAATCTGCTACCGCCGGAGCAGTTTGGTTTTGGCGCAGAACACTCTTGTACAAACCAAGTGCACCGCCTCACGGAGTACATTCTAGCTAGGTTCAATGATGATCCCGATCGCAACCCGACACCGGTTAAAGCTAACCCGAAACGCACAATAGCTGTCTTTTTCGATATCGCCAGGGCCTTCGACAAGGTCTGGCATGAAGGGCTCATCTATAAATTATGTCAATCTCGTATCCTGGATAGGCTAGTTCACATAATCCGCGATTATCTGTCAAATAGGACTTTTCGCTATAGAGTGGAAGGTGAGCAGTCATCACCCCACCCGATACGTTCAGGTGTGCCACAAGGCTCCATTCTCGCGCCCACACTTTACAGTCTGTTCGTCAGTGACCTACCTCGGCCCCCGGGAGTAGAGCTAGGTTGTTATGCTGACGATACAGTCATCTACGCTTCCGGATAGTTTCCGATACGACTTAGGAAACGCGTCGCAGAGGCCGTTAGCATACTCGGTGATTGGTTTCTGCGATGGCGTATAGAGGTCAACCCCGACAAAAGTGCCGCAATACTTTTCGATTCTAAATAGCGCGATTACGAGCGTAAACTCAAACCTATCACTTTATACGACACCGACATTCCGGTGGACCAAGCAGGTTAAATATCTCGGAGTTACGCTAGACCGCTCTCATTTAGACAACACACAACGTGAGTACGTAACAAAGCCGCCATGGTCACGGCTCGCCTACATCCGTTAGTTTGCCACAAGAGCAAAATGTTCCTCAGACACAAGCTCACACTGTACAAAACTTGTATCCGTCCAGTTCTAACATATAGCTGTCCCGTTTTCGCACATATGTCAGAATATAACTTTAAAAAATTACAAGTAATTCAAAACCGTTTTGCTACGTAAGGCGACCGGCGCCCCGTGGTTCGTCCGGAACGAGGATCTCCACAGGGACCTAGAGATGCCCTCTATCTGGGCGTATGTAAAATCACTCACGATTAGCTGTTTTGAAAAAGCCGCAAACCATCCCAACCCGTTAGTGGTATCCGCCGCGGATTACGAACCCGTACTGAACGCTGTGCAATATAAAAGACGTCCGCGACATATTTTTACCGATCCTCGTGACGAAATTACGGCAGCGAACGATCAGCACCAGTCTGTCTCTCGAAACAGAGCGTGTTCACGCCCACGCCCGCGAAACCACAGATCACGCCGCCGTGGTCTGGGGGTTAATTTTGCTCCCGCACACCAGATTAGGCCCCCCTCGGCAGCGACTCAAGCCTAGGTCCGATCCCTCGGCAGGGAGCCCTTGAGTATGCTGCTAGCGCGATACAGTGTTACACAAAAACTTACATCACTGCTACAACACTACACTATCACCTCCACAAACGTGCACGGCCACACGCTTACACATGAAAGTGGAAGGGTTTTATTATTTTCCCTTATCGAACTGAAAAAAACTCTAATTTTCCGATAATAAATATATGAAGGAGTTGTTGAGGCGTGTATGCTTGGTACACATATACGTCTCAACAACTCATCCATATATAAATAGTTAGCTAGGTTAGCTAAGATAGAACGCGATTTGTATGTAACAGGCAACAGCCAAGCCGAGGTGTGCCACGCACCCTTGAGCTAGTTGCTAAAAATAAAATCGGCTGAGTGCCTTAAGCGCTCACCTTAGTAGTTCGGTGAAGCTGTTAAGACCTTGGGTCAATAGCGTAGTCAGTTCGAAAAAAAATAAAATAAAATAGTAGTCCGGTGAAGATGTAAAGGCCAAAGAATTAAGGCCAATAGCGTAGTCAATTCAAGAAAAAAAAAATAATTTTAAGTTTTCATTATACGTCTCAACTCGATCTCTCCGTTTTATTTTTGGAAGGACCTCACGGTAGGCGGTTCATACGTTTTAATCATTTACTATAAAACGAATATAAAATATAGGGAATCTAAATTTGGAATGTATTTATCATTAAGTTATTTTGATTTTATACACATAAGATAATACGTATTTATATCTAAATTTGTGTCCTGCGTAGCTATATTCAGAGCGGTCAAAAAGTTTGGCGCCCATTATACATGATATTTTGACAAAACAAATGGCACGATAACGTATACATACGAAGTAGCTTAGATACGGACGGGTAGACGGGGCAGTCGTCAAAAATAAGCAAATTAGCCAATTTTTTATAAAGGTCTGTCGAAGCGCTTATAACGTATGTATATAATTATAATATCATTGATTTCGGCCAGTCCGTTAGTGGTATCCGCCGCACAATATGAACCCGTACCGAACGCTGCGCATTATTATAGACGTCCGCGACATATTTTAATCGACCCTCCTGATGAAATAACGGCAGTGAACGATCAGTACCAGCCTGTCTCTCCAAACAGCGTGTTCACGCCCACGCCCGCGTAACAGATCACGCCGCCGTGGTCTGGGGGTAAATTTTGCTCCCACACTAGTGTGCGGGTAATCTAGTGATTGGGCACCCTTCGGCAGCGGCTCAAGTCTAGGTTCGATCCCTCGGCAGGGAGCCCTTGAGTGCGTTACTGGCGCGATACAGTGACACAAAAATTTACATCACTGCTACAACACTACACGATCACCCCCACACACGTGCAGGCCTACACGCTTACACATGGAAGTGGAAGGGTTTTATTTTTTTCTCTTATCGAACTGGAAAAATTCTAATTTTCCGATAAAAAAATATATGAAGGGGTTGTTGAGGCGTGTATGCTGGTACACATATGCGTCTCAACAACTCAAACATATATGAATAATTAGCTAGGTTAGCTAAGATAGGTCGCGAGTTTGCATGTAACAGGCAACAGCCAAGCCGAGGTGTGCCGTGCACCCTTGAGCTAGTTGCCCAAATTAAATCGGATAGGTGCCTTAAGCGCTCGCCTTAGTAGTTCGGTGAAGCTGTTAAGACCTTGCTGGGTCAATAGCGTAGTCAGTTCGGGAAAAAAAACATGTACGTTTCAACAACTCATACATATATGAATAGTTAGCTAGGTTAGCTAAGATAGATCGTGATTTTGCATGCAACAGGCAACAGCCAGGCCGAGGTGTGCCATGCACCCTTGAGATGGTTGCCAAACTAAAATCGGCTGAGTGCCTTAAGCGCTCGCCTTAGTAGTCCGGTGAAAAAAAAAAACAGATTTTTTTTTCGAAATGACTACGCTATTGACCCAACAAAGTCTTAACAGCTTCACCGGACTACGAAAAAAAAATTATTGATTTCGGTTACACGAGAATTTATACTCGGGCCTTAATAAACCAGAGTTTTTGGAAACAATTTTTTTATAGTTTGTTTAGCGGGCTTAACAAAGGAGAGGTGTAAACTGTATTCATTATGTGATATGTAATCAAAATATATTTTACCAACACTAAACTATAAGAAACGAAAAGTTTTTTAGTGCATTCACTGACGTGGTCTGAAAAAATGCTCTTGATAATCTTAGATGATGCAGTCTCTCCAAGGAGTTTTAATAGTAACAAATCAAGGCTTCACTTCGATTAACGTTGTGTTTACTCTTTTTAATTAGTGTATAAGTTGTAATGAGAGTTAAACACCCCATATTTGCATTTTATATATCGTATAATTATGCTTAATTGTATTATCCTATCAAAGGACCTAATCCTCTGGAACACGTTGGCGTTCCAATAATAGAAGACAGTGTAAGCTAGCCGAGAGAATAGAATTTTATCTCATATAGTGTAAGAGCTTTGGTCTCAAACCGTTAGTGTGTGAAAAGCCATTTTGTAAGGTGCCTACTAGCTTTTCTCAGATTGTAAGTCCTGTTACTGTATTAAGATTCGATCCTCTTCATAAATATCTATTATAATATTTTGAACTTGGAACCTATATATAGAAAACAAGTTAAAATTAATTTATATATTTTAGAAACACGTTTTAAACTAAATTTAATAGTTAGTCGAGCATTAGAACGGTTAAATAATTCAATTATGTTTCAACGCTTTTCTAGATATATCTCTACTGACTTGGATGTTACCTTATTGTGATGAGTATAACCACACTTTATTTTGAACTATAGTATACAATAAGTGATAAAAATTAAACATTACTATAGCTAATAAAAGCTTTAGTCATACATTATATTATACTAACTTATACGCTCTCATTTCTTTATTGCTGCAAAGTGTGGTTCCAGCCATGCACGGCAGCGAACAGGCTAGGCGAGCTATGGCTTTCTTCTGCGAGGATGTCATCTCGCAGAAGGAGATGGCGGAGAGGGCTCGCGAGGTAGATCCTTTAAGTGATCCTCTCCGTCAATGGAGGACCGGCGAGGGGAGGTGGCGCTTTGCCCAACTCCTCCTGCCACCGTAGCCGAACCTAGGAGTCTAACCAAGTTGCTCATATTAACAATCACTAAGGCAAATATAAAACGGAAAAATGTATGAAAATGACATATCTGAACGCTATATCACGTGATAAAATATTTGCGTTTTTTTTCGTTTGTTTTTGCGCTATTTGCGTTAGTGATTGTCGATAAGCAAATTGGTTAGGCCCCATGAGAAGATGGGCCGGCGGACGAGGACGGGCAGCTGGTGTGTATTAGTGTGCCCCTCTATGCGTATGAGCCCGGCGGTCATCTTTTACCGGGCGGACCGTTGCGGCAGCTATATGAGGGGACTAGCTTAGTTAGATCCCTTGCCGTCTCAACAATACTGTCGGACGTACACCGTGGGTTTTAGTCCGTGCGAATCGGGCATAACCCCCCCTCTCCCCCGGGAGGATGGGTATCCAAAAAGGATTTCCGCACGTTAAAAAAATACTTTCTTCGTTTAGTACATATAATAGTATAATAATAATAACAGACAAATATAGGTAGTGGAAATCTTTATATTGTGTACGCTGGAGAAAATTGTAATTAGGATAATGTAAAAGAAGTATGATAAATTTTATATTTATACGAATTTAAATACGATTCCCGTTTCACAACAAGAAAGTTCATTAAACTAGTATTGCAAATAAAATTACTAATTAGGTAACGTTATGATTGAACTTTATTTATATTTGTTACCGTAAAGACAGAAACTAGTTTTTCTAAATTATCGACTACCGATTGACTAGACTGATCTGACACAGTGTCGAAAATAGTTTCACCTTTTATTTCGATGGTGTGTACGCCACTGACTGTATCCTGTCATTCTACTACTAAATTAGGAAAGGTTGAACTTGTGATAGAAAAAGGTGCGAGTAGTTGATTACGATATCGGGCTAGATCACTTAATTTGAAGGTTTGTCAGGTTGTGTCCTTTTAAGCTTTCGTTGTAGCATATGATAATATTTGTACTAAAATTTGTTAATATCCAATACAATTTGTGTTACGGTAATTGATCCTAAAATGTCGTAGAGACGTCGGCTTGTAGTCCACTTTTCTAGGCCACTACACACGCCTCGTAAGTACATAGCAGTTTACGTTCGAATGAAGATTTTTTCTCTAAAGACATTTTACCATAAGAATACGTTCCCTCCATATATTATTTGTATGACATATATGTGGGCAATAATCATTATTGGACACCGACCTGACGTCGTTCAAGCGTTTTATGGCTACAATAATAGACGCTATAAATTACTAAATGTTTTGTTTATGCAACTAGCTAATGTCATTGACTTTGTTCGTGTGAAAATCTATTTTTATGATATATTTGTACCATATGTTTTATTTGCATTAATAGAGGGGTCCGTTTTAAGTTGAGAAGTTAGAGGTTAGCATGGTATGGGCATGTCATGAGGAGAGATGAAAACCATGTGACTAGAAAGGTGCTAAATATGATGGTGGACGGATATACGAGTAGAGGAAGACCGAAAAAGGTGTGAATGGATTGTGTGAATAATAATATGAGCGTAAAAGGTGTGAATACTGAGATGATATCTGACAGAAGAGAATGAAAAAAGGAAAACATGCTGTGCCGACCCTACTTAGGTAGGATAAGGGTAACGATGATGATGATAATGATAATAATGAAGATGTCATGTCGCTATTTTTAGCTGTCAAATCAATTAATGTGAATACAATTTCTTATTTACACTTTTCTTTTTAGATGTAAAGAAGGAAGCAAGTTATTTAGAATTTTTTGCTGATACTGTGAGATACTGTGCTTTTTATTTTAGATCTCTTATTAAGGATATTACACTCGTCAAATACTATAGAGGTATTCTAGTTTGTTACCCCGTATAAGAACAAGTGTCAAAAAACTAAATACTACATATATTTAAATTAATTTACTATTGTTGATCGTAGAATTATGCGGCTATTTGTGTATGTTATACATTATACATCTAAAGTAACAAAGCATGCTGTAATCACACGCTTCGGTGTCACGGTCCAGGATCATCCGTTGTCTATTCGATGTAGGAATGTTGGGAGGGTTAGGTATACAAATACCTAATACGAATTCAAATTCGGTCATCATCGAATAAGATCGTAAACTCCTCATAGTAACTCTTTTGAGTCATCGCGTTTCGGTATCAGCCGATATGGAAACAACGACTGTTACTTGATTGCAAATCCTTTAATGGTCGTTGTTATTTTTGGTTTCTACTGTACTTAAGTACCTATTGTCTTTTACTTTATGGCTATACAATAAAAACAATGAGGAACTAATTACCATTCTTGGATCTTTCGTTCATGTTTGGCAGACCAAATTAAATGTTCTAGTAAGGCAAGGGTTATACGAAATTGTTGAATAATCTACCCGATTAGGCCTCCCACGTCAGCGGCTCAGGCCTAGGTTCGATCTCTCGGTAGGGAGCTTTTGAGTGCATTGCTTGCGCGATACGGTGACACACAAATATATATCACCGCTACAACACTACACGATCACCCCCACACACGTGCACGCCTACACGCTTACACATGAAAGTGGAAGGGTTTATTTTTTTTCCCTTATCGAACTGAAAAACTCTCAATTTTCCGATAATAAATATATGGAGGAGTTGTTGAGGCGTGTATGCTTGGTATACATATACGTTTCAACAACTCATACATATATGAATAGTCAGCTAGGTTAGCTAAGATAGGTCGCGATTTTGCATGCAACAGGCAACAGCCAAGCCGAGGTGTGCCGTACACCCTTGAACTGGTCGCCAAAATAAAATCGGCTGAGTGCCTTAAGCGCTCGCCTTAGTAGACCGGTGAAGCTGTTAAGACCTTGCTGGGTCAATAGCGTAGTCATTTCGAAAAAAAAAAAAGTTGAATAATACGAAATTAGAATCACAGATGGAGTCACGAGCAATGCCTAAATATATAAAAAATAACAAATAAAAATAGGAAGTCATTCAAAAATAAACACTTTTGTGAAAATAACCAAATCACATAGACCCGTGATTTCGTATGAACTGCCTGGCACAGAAGTTCTTCTATATTATACAGAGGCGTCAAGTATTATTACTTCAACATGAGAGAATACACATTAAGTCATGTCACATGTTATAAAATCACTGTGTCTGAGATTTAGATTTGAAAATATTTTCATGTTGTGTGTTCGTATTTTTGTTAAGAGTAACATATTTTAACGCCATCCTCCTAATGGATTCCGGCTGTTTGATTTCTTGTATTTCTATTCAGTTTGTTTTATATAAGATATTGTATAGAGCTTTATTACTTAACTAACTGCGCCCTAAGGTTTTGCTCTTTTTATTTTATCTGGCTTTTGCTTCCGATAGCCCGCAAAGCGTCACGCTCGCTTAGAGTATTTTCTGACTTACATTTTGTACGTTAATCGTTTTGAATTTATGACTCCTAACGCAATATTGTATTAACTCAAGTCTAATATTCCCGAACAAGCGGGCTGTAAAATTCAAAAATAATTGTCAAATTCTGATCGATAGTTTCAAAGGGTTAATTTGAAGAAATAGAAAAAACTACTCTTATAAATAGTTTTGGGTTACGATAGCAATGAAGGCGGTTGTGTGAGTTCAAAAGAACTGAGTCTTTCATGCAAGTAAAAATTATACAACTATAACATTATGGATTTAGTTTATTTGATAGATACACCTGAAAATCAGTTCTCTCAGCGTCGGATTACGCTTCGTCGCATTACATTGAGACATTTTGATTATCAAGCAAAAGAAAAGAATTAAATAAAAGAACTTGCGGTTTTCTTCAGAATTTTCGTAGGCTTTCAACCAATATTATTGCCTACCTACGCTTCTAGTTATCGTACAAACGAAAAGACGTACTTCACGTTAGGCACTCCGCTCACGTTCAATCGGGGGCCAATCAAATTAGAAAGAGCCTATTCGATTTTGTTGTTCGGCACAGTTTATGTTATGAGCTGAAGCGATATATACTCCGATTACAGTTAGTTTTTACGGGTAATTTTTATAGAGAAAGGTTCAGTTATATTTTAAGTTTTGTTTACTTAAACTAAATATCTGAAATATCTAAGAATTACCTAGCTATCCACTTGAGCTTGAGCTGAAGTACAAGTTTGTATTAATCCTATAATATATAATATTAATATTATAAATATGAATGTTGGTTTATCTGTTTGTTATACTTTCCAAGTTGGTAGAAAATTGACTATCATTGGAACTGTCATCTTTGGGAATCTGCCAGTACATATTCAGCTACGGAGAGGTTTGCAGGACGGCATAACAACGGTAACTATCTATTGATTATAAATTACTTGAAAGTGGCCGATGTTTTGCTAAGATAAATAAAAAAAACTAGTTATACTCTATACGCCCGTTTGGGCGTTATGATATAACCTCCAGACATTACTAAAATTAATATGCTTCTTTAACTTATTTAGTAATCTAAAATTGACATGTAATTTAAATCACTCACCAATGAGACAAGATTACAACGACATAGCTTCTGTTACAAAAAGGAGTCCCTTTTTTTCGAAGATATTTATTAATTGTGTCGGTAAGAAAATGAAAAAAACTTTCAAATTCACACAGTGTATACTAAAGGAAAACGATATTCAAATCGGAGTAGTTGAATCGTGTCACAGCAGTTAAGAGTTGAAAAAAAAAGACAGAAATAAATAAACACTCGCTTGGTCGGAGCACTCTTCGCACGAAAACAGAAATAGTCTGCGCACAATGTGCCACTGAACGACACACTTCGCGTAATGTCGGTCACAAAAATGCTTTATGCAATTTAAATATCGTATTTATTTTTAAAACCTATACATGCAATAAGAATGTAAATGTAACGTGTCTGTACTTTTTAGATTTTGGTGAAAAAATTGTTGCAGGTGTTATACACTTCTACAGAAAAAATAACATTTCAATAATTTTTAGAGAAATCTGTCTCTATGTCTGTTTATTTTAACACGCGTCACTGCTAAAATACTGCATTTACGATAAAAAAAAAACTCTTCAAGAAAATCATAAAACATAGCTTCGAGTATCTAATCTTCTCTAATCAATCTAGTCGTTGTTTCATTAAAATTGGTGCGGTTTGTGTTTGTGTTTTATTGTAATTTTAATGACGACTTTTTTATATAAAACATCTAATCTTACACAAGCGGAGCCGTGAACACAGTTTAGTATATAACAACAATAAGATCAGTACACTTAATCACCCAAACCAAAATATTATAAAACCAAAAATAGCACCCATTAAACATGTGGTTAATTTTGGCTCACGACTATATTCCAGCTTGGAGTACTTGATTTGGCAATATTCACGAATTTATTTTAAGCTAATACTTGGGTATAAATATCACTTGGCACTTTTAGTGGGCAATTTAAATACGTGTTTTTTTCATAACCAATTACAAAATTAAAAATAATGTGTAACGAATTAATGATAATATGGATCAAAGTATATGCCGTCTCGAATGTATATGATCAAAACATGTCATAGGTAACTCAGTAGATGTTGGGAAAAGCACAGCTAAAAGTAATGCCAGATATGATTTATTTAAGTTGGCATAAACTTATATTAAAAAAATGTGTTCTCCTAAAGATTTCCGATAATTTAATTTATATTTGTAGTCCGGCAAAGCTGTTAAGACCTTGCTAGGTTAATAGTGTAGTCAGTTCCAGGAAAAAAAAAATTATATGACTAATATCTAGAATTCAGCTGTATAAAAAGTTTGTACAAAGTAATACTTTTAATTACTAGTCTGATTCTGAATACTGCTATGATGCTAATAAAAATGAGTCTGTCTTTTTATATTGTAATAGACGCGTAGTAAGTCACGAATAGTTGCTAGTAAAAATAATTAATAACCAACTGTTAATTGTAAAATGTTATATGTATTCATAAAAAACAGGGTGTGTTGTAAGGACACATGATAGAAATGAAACTTTTGTATTACAGGAAAATATTTTAATCTACGAAAAAAAAAAAAAAACAATAAAAAGCCAACGTTACGCGGTTTTCTCAGGCGGTCACCCATCCAAGTACTGACCGTGCCCAACATTGCTTGATTTCGCTAGTTGGGTGAGAACCAGTGTCTTCAACACTCTACCAGACACAATGTTTACTCCCACCACGTTTCGTCACACAAAGAGATTGCCGATCAGAATTTCAAACCCCTTTCACTTAAAAAATGATTACATTTTGTACGCGAAAGTACAGTGCTCGCTTATACAAAACAAAGCTTTCGTCGCTACATTCAGCGCCTAAATCTAGCACTACCTCATTCAACACCCAAGACAAAATATCAACGCTACCGTATAAAATTCAACTCGCGAAAATACATTCATATATAGTAAATTGAGTGGACCCCGGTGCACATTGTCCTGCTTTATAAAAAAAAAATCTAAAAGTCAACCGCAGCGCCACCTTCCGGATCCAATTCAGTCCAATACACAAAAAGTTTCATCAGAATCTGTCCTGCCTTCTACATAAACACGGACAGAAGAATTATATATAGAGAAAGATTTACATGACTTAACCTCACACCTTATAACATTGAAACTGTTCTTGCTGCTAGCCAACTTCTAGAACACATCCACAATAGGTTCTACTTGAGGCTGGTAGCTAGTCAGATGGGCATTAGAAAGAGCCCATTTTTACGTGGGGAAATCGATTATGGATACCCACCCTCCCGGGGGAGAGGATGGGTTATGTCCGACTCCCTCGGACTAAAAATTAGAAAGAGCCCTAACTTCATGCTATGGTTTTATACGATGTTTTCTGCTAGAACAGTACAGAACGTTACATTCAGGTCCATTCTATTGCAGTATGTCTTTTGCAGACTTTAAATATTGTGAACTACCTAATTTCTCTATACTACTCCGACTTTCTATCTACGACTTACTGTATATTGCTTACTAGCCCCTGCCCGCGACTCGTTCGCGTAGTCATAGTTACTTTGGGCTAATGCTAACACGCAGCGGAAGCTCTCAAGAGGAAAAAAATCCCGATTTTGAAGCATTTTTCATCGACGCTCCGCTCCTATTGGTATCCGCGCGATGATATATATAACTTTCCTCGATAAATGAAATATGTAACACTGAAAGAATTTTTCAAATCGAACCCGTAGTTCCTGAGATTACCCCCTACAACGTCACAAACTCACGAACTTTACCTCTTTATAATATTAGTATAGATCATAATATATTAACTATATATCTCAAGCGTATAAAAAATAACGTAAAAATAATTAAAAGCAAAAATTTGCTAACAAAATATGATACAAAATAATATTATCCATTTAGTTTACTTGTCCCGCGTATGCACACTACACCGGTTGCCCAACTTCTTCACGGCCAGAAAACACACGTCGTTAATAGCATAGTGCTAATAAAAATCGTTATATATAGAAGATATGAAGTATATTATAAAATACCTAGATTTTTGATATTAACAAAGATGCATATATGCTTAGGTATCTATTTTTTTGTCTTACTTAACTCGTCGTCATTCGAATTATAATATCTTCTAATAGATTCAACCAATTTTAATGAAACAAAGACTAAATGTTACTCCAGAATATGCTTTAGGATTTTATTGGTTAGGTTTTATTGTAAACTTATTACTTTAGCAGTGATACGTGCATAAACATATCTCTAAAAAGGGTTGAAATGTTCTCCATTATTCATTCCCAGACATCTGCAGTAATTTTTCTCTTAAAAGTCTAAAAAGTACAGATTTACATTCTTATTATATATATTATATGTATTTGTATTGTATATATAGATTTTCCTCGTATTTATTTCGTATTTCCGCGCGCTGTCATTAAAATTACAATAACTTATGATAGAATGGACCGACTTTAATGAAATGAAAATATTCCTTGAAAATATGCGTTATGATTTTCTTGGATAGGTATGATATGATAACGGAACGTAATGGACTTTATATTCTCAACTAAACAGTGTTCAACTATCGAAAATCTATTTCACTATGAAATCTCAATTTTAAGCTCCATTCTCGCAGCACCGGACGGCGCCATCAGAAATTTAATAAACGCTTCATCGATCACTAATAAACGGTCAATGGCTTTCAAATAATGACACTTGGCTTATCGTGTCGGACTCGTCACCGACTCGTGACTGGAGACGATCATAATATAAGTTTATTGCACACTAAAAACTCCAAAGCCAATGTAATGAGAAAACATTTTTGGAGAAGAGCTTGAACTATCTCGTTGTATTTTTATATTTAGCTAGCTGTGTCTGCGACTTCGTTCACGTGAAACTACGTAAAAAACAGCGATTTGTAAAGTCATCTTAATATATTAAGTCCGTTTACTTAAGTATTTTTCTCTCATGTGTAAGTCGCGTCCTCATTAAAACTACAATAACATTTGATATACCGAATCGATTTTAATTAAACAAAAACTGTTACGCTCGAGGGTCTGCTTTATGATTTTATTCAGTGAGGTTTTTTGTGAACACTTTACTTAGAATGATGCGAGTTCATACAAACAAACAAACAGACAAACATTTCTAAAAATGATTAAAATGTATTCGTAGACATATGCAAGAATTATTTTCACGAAAATTCAAAAGTACAGACAAATTAGATGTACATTCTTATTATGTGTTTAGATATAGATTCTTTTACGATTCCCTTATCAAAGTTTCTCTTCTTAGTCCAATGATCATTGATACAATAAGGAAATTTATTTATTGAATTGAAGTTCCTTACGAGACATCAGGGAAAAAATTGTACTGATGCATTACGTGTCGCCGTTGGTATAGCTTACGGTAATCGTTGCCATGGTAACAAGGTAAGTTTGTGTTTTAAAACTATTGTGTGTATGTGTAATATTATTCAATGCATTGTGAACTATAAACATCGAAAGTGCAAGTTAATAGTTAATAAGGAATTAATTGTAGTAAAAATAAAACAAGTGACCGGAATTTTTAATCTTAATCCGTTCATCTGCTGTCAGAAACTGTAAATAATTAAAATTATAATATTTTGTATTATATATACTGAGAGACTAATTTATGAAACTAATAGTTTATATCAAATTGAAATGTAATAAATACAGAGAAACGAATAAATTCTGTAATTAAAAATTATAGAATTTTCGTGTTTACCTAATAACTTGCAATTTCAATGTTTATAGTTTACACGCATGCATTGGATATGATAAAATAATTTGTACGTGCAATATTACAATGTTACCATGACAAAGATTACTATAATAATGTATACTATTATTATAAACAGGTTACGTTTGTGACGTTGTAGGGGGTAATCTTAGGAAGATTTGAAAAATTCTTCCCTTGTCATATATATACCTCATCTATCGAGGAAAGTATTATATAGGATATTTTTTCTTCTTGAGAGTTTACGCTGCGTGTAAGCGTTAGCGCAAAGTAAATGTTCCACAAGGAAAGTCGCGAGCAGAGGCTAGTGTTTAAAATTGCAACATTAATAAAATGTCGCTACAATACCGTGATAAGGTGCCGTTAAAAGAAGAGTATTTTAAACTTTATAACACTAGCGTAATTTACTATGTAAAGTCTGTAAAGATATATTATCTGGCGGCCCTCTTCGAAGCCATCCTAATGTAAGTGAAGGCATTTAATTCAATCGGCTGGTGTATCAAGTGGCTACATCAATAATTCATGCACTACCCGCATTGAATACGCTTTAAAAATACGAGAGCCAGAGAGGCTTTATCGAGAGCGTGACGTCACACCTTCGGGAGAGAGAAGTGACTCTCTGTGACAACACTTGAAATAGTTTGATTTTTAATCAATTAATATCTATCTATCTAATGCCTTTAAACGAGCAATCCTTGTATATTTTTATATTGTTATATATTCAGAATCTCGGAAACGGCGTCAGCGATTTCCGTGAAACTTAGTATGTAGGTAGTTTCGGAGACTATAAATCGATCTAGTTAGATTTCATTCATAGAAAACTTTTTTTACTGACTTTTCAGAATATCGCTAGAATATAAAGGTAACTTTCGCCAAAACAAAAATACCTCAGATGGAAATCGACTGCTTCGAAAATCCGTGTAATCCCAGTTCGAATCCGAGTGACAGTAAAAGATCTTAATATTCTTTTATTAAAAAAAAAAATTCTAATTTTGTGAGGCAAACCTAACAGTTTATTTTAATTTAAAAAGTGTTTTTTAAAGAACAGAGCTACGTTCGGTCGACCAGCTACTAATCTTTTAACTGTTTTATCTATTATTGTTTTCAGTTTTTACTTCTGTCCACAATCTTTGTGACTGCTTCATTTTTTTTTAATTATAAGATTACCGATTACATTTGACGTCTCTTTTAAGCTAAAGAAGTATAATATCTTACATTCCTACATAAGTATTCATATATTTTGTATAATCGTAGTCCCCGTTGAATACCTCTGTTAACATCCAAATACTACTTTTAATTTAAGGTACAGAAATGTAAAAGTCGCGTCTTCCATCGAGTTATGTGAGAGAACTTGAGCGCAGATACCACAACCACAAAGCCAGTGATCTAAGGGAAAAGTTTTAGATATCTTCGCCTACCTTTCACTGGCAGAATTTGATAAAATCTGGTCCGAGCCTCGAAAGTTTTGCGGTACGAATGAAAGAGTACTTGTTAGTTATTAGGGCTTTAAGATACCTGTGTTTAGAACTGATATAAAAACAAGACGTTTTCGGGTTCGTTTGTGTGTTTCCTTGGTTCCTCTAAACGAATTTTGAAACCATTAGCGCTATAATTTTGACGAATTCTTCCGAGATATCTCTATTCATAATTCATATATCTATGGTATAATCTTATACTTTTAAATGAGCAATTCTTATATATTTTCATATTTGTATATTTTTATGATCTCGGAAACGTCGTCATCTATTTCCGTGAAACTTAGTATGAAGGTAGTTTCGGGGTCGATAAATCGATCTAGCTAGATTTTAGTAATAGAAAACTTTTTTACCTGAGATTTCAGTCATTAAAAATATAGCTAGAATATGCAGGTAAATTTTGCCGTCGCTGTCAAAACAAAAATAGCTCAGATGGAAATCGGTTGCTTCGAAATCAAATCAAAATATCCTTTATTCAATTTAGGCCCTGAGAAGGCGCTTATGAAAATCAAAACTACCACCGGTTCGGAAAACTACCCAGTCATCGAGAAGAACCGGCAAGAAACTCGATCTGGTTTATCTTTTCATGTTACATATTTTTACAAAGTATAATTTAGTTACAAAGTTTTTAGTGCATGCACAGAGAGGAGCGTCATTTCCAGACGTCACAATCATTCACATACTGGTCCATCCTATAATAGCCTTATAGGATGGACCAGTGACCAGAAACTCCGTGTAACCCCAGTTTGAATACGAGTGTATACATATATGTATATATATTTGGAAAAAAAATGATAATTCTGTAAGCCAAACCTAGCAAATTTATTTTAATTTAAAAATGTTTTTTAAAGAACCGGGCGAGGCTCGGTTGCTCAGGTACTTATAACAAATAGAGACAATCTAATGTATTGTAACTAACTCGTGAAAAATATTTAGCGCTTACTTTACTAATGCTAACCTTATGAGATGCACCAATACAACACATATTATATATCGTATATCTTAAAAGGGCCTGCCGAGAAGTCCACAATTGAATACGACTATCTTTTTAGGATAATGATCACGATCATTATCAGCTTGTCTAAAGGCATCTTCCCGAAGGAAGATGTGGACATAACCACCGCGCAAGCCCACAACTTATTGACGAGAGAAATCTACAGTTGTATGTTGTCCCACATACAGTAGTACTGTAAAAACATTTCTTAAGTTCAGGTTGATTAAAGATGTTGATTCACGAAGTTCGCTTAGGTCTCTCAATTTTGAGAGTACCCGGTGTAAGCCCAGGAACCAAACGTTACATGGACTTTCATCCATTGTTTTTTTTTGGACCTTACTATCGCTGTTAGCTTGATGGTCATTTTTAGTTTCCCGGGATTTTCAGGCGATCGTTTAAGGGATTAAAACCTATGGGAACCAGCTTTGCATGTAATATCGCGTATCCAAACTGTTCATGCAAGCTAAGCTGATGAAACTTGTATACCTTTTTTTTATTAACGTGAGGAAATCCCTTATGGATACGCCACCCTACCGGGGGAGAGAGTGGGGTATGTCCGACTCCCACTGACTAAAACCCTACGGTGTACCGTCCACCGCATGTTAGGGGCGGCCAGGGACGGATCTGGCTCTCTCCTGAGAAACCGCCCCTGCAGCCTGGCAAGTTGGTCGCCAGGCGTCGTCCTACTATAGAAAGGCAACTGGGTACACAACCAGTCGCCTTCCCCCGTCAGCCTCACCAGTGCAATGAGGAGATGGGCCCCCCCACCCATCCTCTCTGGTTTGGCTACCGAAACTCATATACCTACCGTCATATTTGCCTCATGAATGCGTACATAAATATTGATTCTGATAATTTGTCTAATTAAAAAAAGAAAAAAGTAATAGACAAATATTAAAAATCCATCCACAACTTTTGTACTTACGCTGTGACTACTAGGGGATAATCGGTGTCGTGAGTAGTGAGCTAAAGACTGCAGTATCAATTTGTTATGCTGCCAGTATGATCGAGGGTTCCTTTCCCAGGTGTCAGACTTAGGCTTGAGACGCTGCAGAAGGTGATCGCGGCGTGTATGAGGCAGTGAAATTGCCCGCCAGATCATGATAGCGTGATCTGTGACTACACGAACATGGGTGCGAGGACGCTCTGTTTGGAGAATCGCAAGGATAAACAGAAGCTTATTTGTCAGTATGTCATAAGAAAGTGACAATCTTCTAGGTTAATCTATTTGAGAACTGGTCAATGTTCTTCCATTAGCCGAGAAGTTTATCAGGTGGCTTGATATAGCCGGCCATTTAAGAATGTTTTAGCTGAATAAACCTTTTAAAGCTGTTGGTATAAACAGAAAAAATATGACCTAAGGAAAAAGTTATATCGTCTTCTACCAGAGTAAATTCTACGGACGATATCAATAATAATAATATTTCGTTAACAAATTCACTTTATCGCTCGTAATGGCGGCTACAATTTCCTCGATCTACGGGTCCGATATAAAAAAATATCGTCGAAGTTACGTAGTTTGGAATAAAGTACACCGGTTCCTCGGTTTTATGACAGTTTGTATTCTGTTTACAAGTTAATGTATATGAATAGGATTATTTGTGCCTCGTTTAGATAGTTACATATAAATATATAAAAATCCTGTGTTATGGTGTTTGTTCACGAAGAACTCCGAAACTACAAAACCGATCTTCATGAAACGTTGGCGTCACTACATATTATAAACCAATTTCCTCTGCCTGTGTCCTCCGCCTCTGTCTGTCTCATCGCTATAAACTTAAACACTACTAGACGAATATTCATGTGGTTTGTGGATAAAGTGATTCGTGAGGAAGGTATAGGTATATAGTTTGTTGTCTTTGACATGTCAAGGGCGAGACAACATCTGTCGGGCCCGCTACTTTATGTATAATTTGGTCCAACCAGAGAGAGAGGATAATTTATATTTCGAATTATGGCCTCAGTATCTTTTTATTACAAACTAGCCTCTGCTCGCGACTTCGTTCGCGTCGAATAGATACTTTGGGCTAACGCTAACACGCAGGGGAAGCTCTCAATAGGAAAAAAAACCCGATTCTTAAACATTCTTTATTGGTGCTCCGCTCCTATTAATCTTAGCGTGATGATAAATAGCATATAACTATTCTCGATAAATTTGCTATATAACACTGAAATAATTTTTCAAATCGGACCAGTAGTTACTGAGATTAACCCCTACAACGTCACAACATCACAAACTCACAAACTTTACATACTATTAGTGTATTAGTATTAGTGTAGAAGTATATATTACATGATTGTCAATGCATATTATTGTTATTAACTGTATGTATCATTTTATCAGTCTCGAACAGATGGCGCTTTAAATTAGTTTGTTGAAAACTGCAGGAACGACTGTTATATATGGCGCCATTTTAATTTTGAATTTCTTATTCAACTTCAGTTTATTTTATGTGTATTGTTAAGCTATATACTACGTAACTTTGCTTTATCTGTATCGAGTTTTAGGCAGACTCATTACCCCATAACACCAAATACTGTACCATGATTAGTTCAACATGTATTTACTGAACCATAGCAAGGTGTGACCGGGTTAACTAGTTATTATACATTTTAAATAGTAAACTCTTGTTCTAAAGATTTATTCGCATTAATATGATTTCAGAGGTTAATTAGAGTACGGATTTAATTTTTATTTAAAAATTTCTTATTAGTTCTATTAATAATTAACTAAATTCACTGTTAATTAACTAACTACATTTTGTTATAATCGATTAAACAGGTAAGGCATGAATGTGTAACAAACACACAAACTAACTTACGTTAGTTAGGATTACGTTATTAGTTAGGATTTCCGTATGAAAACGTCTTTGAAATATGACCAACCTGTATAGTCTTTGAAATTATTTAAACGTATGGATTATATTATATACTAGCTGTTACCGGAAATTAAAGAAATAATAACTCTGTTTACAACTCTTTTTTTTGTAAACAATCACATTCGTTATTTCCTCTCTTCTGTGCATACGTACCACACCGCTTGCCCCTCTTCAAGACAAGAGAACATACATCGCTGAACGTAGTGAAGGGAAAAAGGCTCAAGTGTCTATGTTATAAAATTAAAGTAACACACAAAAAGCCCGATGCGTTTTATCCACAACCGTATGTTTATCTTAAGATGTTGTTTATGAATATTTTACCACGACTGTCTTACTATTTTGCACATATTAATTTAGTATTAAGATATTTAAAAGAAAAAAAAATTATTGCCAGAGATAAATACAAGTATAGAAAAACACTTCAACATAAAAAAAGTAAAACTATGCCAATGAGACCTGGCGTCGAATATAAAGTTATATGAATAGGTTTTTTTTCGATCTGACTACGCTATTGAACTAGCAAAGTCTTAACAGCTTAACCGAACTACTAAGGCGAGCACTTAAGGCACTCAGCCGATTTTATTTGACAACTGTTTCAAGGGTGAACGGCACACCTCGTTAGGGTTGCTGCCTGATATTTACAATTCGCGACATATCTGAGCTAACTTAATCTAAGCTAACTATTCATACATATATGAGTTGTTGAAACATATATGTGTACCAAGCATACATACCTCAACAACTCTTATATATATTTCGTATCGGATAATTTTCTAAAGGATTTCAGTTTGATAAGGGAAAGAAATAAAACCCTTTCACTTTTATGTATAAGCGTGTATGCGTGTACGTGTCTGGAGGTAATACGTGTAATGTTGTCGCAGTGATGTAAGATTTTGTGTCATTTTATCGCGCGAGCAGCGCATTCAAGGGATCCACGCCTAGGCTTAAGCCGCTGCCGAGGGGGCCTAATCTGGTAATATGAATAAAATTATATGTCAAATCTATTGTTAAAAATATGATTGATATCTGCCCTAACTTTTTTTTATATCATAGGAGGCAAACGAACAGGTAGGCCACCTGCTGTTAAGTGATTACCGTCGTCCATAGACACTAGCAACACCAGGGGAGTCACAAGTGCGTAGCCAGCCTGTGTTAAAGGGAGGGGGAAGGTGAAATAGGAGTGGCAGGGGATGTGGGTCTGCGGAAAGGACTCCGATTCGTGCCGCCGTGCGGGTCGGACGTGTGCGCTCATATCGTTTTTCGACGTGTATTTCTATTCGTGTCACGTTTCCGATTTTTCGTAAGTGTTCGCGACACGGTTACGCGACCGTGTTTCACGTCGAAAATTTTCGGTATTTAGGTACGCTCGTTACTCTCACGTTTCTTTGAGACGTTCAGAGGAGTCAATCATAAGGCGTTCTTTTCCGAACGCAGCAAACTGCACTTTTCGGTGCAACTCTAATCGCACTTTTTAGTGCGTTCTGCGTGTTCTCCGTGAGCTGCGTGTCGCCGGTTCGCGTTCTAGAGAGTTCAGCACTTCGTGCTACGCTCCGTGGTTCGAGCTCCGTGTCGTCGTGCTGCCGAAGAAAGAAATGTTAGGGTCTCCCCCTAAGCACTGTACGTCCCCTATGAGGCATTGTACTTCGCCCACAGTTTCCTTTTGGCCCGGACTCCGGAGTCAGTTAACTTCAAAAAGATGCGCCCCCCTGCCCCTATGGCAGGGAGGTTTGTAATATTTTATCCCACCCCGCACCCCTCTTCAGGGCCCGGTATGGCCTCTTCTGATGCTAATCTCGTACGTATCAGGCAACAGTTATCTGAGAGTTATAGTAGGATGCAGAACATACATTCCCTCTCGCCAGAGTTGGTACTCATCTATAATTCCGATCCAAATGAGTATCAAAGCATTCTGAAGGTCTTGTCCGATTACTGCCGTGCCCATGGAATTCCTACCTCACCGGGTCCCACTCGAGAGGGAGAATCCGACAGTGAGTCTGGCCGCTCACGTACCCCTGTCTCTGATAGTAAGCCCAAGGCCAAGGCCAAGAAACCGCCGAAGGAGAAACCTCTGACCGTGTAGCCGTCCTCCAAGCCCTCCGTTAATGTCGCAGTAGTGAATTCTTTTTCGTCACATCCGTTAGACGAAAGTGTCGATTCTCTCTCCTGCTCACTCCCAGTTGATCAGTCCATACTGGTAGTCAAGCCCTCCGACGACGGTTTTATTACCGTTACACACTGCCGGAAAGCCGGTTCATCCCGTCCCTTGTCTCCGACCGGTCCCGTGTGAACAAAATCCGGCCGAAAGGTCTACACCGCGTCGGTGTCTAGCCACGCCCCCCGTGCTTCGAATAAGAAGCCCCGCCCACCTCCGCCCGTTACGATTCAAGACAAATCATCTTGGGTCGCAATTTCCACGAGTTTCAACTCGAGGAAGATCTTCACTTCTGCCGGCAGAAGAGAAGTTTGGTTATTTCACCCACGCGCTCGAAAACGAGCGTCCTTTGCGAGTAATCCTCCGCAGAGTCCCAGTAGAGATCCCGATAGAAGACATCTCCTCCGACCTTAAGTCGCGAGATTTCCCAGTCAGAGAGGTACATAGGATGTACCACCCCCGCACGAAAGCTCCCTACAATTTACTGCTGGTCATTCTCGATCGTTGTGGTGGTGTGCATATGGGCACGTAGATGCTAAGTATATAGCCGTATGTATTAGTAAGTAAGTCAGTAATTAAACGCTTGTCTTAACTATCGGGCGTATCATTTCGAGATCCCACCTACCACGTGCCACCGTACTAGAGAGGGGAAAGCTATTTTCTCTCTCTCGTCTCTGTGCGGCCTCACCGGTATTACCGTTGAGCCCCCGCGCAAAACGTTCGTACCCTCACAGTGTCATAACTGTCAGGTCTACGGACATTCCGCCCGAAATTGCCATCTGCGTCCCAGGTGTGTGAAATGTCTCGGAGATCACTCCACTAGGGAGTGTATCCGCACTCCGACCTCCTCTGAGCCTCCTAGTTGCGTCCTATGCGGTGCGACCGGGCACACCGAATTATCGCGGTTGCCCTCGCGCCCGCCGCACTCATCGCCCTCGCCATCACAGGCAGGTCTCCCCATCCAGGGTTCCCACTGCTCCTGTTCGCCCCCGACCTCCGCCTCTCAACTCTAAAGAGGCCTTTCCGAGCCTGCCGAGCACATCTCGTGCACCGGCAGCGCTCGTACCCACGCCTAGCGCACCCCTCCGTCCCGCGCGGGCCCCTCAGGCCCCGTGGGCCCCCAAGATCGCGTCCCAGCCCACTCCTCGTCCTCAGGCGGCTAAGCCTTCACAGGCAGACACCGCAGTCTCCTCCACTCTATCCGGTATGGACTGGTCAGCCCAGCTCCTAGTCTTTCACTAGATCTCGGAGATCTTCACGTACGATAAGGTCGCGAACGACCCAAAACAGGGCCCCATTCGCGCGATCGCGAAATTTCCCGCCATCGCGGCCATGATCCAACGGCTCGCGCGCGCCGCCGTCTCGAAATAATAATACTATTTCTAATATAAGATAAAATAAACTCGCGCGTTTATGTCTATCTTCCCCTAAAATCGATACATAATGTCGTCATTTTTATTTCTATGTTTAGATCCCGGCACCGGTGCCGTTCTTTTAAACTATAAACTCGATCTCTTTTTAAAATTTTTCTGTGGCCGGCTACATCGCGAATCCCTGTCTCGTGCGTCACGGGCAGAGAGCTCTCGTTTTTATACCCGCACACTCTTTGTTCACGGTTTCTTGGTAATGTCTTTGTCCGAGGCCGCCCGGGTGGGCACAGAGATATTACTATTGCGATTCAGTACACACCACATCGATTTTACACATACATAGTTAATCAGACATGCATCTTACACATCTGGTGGAAGGGTTTACTTTTTTTTCCTTATCGAACTGAATCGAGTAGGCTTAGTTTGTCTCTTTCCGAATCACATGTTGTGTTTTTGTATCATGCAATTTTAATTGCATGATCCAAAAATGGATACATGTATAGCTTAGCATAGTTTAGCTAGGACAGATCGGGTTTTTCTAGGTAACGGCCAAGCCGAGGTGTGCCGAGCACCCTTGAGCTAGTTACCAAAATAAAATCGGCTGAGTGCCTTAAGCGCTCGCCTTAGTAGTCCGGTGAAGCTTTGAAGGCCAAAGAATTAAGGTCAATAGCATAATCAGTTCGAGAAAAAAAATGTGGGTCTGCGGCGCTCTCACTGACCGAACGAAACGCAACAATGCAAGCTCTGTTACTTCACGTCGGTTTTTTTGGAGAGGATGGTACTACCTCGAGAGAGCAGACCCCTTCATTCTGAAACCAGTAGTAGCTTCAGTGTGGCTCTACCACCTAATTTTCTTGTTGATCGAAAATTTATTGTTGGATCAATTTTGTTGTCTGTAACATAGGAGGTATATTATTCCAATGTATATGGGACTATTCGATTCTCAGAAAAGTGACTCGACTGGCATACCAACAGTCTCAGCGTAAAGGAAGCACGAAGTAAAACCGAGCTGCAGGTTATTGTGCACCTCGGGGGAATAAACCCTACGCTTTTTCTGTTCCAAACATTACGGTCGTGTTTATATTGTGTCCTACGTTTATTCGCTTTTACCTGTTTATTTGTAACTAGCTTCTACACTTTTTTTTTTTTTTTTTTTTACGTGGGGAAATCCCTTATGGATATCCACCCTCCCGGGGGAGAGAGTGGGATATGTCCGACTCGCACGGACTAAAACCCCACGGTGTACCGACAGACCGTGATGTTGGGGCGGCAAGGGATCGTTCTATGCTATTCCCCTTGTATAGCCGCCCCAACGGTCCACCCGGCGGAAGGTAGCCGCCGGGCTCCTACCTATCGAGAGGCAGCTGGGCACGCACCAGCTGCCCCCCCACGTCCGCCAGACCTGTGCAATGAGGGGATAAGCCCCCCTACTACATCCCCTCAGGTCCGGCTACGGTGGCAGGAGGAGTTGGGCAAAGCGCCGCCTCCTCCTGCCGGTCCTCTGACGGCGAAGACGCCCACTGAGTGGGTCCGCCTCGCGTGCCCTCTCCGCCGCCTCCTTTTGCGAGATGACTTCCTCGCAAAAGGAGGCCACTGCTCGCCATGCCTGCTCGCTGCCGAGCATGGACAGAACCACGCTCGGCAGCGACAAATGCTCTCCTACCGCCACCGCCAGAGTGCGGCGCTCCACCTCCCATGCAGCACATTCAGACAGAGTGTGCTGCGCAGTATCCACCTCAGCGCCGCACTCGTGACAGACGGCGGTCGGCTCCCTGCGAGCGATCCGGTGCAGGTACCACCCGAAACAACCGTGTCCAGTCAGCACCTGCACCAGTCTGAACGTCAGGGAGCCCCACTTGCGACCAATCCACTCCCGCAGGACCGGTCGGACGGCGTCAACGGTGTACGTTCCGTAGCGCGCGTCCGCCAGGTCCTGCATCCACCTCTCGACTGCCTCCTCCCGCAGCTGCCGTCTTTTCCACCATATTTCCCTGGGAGCCGGAGGCTCCCCACTACGTTTCCTCGCCGCCGTGAATTCGTACACAGCGGCGAGAACACCTGCCTCCAGCTCCCAAGGAAGGGAGCCGGCGAGCGCAAAGGCCGCCGCCGAGGACACCGTCCGGTACGCCCGGATCGTCCTCAGTGCCACCGTGCGCTGCGCACTGCGCAGCGTGCGCATGTTGGCGGCACCGAGGGCGTCTGCCCAGACCGGTGCCCCGTAAGCGGCCATCGTCCGCACGACTCCCATGAAAAGTCGCCGGCACCCGGCACCCGGCCCCCCAATATTGGGGAGCAACCGGCCGAGTGCCGCCGCCGCCCCAGCAATT
>JACEII010000153.1:32736-52730 GCA_014332785.1 Antheraea mylitta | reverse complement strand
TTTTACATTTAATTATCCATAGCTATCTGTTTAAGCAGTGGAAGCAGTTTGAAATAAAGAGTAATTTTCTTTGGACTCGGTACCTATTTTCATTGAAGCTATTAATTCTTTATACCAACTAACGTAATAAGACTATTTGAAAAAAGATCCTATTTACTAATTGGAGTAGAACAATACAGATATTGATTTATAAGTACATCAAGGAATGGACAAAGATAAATATTAAGTTTGAATAATAATAACATACTTCTTTATTTTTTTATTTATCTGGCAAGATTACATGTAGCAGAGATGAGAATGTTGAGATGAATGTGTGGGGACTATAATAAGATTAAAAATGAATATATCAGAGGAAGTTTGAAAATAACACTAGAAACAGAGAAGTTGAGCAGTAATAGGTACGGGCATGTCATGAGGAGAGATGAAAGCCATGTTACAAGAAATGTTTTAAATATAAAGGTGTATAGGAGTAGAGAAAACCGTAAAAGGCATGGATAGATTGTGTGAAAGATGATTGTATAAAAGGTCTGAAATGACAGGGGATAATAGAAGGGGATAACATGTTGTGTCGACACTACTTACTTGGGATAAGAGTGAGATGATGATAATTTATTTATTTATTAAAATAGCTTCACAAATAATATATTACTATTTAATAATACATCACATACTATAATATAAATGTAACTACTCGAAAAATATGTTTCACGTTTTTATTAAAATCACTGGGCGCCCAGTGGTCCCTATTCGACCATAGTTCATTGATTTTTTTAAAGTTTTAACTCTATTAGGGTTACTTTGTCAAATGGTATACTTCTATAATCAAAGGTTTTCATCATGGCTACTCAGTTATTTGCTATTTGCTATGATCTTTAATTATATAAATATTAAAAAAAAACTATGTGTAAATGAAAAATTGAAATTAATTATAAAATGCAACAAAAAACAGGTGGTAAAGCTCTCAAATTCTATGTAAACATAACTTTATGAAAATAAAGAAATTTATCGCAACCCATGACACAATTTTCAATTAATTTTACACGACACCATGGCATTTACATTTGTGTATATTTTGTGTAAAATGCAAGCAGTAGTGCGGGTAATGCATATTTTAATTCATTTAAGGTACTTCTAATCCATTTTATTCAAAATAAATAGCTTTCAGTACTTCTCCTCCACATAAACTTTAACTCTGCCAAATTTCATGCTCAACCGTCTGCGCAGTTCGCTTAAAATACGTTTTTATTTAAAAAAACTCTTCTGTTTTTTTACTTTGTTTATAGGAGCTTTTATTTAACAGAACATATCAGCCTTATTATTTCCCAATCTTTCTAGCTCTCTCATGAGAATTGCTGATGAAATATCATTGGCAGGTCATACAGCATATTAGCTTCACCTAAACAGCGTTCAGCCAAGATGCTTTGACAAATACCTATCTAGTACTTTGTATAAATATCATATGAAAACATTAATATTTACAAACATTCTGGAATGACTTCCTGAAATAGTAGTGAAAATGGCATCATCGTCCGTCGCATAATTTATGATAACTAAGGGAACACCTAGACAGTTGCGTCTTTCTTTTACATTATCTAGTAATTGATTACTAAGAATGATGCTTGCTATCTTATATAAATTTGAAATATTTGAACATAATATTATAAAATTACAATACGGTGACAAGATATTCCCAGAAAACGGTATCTGTGAAAGGGAGTGTGTACGATGGCAGGCGACGTGTACCCTGGAGAAATCATTTAGTTTGAGTATAATCATATACAAAAGTTGTTTAACGTGACAAACAAATACTGACATACTAAGGGAAGGGTAAATCATAAATATTTATACATAATTTTGTTCGTTCAAGGCTTCGTTCCATTTCAATTTGCCCTGTAATTTAGTATTATTAATTGAATGATTGCTTGACATATTTTTTATACTTTATAGATTTTGATGGACGACGATAGTCTAAAATGATACGGTAAATTTAGATATAGACTGGGCCTCAAGTGCTATTAGAACTGAGCTGAATAGCTAGCTAGATATGCTAAACTGGCTAGACAAAGTCTATCCGCCGTAAACTATACTTATATATACTTTGATTGCTTCACAAGACCCACGTAGTTAGCTCACGTGTCTTATGTGGCATAAACATGAACTATCATTTAAATTTTTAAATCGTAATTTTATCACTTCAGTTCTGCCCGGATAGGAAAATCGTAGCGTTAAATAACTTTAATTTTGCATTGAATTCTGTTTAAAAAAAATAAATGGGAAGAGCTTATGTAAATACTGACTTTTTCAGTACGAGTACTCAGTTGTATAAATCTAATAGTATGCTTTATATGATACAGTATGGATTGTTCTGATTTGTCAGTGTTCTTGCCGTTCAAAATGCACTCTCACCGCCGCGAATAAAATCTCCATGCTGTATATTTTAATTCATTTGAAGTAGACGAAATCCTTTAGTTTAACGTGAACCAGGCAAGCGCAATACGATCGGTTACGCTTAATAGCATGACATGTCGCGAAATTATAAATGTATCTCTTGCATGAACTACCCTTCAACATGCCTAAATAAGCCTTCACTTCTAAAAAGATCCCGATATATGGCAGGAATTGTACCTATGAGGTTCACTAGTGTTTAACAAATGGCATTGGGATATGTCGTACGTAGCGTGTGTAAATTATACGAAACAATTAATTTCGAAAGGTCCCGCCTTTTTGTGAAGCACTTTCGACCTACACGCGTTTGTCAAATACTAAATTTTCAGGTCACGTACGCCTGCGTTTAATTGTGATAATGAATAATCACTCTGTTGTGTAACAGTCGTGATGTTTGACTGAGAATACAAATATTATGTCAAATCCCGTTGGACTAGCTTAATCCATTCGTTAGTAATCTAGTTAGAAATGTGGAAATCAGCCTTGTGTTCTAAACTAGCTGTGCCCGTAACTTCGTCCGCATGGAACCTTATTGAAAAAATAG
Organism: Antheraea mylitta; assembly: GCA_014332785.1. NCBI lineage: Eukaryota > Metazoa > Arthropoda > Insecta > Lepidoptera > Saturniidae > Antheraea > Antheraea mylitta. The sequence continues at coordinate 49,741 of JACEII010000153.1, read as the reverse complement.
TGATATAAAGGCATCTGAATGTATTAAGTTCATTTACTTATCTACTTTTCTCCCGAACTTACGCGGCGTCGTCATAAAAATTACAATAACTTTTGACAGAGTGGACCGATTTAAATGAAACGAAGACTAAGTTCATTTCGAAAATATGCTTTATGATTTTCTTGGGGTGGTTTTATCGTGAATCTAGTACTTTAGCAGTGAGGCGTGTTCATACAAACAGACAGACAGACAGACATTTCTAAAAACGATTAATTATTCATAGACACCTACATTTTTTTTTTCATGAGAACCGAAAAAGTATTAACACATTAGATTTACATACTTATTATAACTAGTCTGGCCATAAATACTATTACATACAGCTTTAAAAACTTCTTTCGATTTCACATATTTTATCGTGTTCATTATCAAACTATAATATAGGATGGGCTGTTAAATAAAATGAGATTGCAGTGATCGCCTTGCATAAAGTGGGTATGGATCATATCTCAGACACTTCAAAAGAGACTCAGACACTTAGCCGTAGATTTTATATCGTAATATCAACAGATAGAACAACATATCCTCTGTCGAAGACCAGAAAAGATCGGCTGTGGCCGCGTGCTCTTATAACTATAAAGGCTCTTAATGCTGTTAAAGCCAGAATTCGTCGAAACCCCACTATTAAGGAAAAAGTCTTATCGCGAGAAATGAAGATTTCCGCTAGAACTCTGTCGCGTGTTATAAAACAAGACCTAAAGCTCGGTGCTTATCGTCGATATACAGGACATGCCCTAAATCAATCTTTACAGTTAACGAGAGTGAATCGATCAAGACACCTTCTGTCGCGATACGCAGGTGAAAGGAACAGAAATATCCTCTTTAGCGATGAAAAAATATTCACGATTGAAATCTAACGTGTCTGAACTCTTTCTTTTTTTCTAAAAAAGAATGTTGCAAATGTCTAGTAATAAGTGGGTTTTGTAGGTGATAGAGCCACGCTGAAGCTATTACTGGTTTCAGCGTGAATGGGTCGGCTCTTCCGGGGTAGTACCACCATCTTACAGAAAACCGACGTGAAGTAATAATGCTTGCATTGTTGCGTTTCGTTCGGTCAGTAAGAGCGCCGGAGGCCCACCTCCCCTCCCCTTCCTCCCTCTACACCATTACCCCTACCTCCCAAACACAGGCTGGCAACGCAAATACCCGATTAGGCCTCCCACGGCAGCAGCTCAAGCCTAGGTTCGATCCCTCGGTAGGGAGCCCTTGAGTGCGTTGCTTGCGCGATATGGTGACACACCCATACATCACTGCTACAACACTACATGATCACCTCCACACACGTGCACGCCTACACGCTACACATCTTGGTGGAAGGGTTATTTTTGTTAAATTTTTTCCCTTATCAAACTGAAAAACTCTCAATTTTTTCGATAAAAAATACATGGTGGAGTTGTTGAGGCGAATATGCTTGGTACACATATACGTTTCAACAACTCAAACATATATGAATAGTTAGCTAGGTTTGCTAAGTTAGGTCGCGTTTTTTGCATGCAACGGGCGACAGCCAAGCCGAGGTGTGCCGTGCACCCTTGAGCTGGTTGCCAATATAAAATCGGCTGGGTGCCTTAAGCGCTCGCCTTGGTAGTCAGGTGAAGCTGTTAAGACCTTGCTAGGTCAATAGCGTAGATAGTTCGAGAAAAAAAAATAGCTGGCAACGCACTAGCAATTCCCCTGGTGTTGCTATGGACGGCGGTGATTACTTAACACCAGGTGACTCGCATGTTCGCTTGTCATATCAGTATGACATAAAAAAAGTAATAAAATATATTTTAATCATTTTTAGAAATGTCTATCTATCTGCTTGTATAAACACGCATCACTGCTAAAATACTGGGTTCATAATGAAACTAATTTCAAAAAATAGTTAAGATCAATTTGTATTTCTTTTATAAGCTCTATTAAAAGTTATTGTACATTTATTGATGACTCGACTTACGTATGAGATGAATGTTGATAAGAAAATCGACTTAATACATTCAGACGACTTTATTAATCACATTTTTTTTTTTACATTGGGGTCTACGCGGACGAAATCGCGGGCATAGCTAATATACGAACAAATAATAAGCAAAGTTTTTGTTAAAACATAACCTAGTTTTGAAGTAAATCTTTCGTTATCTTTACCCACAGGCAGATGTGCATGAATAATTCAGGGATCTTAATCTCACGGAGGCGGCCAATGGATGATTCAATTAGCGAATTGCCGGAGCTCCACTTATTGACGGGGGAAGCTACCGGCAGCGGACTAATAACGTGTCAGAATTATATTATATATAAGTTTATATATATTTACTATCTGTGCTCGCGGCTACGTGTGAGTTTATCATTTCTTAGAATACTTGGGTTATATCAAAATTGATGCTATATAAACTCTATCTATGTTAAAACTACACATATCTATTTTTATGAGAATCAGTTGAACAATGCTTCCACAACAGAGATCATCCTCACATATGTGTACATATACACACAGGTGCAGATATAGTGGAAGGGTTTTTATTTTTGTATCTCTCACATTTTTTTTAAACTGGTTCGACAGAATGACTGCACGGCATCTGATGGAAAGTACATGTACAGTCTATGAATAACGCTGTTAAATAACGCATCACGCTATCATGCCCTGACTGGGAGGCAATTCCATGTCTTCACAGTACGATAAACAAGAATTTTCGAACTAGGTTAGTAAATTCATTAAAATCGGTTCACTCTTTCCAAAGTCATATTTTCGATGACGACACGACTTAAAAACAAGAGAAAAGTAGACAAGTAAATGCATTTAATATAATCAAATGATTTGATTAGTCACTGTTTTTGCACAATACGTTCCACGTGGACGGAGTCGCGGGCACAGCTAGTATAAAATATATATTTGAATTCGTGATGCACATATTCCGGTACGCATGTAAGTCTCATTAATTCTTATATTTACGTATGGTTGGCTCAGTTTTGCTTAAATATAAATTGAATGATACATAACGAATACATTACAGCACCGTGAAGTAGTGAATTTATATTAAAATGCAAAAAAAAAATAATGAGCACTCCGTACTAAATTATTCAACTAAACGATTACTATTCTTTTATGTGAGTAGAGCTGAAATGTAATATGTAACCGAAGTATAATCAATAAAAGTGTTGATTAAATCTTTCATTACGAATCGACCCGCTGTAGACAGCATACGATTTTTTCATGCGCTTACGTTGTTGGTAGGTGAAGCTAATGCTGGTTTCAGTATGAATAGCTCGGTTCGCCCGGTGTAGTACCACCCGACCCACAGAAAACCGACGTGAAGTAACAGTGCTTGCATTCTTGCGTTTCGTTCGGTCAGTGAGGGCACCAGGAAGACCATCTACCCTCTCCTCCCTCTCCCCTCCCCTACTTCCTCTTCCCTATTACCCCTCCCCCAATACAAGCTGGCAACGCACTTGAGACTCCCCTGGTGTTGCAAGTGTCTATGGACGGTGGTGATCACTTAACATCAGGTGGCCCACCTGTTTATTTGCCTGCTATGACATCAAAAAAAGTTTCATTACAAATGAAAATTTGAATTGAAATATAATAAATATCTATAACCAAACACAACAACACACAGCAATATGAATTATTTAGTATGCCGGCATATCGTACGGTATCACATTTCTACTCAACCCTCATTCAAATACTTCGACATCTTAATCAATTAATACAGTTCCCACTTTTCGACATACTTGCTTGTGACTGGAATAACTGAAAAAAGTTAATATACATGTCGAGGTGAACATAAAATGGTGCCTATGTAGTAGTATGACCTCATCCATAGAGTCCAAGTCATGGTTAAAAAATAATCGAATAATCCGTCAAGAACAATCGAATAAAACTTTATCCAATACAGAAACAAAACAGTGAATATAGTCACGACGAACGACTGCTTGAGCGAGAATGCTCAGAATCGGGTCGTCGGGCGTCTTCTAAGCTGACGGCCGATAATAATCAAGACACATAAACAGCCGATATTATCAAGCAATGATGTCTCACACCGGGGTTAAACAGTGTCGGGATACATGAACAGTCGACAAATTCAGCCAATGGCGTTTAAGATCATTAGTAAATCTGATATAGTCAATAGCATGGACGCAGGTCAGTAGTCGCTCCCCGATATATATATATATTCTTTTTGTTTTACATATCTCTTAAATATTGTAATTCAGATTTATTTTTTTATATTTATCTATGTTATTTCAATTTATATGGTGACAAAAACATTGGATGCGTACAAAGAGCCCCTATAAAGAATATTGATATCGTATCTCACAAAGCATTAAACGTGAAACCGCGTAAAATATTGAAACTCGTAAGGTTTCAATTTTATCGCGAGACAGGCTGTATTTCCTGATTTCCGTTCCAAGGAGCCGGTTATAAGTCAAGTTACGACGTATTCAAGTTGCAATATACGTGCAAAAACATATCACATAAGGTTCTATATTCGTTTAAATATATTTTTGCTTACTTCAGGCATTTCATTAATGAAATTTTTTTACAGGAAAGTGAACAGTTTGACGGTTAAATTATTAAAAAAAGTTTTTTAGGGCACAGATTTCTTAAACAAATTCCATGTGAAACATAACTCTTGTTGTATGTGACGTTGTATGATATAATAATAGGACATCCAAACAACTAACATGGCTCCTCGGCTCGATGGTGTAAGGGGTGTCGAATAACATCATAAGACTTGAGACACCCAAGCCAACCTCACCTGCACGTGGTGCACCCTGCTGAATAACAAACGAGGCAATGGCACAAGCGGGGTGGTAGGGCTTTACAGCCCGACTGGGTCGCAACCACCATGTATATGGCAAAAAGCCCGTATAGTGATTCGCTTCTACGGGTCGCGTTTCGGGATCAGCCTGTGCATGTCGCTTATTACAGGCCGGCATGATAGTGGCGACCGGCGATGGACAGTGTGTCAATCGGTGGTCGCTATTATTTTTGGATTGTACTGTGCTTACCATCAGGCATAGTGCAATCACTTTGCCGTACTACAAAAAAAAAAAACGAAATGAATGCAATATGATTTATTGTAACTACCGTATAATTATAGGAAAAATAGGGATAAAGATAAACAAATACACTGAAATTTGTGTGATTTTTCATGTGAAACGTCTTTACGGCGAATCAGACCGAATGATGGCGCGGCGACGTGCCAATTTCGGAAGTTACCAGTTTGGGATAGGAGATGGGTGTAGTGACTTCCGATTGAGTTACTGCTCCTTCTGGTTGATGAAGGTCCTCACGACTGGGGTTATTCAATTAAAAATGCAAATGTTAACTTGCGTAGTTTAATTTTAATATCCCCCGTGTCTACGACTTTTCGTGCGGGCCAGCGCTCAGTAACTGACTCGCCGTTCATACGTCGCGCTCTCATATAATTATTCGCTTACCATGCACTCTACACGCTTACACGCTTACATTGATTGTGCTATACCAATTTTCTGTTGTAAATCATCTTTTTATGCGTAATACTTGTGCAAAATAGTTTCGATGTTTCATATCTGCTAGGCGTTTAGCAATGTCTCCTATTTTTGAAGTGAAAATTTCCTTAGCGCATTGAGCGGTTTTTTTTTTGGCAGGAGATAAATTTACATTTCCACGTCAGGACATGCTACATCAGCTTGACTGACCGTATTGCGCTTTCGCGGCTTGCGTCAGACTACAGACGAGTGGCATAGCGACCAGTGTACGTATAATTTTGATATTTTGCAGATCATCATTCGTTTGATTGATTAGTAGGCTTTATGATAATGTATAACCTCCACAGTAATGTAAATAATTTTAATAAATAAATCATGAAATTTAAATATTGTCATTCAGACTACGATCAATATGGAACTTCAAAAGAGAACACATTTTTTCCATTGTCTTCAGATTTCACGCCTGTCGAGTTCGTGTGAGTGTCTCGATTTTTTTTTTACCTAATTAACTATGACTAGTCTTTGCCCGCGACTTCGTTCGCGTGGAATAGATACTTTAGGATAACGCTAACACGCAGCGGAAGCTCTCACGAGGTAAAAAAACCCCGATTTATAAAGTTTAAAGTTTAAAAGTAAAACATTAGTACTCCAGTCCTATTGGTCTTAGCATGATGATATATAGCCTAATTGAAATAATTTTTCAAATCGGACCAGTAGTTCCTGAGATTACCCCCTACAACGTCACAATTCACAACGTCACAAACTCACAAACTTTACCTCTTTATAATATTAGTATAGATTAAGAATACTGACTCGAATCCGATCTAACTCACCTCTAATAAGTATACTGACAATAATATGAATTTATGGGACGTTGAAATTTTGCAAATAACTAAATATATAGAAATTCTTTCATCCCCTCTTCACTATCTGTTATTGCTGACTCGGTTTTCTGGCAGACTGAACGATTTGGCTTCTGTATCAAAACACAGTCCTATCTTGATCTAACAATACATTACCCCACAGAAACTATCGTTCCGATCCCCCTATTCTCCGACCTCGTAAAATCCTTTAGGCTTGATATGCGTACTATCTACACCTATATAACTATAAAACTGTTCATTGTTTAAGACCGGCCTACGTGCTTTTATATTATCTTCACGGTGTGTAAACATTGGGTTAGATGAGTAAAAAGACCCTATAAATATTTTATACCTCTTCCCTATTCAATCAAATGTTATATTCAATACACTGTTTATTATAAGCTTGTTTGTAGACCCCTATATTCTGTGATCTAATGGACAGAAGTAAGTACCTACTGCTCTTGAGCAAATCCTTTTAATTAAAAAAATTAATAGTTCGGTGAAACTGTAAAGACCTTTCCAGGTCAACAGCATTTTATTTCGAAAAAAAAACTTTTAATTAAATAAAGTTGTGCAATTGTACCAATAGGTGTCGCTATAAGTCGATTGCATCGCGTTATCAAGATGTCAGTCAACATAGTTATGTCAATTGATTATTAATTGGTAACATGGGTTCACTTGGAGTAGAACGGTAGTTGTTGTCTTTAACTACCCACGTCCGTAAAAGTGTAAGTAAGCTATAGTAGTCTTAGGCCAGGATCCCTGGGCTATTTTTTCACTTGATTACTATCAAGCTGAATCTTCGTAAATAGCTTCGTTCTGATAAGACGCCCAACAATGTCCTGTGCGGAAATTCTTGATTCTGGTAGCTAACAGAGGTAGCAAGGACATAATATGTTTATTTAATGAGTCTCAAAAATTTTATTATTAAATGAGGGATTCTTTTTTTAATTTCATGATAATTATCTAAATTACTTGAAAAAATATTTGTCCTACAAAATGTAAGGTTTGATTAATGAGTCCCCTCCTGTTACCATGTATTGATTACGAAGTCATTAAAAATCATTAGTAACCAGCTGATTTATTTTTTTTACTTCGTTAACATGTATATAATGTAATGATCACGTTGTCCTACAAATTTTGTGGTACGTTATCCCGGTCCTACGCTTATAAATTTTAATTCCACAAGACAATTTTTTTCATTACTAACTGTAGGATAAATATATTAGAAGATAGGTTAGTGGGTTCTCTGCACAAATAAAGCAATATCCTAAAAGAAAGCAGGGATGGATAGCTAGTCCGACAGTGATTGTAATTCACCATAATATATTCTAGCAAACATCCTGTTTATTTCCCTTTTCCTCGGCGTGACTAGAAGGAGGAATCTTTAAGGGCTACAAAGAAGCTTTATAATAAACAAAGAAGGGACAATGCTCGTATACGAGCTCCGGGCGTTATCAAACTCAACTAGAACTTTGATTAATCTCCGCTACCCTTGATGCGTGTGGTGCGACGTACTAGGGGCTATTTATACTGGTAATTTTAATAGCGTAATCAAGGTTTAATCCTAAATTAGTTTATATTAATGAAATGTATTTACAAAATTATGATTAGTAAGTTTGAATATCAAACGAATTGTGCAAAAGAAGTATATGGTTATAACTGCGGAGTGGTAGTGAATTATCTGCCAGTAGAGCTCTAAGACATTTTAAACCAAAACAACTTATCAGGCCTGATAGCACAATGCCAGTAATCCTTCGATATTCGAATGTAGCTGACTTTTCGTAGGTGAATATAATTGCCAGCTTTGTTTCTGTATATTAAAAGATGTGTTTCTTAACATGAGCTACGCTTAGTTTTGATTTGAAGAACTCGGGTAAAATTATTCATTTACTATATGTTAGCTCTTGCCCGTGACCTCGCTTGTATTATTGTAGATTTGAATTACTCTTCGACTATTTCTGTTCTGGATTACATTGACAACGTAGATGCAAAATGTCTATATAATTGGTGTAGTGAAGGCGGAAAAAAAAGTAAACGGATAACATTGTAAAAAAAAAATGAGGTCATACATTTACTTTCAATATTTTTAAATTTTCTCCTCTGTAAGTAAAATAGATAATAAATACCACAATCGAAATTACGGGTATTGGTTAGTTAAATTAAGAACTTATTGGCAGCTAATATTTTTTCCTACAATAAAATATGACAAAAAGCAACCTTTGTATTTTTAATACTCTAAATATTGTTATATTAAATTTTACTACTAAAATGCTCACGGCTGTCATGGCGTTGGCATGACGTAAACAACACTATTTTTCTTCGGCATAAATAAGACAAAATAAATATTAGAATAATGTCTGGAAAATTGTGAACTCACGCACGATTATTGGTGTTTCTGTTGACACGATAACAAGAATAAGTTATTGACTTTTTATTCAAATATTATTAGAAATATAAGTGTTTTAAAACTTCTATGTCATTTAATGTATCTAATACCTTTAACCGAGCAATTCTTGTATATTTTTAAATTGCTATATATTCAGGATCTCAGAAACAATGTCAGCTATTTCCATGAAATTTATTATGTAGGTGATGTCGGGGACGATAAATCGATCTAGCTACATTTCATTCTGTTTTTTTTTTTAAATCTGAGTTTTCAGGCAATGAAAAAATATAGCTAGATATAAATATAAATTTCGCCGCCACTGTCAAAATAGAAATAGCTCAAATGGAAATCGGCTGCTTCAAAAATCCGTCCAACCCCAGTTCGAATCCGAGTGACAGCAAAAGAGATATCTTTTTAATCATTTTTTTTGTCATAAAAAAATACTAATTTTGTGAAGCAAACCTAATAGTTTATTTTAATTATTTTTTTTTAAGAACTGAGCTAGGCTTGGTCTTCCAGGTATTTATAATAATTTGACCATACGGCTTTGTTGATATTGTTTCTGATAATAAAATGTCTATAAAAAGGGAACACCGTGTGTGCGCCCTTTAGGCTTATTTCTCTAGGAAAACTTTACTAGTTTTCGCAGCGGCTCAGTTTAGAAATAATGGTAGACATCCTGCCGACTCCCAGACCGTCATAACAACTCACACACGACTCTGCTTAATTGAATATGTAACTACCTTAAGCAGTCTTTGACGGATGCTTATCGTTACGACTGTCGGAAAGTTGGATAACATGAACAAGGGATGCTTGTAAGTTTCTTTATTCTTACATACTTGTATTCATTGGATTCTTGACTCATATGACAAGTTCTATTTTAAAGGAAATTAGTTTTAAAAATAGCGAAGAAATCGTAATGGAAATTTGTCAGCTTTAAAAAATTCTGAATTTTAATAATCTCCTAAAAATAAAAATGTGTACATAGGAATTTTTAATTACTTAGTCTGGCCATAAATACTGTTACAATTAAAAATAAACAAAATATTGCATTTGAATTTAAAATCTATCATTTTAATATGATTATTCATTGAGTTTTCTGATTTTGGCGTCAATACATTGTACAATATTTTGCGATATTAAAATGGAGTGGGGTGATAAAGAGAACCGAATCGCTGTGATTGCATTACACAAAGTAGGTATGGAGCCAAATGCAATATTTAAAACTCTTCCTACGCTTGATATTAGTAAAATGTTTGTGTACCGAGCTATTAATATACATAATGAGACCTTTTTGTTTGTGACAGAAAAAGATTTGGCTTTCGCTAAAACTCCAGTCATCATACATATAAATTGTATTTTTATCTCGTTCAAGACAGTAAAATTTAACTTGAAGTCTTCAGGCGTTTCGAACTTTTCAGCTCATGGAATTTTTAATATCACAATATTTTCTGACGAACTTTTCACGTTTCATATTTCATTTTAATTCAAATATTGTTTTTAATGACGTAGTGTCGAATGTTTCTTGCACAAATTCTTTGCAATTTGTGTGCCTTTTTAAATAATCTGTATATATAAATAAAAGTATTTTTGTTTGTCCAAACTAATATCCAAAAGTGCAGAACCAGTTATTATGAGACTTACTTTCTACGGATAATTAAGTGCAATCAGGTATAAGGTTTGTACGAAAATGGCATTGCCTAGTGTTGAGGTCATCGTTAAGGGTAATAATATATTTGGAAGGATTTTAGAAATACAGATATATTGGTATTTGTTTTCACTTTTTTCATATTTCTAAGACATAGTGTAGGTATGAAATAGCAACGATAAAATATAATAGAGTCAATATCAGTAAAATGGTTATTGAAGTTGGTTCAATTTTCAAGAGAATACAGTCGAGGGCAACACTTAGTTGAATAATATATGAACGTGAAACTACTGATCTTGAGAACCTTAAGGATGGTCTCATGGCGAATCCATAAACGTATATACATTAACTCTGTGCGATAAGAGATACGGTGTTTGCAAGCGTGAAAGACCTTAACTTTTAAAGCGATGATTGCTTAGTAGATATCGTATTTGAACATCTCGTAAATGGACGTTGGTTCGAAACTTAGCAACTGAGCCGGACGTAGAGTGCGACCTCCATATATGTTGCAAAAATTTCAAATATTATCTGTCTTCCATATACCTCATCATCAGACTTTCCAGATAGATTTTTAAGTAAAGGTCAGTCTATTAACGTAGCTACATCCACGAACTTGTAACAAATATAAATGGTACGAAGTCTATCTAATAAAAACTTTAAATGACTAGTGTTTACCATCGATTTTTTAAAAGAGGGGCATAATCTAAATACTAGAAAATATGATGGGTCGTCCCATATTTGAGATTCAGTAAAACCAGTAATCGTTTTTCGGTAATAGAGCTTTACAACAAAATCCCAAAGCATAGTACTGTAGATTTACCGGACTTAGTTTAAGCTCCATGTCAAGCGGGTGTTGGTGTCAAAAGGAGTGGATGGATGAATATGCAAACGATGGTTTTATCTAGATTAACTCCTCTCTGTGCATTCCCTAGAATGATTCTAAAATGTAAATATATATGTGTTAAAAAGATAAACCTGATCGAGTTTCTTGCCGGTTCTTCTCGATGACCGAGTTGTTTGCAAAACGATGATAATTTTCGCTCTAGCGTGTTATTGGGACTTTAATTAAATAAAGTACTTTGTTGTTTGTATTCGATGTAACTTCAGCTGCGTTTATATTATATTATCTTCGTGCAACTATCACAATTTATCTAACGCACGGCGAGATAACTCTCGTATGGTATGATAATTTTCAATTTATTTATCATTTATCGTTATATTTTTAACAATAACTTTATAAATTATAACCTATGTGTTATTATCATGTACAAAGTATAATCATGTGATGTTACATTACAATCCGTCTAGTAGTTTTTGTATGTAAAAGTATAGTTACAAACATCAATTAATTTTCACAAACATATTCGTTTATAATAGATATTAATAGAATGATTAATACCTTTGGTCTTCAGTTTCCAATTTTAGCTACAGAATATTATAATAAGCAAAATCGTTTAAAGGCACGTCGTTTTACAGCCGGGAGGATAGTTTAGCTGTTCTATTTTCCATTTACTTTAAAAGACCAAAGTGCTTGCAAGGAATGTTTGATTTTAGATTCCCAACTTTATCGAAAGTGGTGGAATATGTAACGACTATCTTGTTATATGATAATACAGAAAGCGATATCTGTGGGTAAATTATTTTTGAAGGAATACTTATGACACGGTAGGGAAAAATTGTCATTACGCGTTAAACGTAATATATGTTACGCATTTGTGTGACTTATATGTGTGTGGGTATCTTAGTACATGGGATAAGTAAACTAGCTATATAATATATACTTTTAAATTAAATGTATTACTGGACTTCAGATAATATAAACTTTATGAGCGTTTTCATATATTTATATAGTAGGTAGGGGAGACCGGGTACAAAAGTAACACTTTGTACTTTTACCTTTATGTCTAGTTGGGTGTTATTGTTAAATTAATATAACCACATATAAATTCAGTGTATTTATTTACACTGGTAACTAGATTTATTTCATTATGGTGGGTTTTATATGAATACCAGTGAGTTGAAAAAAAACGTCAATTGTTACTTTCAATCATGTAAGCAGGTCGAAATTAACACATTGTGGGTTAGAAGTAACAAGACACAGGGGTTGCCAATGAAAACAATATATAATACAACAACAAATTACTTATTTAAATTATTTTTCGTTTAAGTAATGAGATCAATTAATATATGTTAATCATTTTTTTATAATCAGGCTATTTAATTATGACACACATAATTCTTATCATTGTCAACGCATTTTGAATGAAACCACATTCTACATTCGATACATTATATCCATTCTTTATTTGGTCGACTATTGCTAACAGTTTTTAAATAATCAAGACAGAAGCAATCGCCGTCATCAGATTTACTTTCCTTGTTTTTAGGTCCCTTTTTATCTTTTTTTCGTTTTGCCTTTCCTTTCGTTGCTACCAATTTCCTCTTAATTTTAATATTGTTATAAACCTGTATAACGTTACATGGCAAACATTCTATTTTTTGCCAGGGCTCTTATTACACCATCTTACAAATACACTTCAGCCGCTTTTCGATACACTTCCGTGTTGATAGTTTCTTGTGCAGTAAGTAGCTCTTATGTGTTGTCGCGGCATCTTTTAGAAGTAAAGACACACATACAAATATGATGTAAGTTATTAAATCATTATGGGGACAAAAGAAATGTGTTTTGCACCAATAGAGACACACATTAAAAAAATAAAAGATATGAGCAAAGATATCTACTCTATTTGGTTAGCACAAATACTCAAACACAAGTCTATCCAATATAGGATAAATTTAGTTAGAACCTCATCTCTTGACAATTTCAATTGTTTGATACGTCCTTCTGTGAAAGAAAAACGTTTGCTCTATCTGAAAGTTGTTTGTTTATGATCTAGACTATATATTACGCCCACGCACAGTTCATCCCCCGCTTTGCTCCGGGCGCCAGAGCGTCTACTTTCAATAAATATGGCTGTATTTTAGTTGTAATACATATTTAGAATCAACTAAATAAATCTCCTTGTTATTATCCAAGTAAAGTGTATTAACATATAAGAACAGCAACTACGGCTAAACTTTTTATAAAATTCTGTAGGTGGTAGAGTCACGTTGAAGCTATTATTGATTTCAGTATGAATGGATCGGCTAGTCCGGGGTAGCACCACCCTCTCGTAGAAAACCGATGTGAAGTAACAGTATTCACATTGTTGCGTTTCGTTCGGTCAGTGAGAGCACCGGAGACAAATCTTCCCTCCCACCCCTCCCCTCTAACCCCACTCCTTTTCTCTCCACTCCCCCAAACACAGGCTGGTAACGCACGTGCGTCTCCTCTGGGGTTGCTAGTATATATGAAAGGCGGTGATCGCTTAACAGGTGACCTACCTACTCGTTTGCCTCCTATATGATATAAAAAAAATCGTGTTCATATTATGAGTAGTTAAAATTCACTAGACGTTGCTTTATCTATGTTCGTATCGCAAAGCATTCATGTGGTCTAATATTGCTCACTGGTAAGTATTCTCTGGCATGTGGTAACCACTGTGCAACTGGTATAGTGAGAGGCATTTCGAAGACACATTTGTATTATTTGAAAATTGTCTGATTTGGAAACTGTATTTTAAGTTTTTCTTTCTCGCGATTTAGGTAATAAATCATAGGCAAATTCTGGACAGGTATCAGGAGTTTTGATCGAGGTCAGCGAAACACTAGTTCCCACATCTACTCGGCTTTAGAGTAAATGCATGTCGAGACTACGCCTGCTCTATTCCTAAACTCTTCTACCTTCTTCTTTTTCTACCCAATTGACTCATGAAGTCATATCTAGTCTACATTAACTAATTCCACGGATTTATATTAGTATAGCTTTCAGTAATCGTTTATAAAGAAATTTATAGATTGTATTATGAAATATTTGCTTGTTAAAGGAATTATTAAAGACACACATACAGAAACAAGACATTGTGTACATTACGAATACAAAAATATACTTATAAAATAGACTAGTAATAATGGATTAAATAAAGGAATGAAATTCAAGAAAATAATACGATAACTATACAAAGAGAGTCTTGTCTGAATATAATTATAATTCAGAAGCACTTTGTTTTTTCCAAAGGATATTACCGATTTGCGGGATTGTGAATTTAAGCGCCATGTCAAGCGGGTTTTTGTCTCAAAAGGCTATTATAGCGTGGATCAGTATGTGAACGATAGTGATATTTGGAATTGACTCATCTCTGTGCATCCATTAAAAACGTTTCTGTCATGTAGGGGAGAGTGGGGGAATTGGGAACACTTAACTTCAAACGCTAAAAAATAATAGAAAAAAGTTATAAACTAAATCAAATTTTATTGCTACATGAACTTTAGCTATCTATGTACTTAGTAGTCATAAAACGTTATTTTACATTTACGTTTTAATAAAAATATAAACTAAAACAAAAAACATTGCCGTTCCTCTTTACCCGATACCCTATAGGGTAATTGAGATCATCCCGTGGGGGAAATGGAAATGGTATGAGGCAATTAAGAAAGACGTTTGATCGATCTTTCTTACGTAATTACGAGGCATCTGAAATAATTTGTAAAGTTTAAATATTTTTACACAATCAACCTGCAGTACTATGGGTAATTAGGAGGGTAAGGGGTAATTGGGAACGTTCCAAATTACTCACCTAATGCCGTTCCCAATTACCCGAATCAGACAATATACATAAAAATTGCCGCCACTCTCAAAAGCATTTTTTATTACCTTCAATCTATGTTGCATTTGAAAACAGATGCTGTGTGTATGATATGAGCAAAAACACAATAATACCTTTAAACTCAAAAATATGATACTTACATGTGTTATTACTGATGACAAAAATTATATAAAAAATATTGTTCGACTTACCGTGACAAAACTAATGCGTTCTTTCAATATCACTCATATGCAATGAATTGCTCTGCATTCAGCTGTAGAATAGGTTCGCGACAGTGTAGTACGGGGAGATGTACTATGTATGTAACTGTTCCCAATTACCCGCCGTTGTCAATTACCCTGCTCTCCCCTATGTAATATAGTCTAAATATTATCTATATATTAATACGTGAAGCAAAAAAATTGTACCCCTTTTTAACCTATTTGCCGGGAACGGGTGAACTTGAAATTTGGCATAGTTAAAGTTTATATGACGGAGAAGTGCAGAAAGCTGTTTATTTTACATAAAATGCATTAGAAGTACATTAAATTTATCAAAATATGCGTGTGACATTGTTTGATGTTGTCATAAAAGTAAAGCAATACTACCAAAGTCAATGTCACTATTTTAATGTTTACTATTTTTTCATGGTGAACTCACTTCAAATGATGATTCAATGAAAAAACGAGCCAAAAAATACTTTGTAAAATCAAAATAAGAAAATGTGTTTGCTAATGAAAGTAATCTATGACTTATCTCCGCCGTTACAATGATTCAGGTTAATGTGATGTAGCAATAATATTTACTACAGTTGATGATGCATTTTGAACAAGAATGAATTCATTTTCAATAGTTTATGATAGAATTAAAAACGTCTTTGCTTAATCATATGATTCTATTGTGTATCCATTACTTTTCCAAACGATGATACGGGCCATATCACTATTCCTTACAATGTACAAACTACATATAATTCAATATTACCCAGAAAGACCCATGGAGTTGTGTAAAATTAATTGAAAATCGTGTTATGAGTTGCGATATATTTCTCTATTTTCGTAGTTATGTTTCTTTGAATTTGACAGCCTTACCACTTTACATAATAGCCTGTTTTTTTGTTTCAAATTTAAAATTAATTTAAATTTTTATTTAGACATAGATTTGTTTTGTTCATATAATTAAAAAAAAAATGGTAAGCAACTGAGTAACCATGATGAAATCCTTTGATTATATAAGTATACCCTTTGACAAAAGAACCCTAATAAAGTTCAAACTTTAAGAGATAAATGAACTATGGTCGAATGTCTACCACTGGGCGCCCACTAGTATATATTAAAGAGATAAACCAGATCGAGTTTCTTGCCAGTTCTTCTCGATGACTGGGTTGTTTCCGAACCGGTGGTAGTTATTGACGTTCATAAGTGCCTTATTAGGGTATTGGGGCCGCCGCCCTGTCAAATATGTCAATATGAATGGAGACACCTCTCGGCCTCGTACGTCACCGGCCCGCGGTTAGGCGGGGTGAGGTGGAATGAGGTGAGCGAGAGGTGAGGCGAGGCGAGGCGACGTTCCCCGGCGTTGGGCGGGCGTAGAACTCTCAAAGATGGTAGAGAGAGCGCCGGTATGGCGCGATGGCGACAGTCGGATGCCGGTCTTGATGTCCAGAAGGGGCTCTCTATGATGTGCAATAATGCACGAGCCAGTCGACTAAGGTGGTAGCTTTTGCGGAAGCGGAGGTCGGGGTGGTCGCAAGAAAACAACGTGGTTCTCATATAATGACCGCGTCCCCGAGCCAACAGAGCACTACTGTCAATATCAATAATTACTATACTGCGTGCTCGTACCACTCGATGTTATTGCAATCAGACTACTCAATGTTGTCACGACGAATTCTATGTTCAGACTACTCGATGTTATCTCTATGAGCTCT
>JACEII010000153.1:12693-32636 GCA_014332785.1 Antheraea mylitta | reverse complement strand
GCTATTGACCCATCAAGGTCTTAACAGCTTCACCGAACTACTAAGGCGAGCGCTTTAGGCACTCAGCCGATTTTATTTTTGGCAACCAGCTCAAGGGTGCACGGCACACCTCGGCTTGGCTGTTGCCCGTTGCATGCAAAAATCGCGACCTAACTTAGCAAACCTAGCTAACTATTCATATATGTTTGAGTTATTGAGACGTATATGTGTACCAAGCATATCCGCCTCAACAACTCCTCCATATATTTTTATCGAAAACTTGAGAGTTTTTTCAGTTCGATAGGGGAAAAAAAAAAGTAAACCCCTCCACCAAAATGTGTAGCGTGTAGGCGTGCACGTGTGTGGGGATGATCGTGTAGTGTTGTAGCAGTGATGTATGGGTGTGTCACCGTATCGCGCAAGCAACGCACTCAAGGGCTCCCTGCCGAGGGATCGGACCTAGGCTTGAGTCGCTGCCGAGGGGGGCCTAATCTGGTGTGCGGGAGCAAAATTAACCCCCAGATATATTCCGGTACCGCGCCGACCGTGCTTATAAGCAAAATCTGCGGCGGGTACCGTTACACGAAGCGACTCTATCGTTTGTGCTGTTGGCTCGGTTTTCGCGTCTCTATTTATTTGTCTATATTATATACATTTTAAAAATCAATAATATACATTTCTTATTATCTATTTATATGCTAAGATTTCTATCTTATATCTATTTAAACTTATATCTATATTAAGTGCCGTTTTGCATTAACTCTATAATCTTAAACCGTAACTTATATTCCTATGTATCTATTTCTAGTGTGTTATCTACATCTATCTGTATAGGGTGACATATTATCTATAAATACAACGTACATTCGATATTCAATAATAAATGATTACTCGATATTCTATGATTCGATATTCAATATTCAATAATTACACGATATTACGTTCGTAATTTCCTTACTTTATCACGACACATATCCCTGTTTCGTAAGTGATGTGTTATTCCATGCTATAATTTTAATTCAATTCATATCTATTAATATTAAAAATTACAAATCTATATTTTACAAAATATTATTTCTTAAATTCTCGTGAGAATTACTGCACCGTCATAAAAGTATCGCCGGCGGGCCCATTACCTTCGCCGAATTCTAATCTATTGTTTGTGCAGTTTACCATTTAAAAATATATTATTATATTCAAAGGCTAGTTCTTTGCCTACACAAATTTATATTTTAACTTTACAAGTTAATACTTTTACTGGATGCCATAAAACCATAACAAATACGATTACTAGACAGCTGGGCTCTATTACTTTAAAGGCATCCGCTTTGTCTGTCTTAATACCACAAAGGGAAGCCGGTATTTTGCTGGAATTTCACTAATACTCTAAATTATTCACTATACAATTTGTAGAACCCTTGTTTCTCACGTGTTGGTTATGAGGCACCATTGTAAATTTTTATGTACCTCAATAATCATTAGTTTCAAACAGCCTATGTTTAGTTATACGATGTTCCATTTTAACTATTTTGTACGATCGTATAATTCTCGATACCTACTCTATAAGTCACCCTACACTAACACACATAATCAATAATTCTATGCGTGAATAACGCTATCACTATTTCTCTATTAATCTATATGCTTCTATCCATTTCTATCATATGAACTACCTAACAAAATCTATACACATATCAATGAAATCTATATATATATTCTATACGAAATATACTAAACCTACGTGTAAGGTAATGTGTGCGCTACTTAACGTGTGCGTCGCCAACATAGGGCAATAACTGAATAAAGTATTTTTTGATTTTGATTTTTTTAGCCATACATATCTATATCTATACTAATATTATAAAGAGGCAAAGTTTGTGAAATTGTGATTTTGTGAGGTTTTGGGGGGTAATCACGAGAATTACTTTTCCCGATTCGAAAAATTCTGTCAGTGTTATATAGCTAATCTATCGAGGAAGGTTATAGGCCAAAAATTATCATAGTAAAACCATTAGGAGCGGAGCAACTATAAAAAATGTTTCAAAATCGTGGTTAGCTGAAAGTAACTATTCCACAAGGATGAAATCAAGGGCAGAGTCTTGTTTATAATAAGATTGTTAGTGTAACGTCTCTGTACATTTTTTTTATTAAAAAAAAATGTTACAGGTGTCTTGGAATAAGCAATAAAATATATTTCAGTTATTTTTAGAAATGTCTGTTTATATGTATGTTTGTTGTGCGAAAGTATAACGTTTATTAGTAACGTAACCAAAAAATTATAAAGAGGTTATGCATCGAGTACCATTTAGTTTCGTTTTAATTTAAATCAGTTTACTTAATAATAAACTATTAATAAGCAGAATATATCAAGATAGGTCACAATTGTTTGATTTCTTTAAAATTTACTTGACATTTATCGTTACATTTTCATCAATTT
The DNA here is from genome assembly GCA_014332785.1 of Antheraea mylitta. Lineage (NCBI taxonomy): Eukaryota > Metazoa > Arthropoda > Insecta > Lepidoptera > Saturniidae > Antheraea > Antheraea mylitta. The sequence goes on along the minus strand of JACEII010000153.1, from coordinate 30,220 downwards.
TAACAATACCTTTATAAATTATTCCCTATCTAGATGTGTTACTTATGCCTGAAAGATAATAAGTACTCATTCGTTGTCACAAACTTTCTCCTTTATAATAGAAGGATATATAGAGATTGTGGTAGGTGCGGGCGCCCACTGGTCTGGTTCGATTTTATCGCAAAACATCATAGCGTGGTAACACAGTAACCACTTAAACTCTAGACTGAAATTATTATAAATTATTTAATTTTTTGTCTACTAATATTTTTATTCTGAAATCACTTTTTCCACTTTAATTAATTTCGTTTGTTATGTTATTTATAATACAGCTTCAAAAAATGAAATTATGATTTTCGTTGACGAGCTTTACTCATCATCATCATTACCCTTATCCCACTTAAGTAGGGTCGGCACAAAATGTTTTCTTTTCCATTTCCTCCTGTCAGATGTCGTCTCAGTGTTTACACCTTTTACAGACATATCGTTTCTCACACAGTCCATCCATACCTTTTTTGGTCTTCCTCTACTCGTATATCCGTCCATTATCATACTCAACACTTTTCTAATTACATGGTTTTTATCTCTCCTCAACTTCTCTGTCACTGGTGCTATTTTCAAACGGCCTCTAATATACTTATTCTTAATCTTGTCCATTCTAGTTACACCACACATCCACCTTAACATTTGCATCTCTGCCGCATGTAATTTTCTCTCATTCGTCTCTTTCGTAGCTCAGCACTCAGATGCATACAGCATAACCGGTCTTATCATAGTTTTATAAACCTTCCATTAAGTTTCAAAGGCATTCGTAGACGAACTCTACTAAGGTTCTTTAAAAATTAATTGTAAAACAAAAGTGTACATTTTATTATTGAAGCAAACTCAATAAGTGTAATAAGTCTACTTCAACTAATGTTAACTTAGTCCAGTGTTCAAAAACAACGGTAACACCAAATAGATTGAAATTTATTGACCGCCCCTCCTTGATCCACCAAGACAAAATTTTCTAGGTCCTTAAGTGCATTGAAATTTCTCAATCGGTTTAAAAATGGTAAAGTGTGTAAAAGCATGTATCATACAGTATTACCAACGATGTATAATTTCTCACGTGGGTACCATACGTACACTCACTCTTTTTTTTATTTATAATTTTTTGATTATTGCTAGTCTTCAGAAACTCTTCTTATATGTTATCGTTAATAACAAAACTCTATGGAAAAGCGTGATCAAATTTAGTATATACAATATTCTAAGCATAAAAACAACAGACGACATTTCGACTTGAATCTAAAACTTATAAATTCATGTCATCCAATATATTTAATTTCACGCATAGTTCACAGTTAGCGTGGTCACAAAATCTCTGTTGAACCAGTTCAGTGCGTTTGGAACAGTGCCCGGGGAGACGAACTTCAGTATCATGCCTCTCGCTGTGATAAATCATATTTTATGGGTATTTGCCTTGGTTTGTGACCTTCGTAAGAGTACGCCTCCAAGTTAAGCCGACGTTACACTGTGTCTTCGGCTTGGCCTTAGGAGTATTCTCTAATAATTGGCCAACAGCCTCTAACATGAGGATGTTTGTGACTATTTGTTTATTAAAAATCATATAAAAAAGGACCCTTGCTTAAACAATATCTTAGCGAGTCCTTTATATAACTTTCAATTACTGGTTACTATTTAGAAGTCAAAACTTTTTCACGCGCGTTTATTGGTATTTTTGGCAGGATGTTAATTTATAATTTTGCGTCATGATATGCTACGTAAGTATGACTGGTCATGTATGGAAGGAATGTAAGGAAAAATGTATATAATTATTGCGCCGAGTGTCAATATATATGAAAACCACACTAATGTCAATGAACAAATTCTAAAATTTAAATGTGATCATTCACACTACAATTAAATTAAAAATTCAATAGAGACCACATTCATTTAATTTTTTTTGAGTTTTCAATTCTGTCAGCATTCCCTGTGGCTGCCTCGACTTTTTTTTTGAGTTTTCACTTCTGTCGGCTGTTCCTATGGCTGCCTTGACTTTTTTTTTTAGTTTTCACTTCTGTCGGCAGTCCCTATGGCTGCCTCGACTTTTTTATTAAATTTCTAGATTTTATTTATAACTAGCTGTGCCCACGACTTCGTATGCGTGGAAACCTATGTAAAAGAAAACAATAATTAATAAAATCATGTGTATCTATTGAGTCCATTTACTTATCTACTTTTCTCTCGCACTTAACACGAGCCGTCATTTAGTAGTCCGGTGAAGCTGTAAAGGCAAAAAAAAAGAAGGCCAATAGCGTAGTCAGTTCGAGAAAAAAAAAACTACGAGCCGTCATTCAAATTACAATAACTTTTGATAGAATTGACCGATTTTAATAAAACATATGTTAAGTTATTCTTGAGAACATGCTTTATAGCTTTCATTGAAAACCTAGTACGTTGGTAGTGATGCATGTTTATACAACCAACAGATAGGCAGACGTTTCTAAAAATAATTAAAAGGTATTCTATTACTTATTTCCATACAGGATAGATTTACATTCTTATTATATGTATAGATAAGCCTTTTATACGAAACTTGGCGATTAATAATAAACTGACACAGATACGGGAGTGACATATGAGTTCATATTTCATACATCTAAATTAATAATTCATCTGATTTAGCAATTGCAAAATATCCACGCCTTAAGACCCGCATCATAGAATGATATGCAAGTACTATTGTAAACCGGACTTTAGTACCATTAGTAACTGCTTTTTGAAGAAAAATTACGATCTTCTGTTAGTTTTGCCAGCTTTGATATTATATATAAAACGCATCTACATCACGTGTGGCGTTAGCATACAATCTCAGATGTTATAAAAGCATAAAACATAAATACGAATATACCTTAATTACTCTGGAAAATAAGTTTTTTCATTAACACTAGCAATGACAGGTTTAGCGTAGCGAATATCCGTTCTCAGTTCCACCCGACACCCCAATGCGACGCCCCTACATCCTGACAACACCAAAATAGTAATTCGAAAAATAACTGTATGTCTAGATTTAATTTTAAGAGACCTTGTATGATTTGTTTTAAATTTCGTACCTGTACCATATGGCCTCCTTTCTGCAATTAATAGGGTATAAAAATTGTCTGTAGATATTTAGTAGGTGGAAGAGCTACACTGAAGCTAATACCGGTTTCAACTCGCCCGGGAGAGTACCACCCCTCTCACAGAAAACCGACGTGAAATAACAATGCTTGCATTATTGTGTTTCGTACGGTCAGTGAGAGCGCCGGAGGCCCACTTCCCTTCCGCTTTCCTCCTTTCCCTTTCCTTCTTTCCCCCTCCCCCATATACAGGCTGGTAACGCACTTGTGACTTCCCTGATGTCGCTAGTGTCTATGGACGGTGGTGACCACTTAACATCACGTAACTCACCTGATCGTTTGCCTCCTATGTTATAAAAAAAATACATATAATAGGAATGTAAATTTAACGGGTCTGTACTTTCAGAATTTTGTGAAGACAATTATAACAAATGACTAATACCAAGTAATTAAATATTTTGAAATAATTAAAATACGTGTGGCACTCGGGGACTGCCGCGGTAAAGCTATTGCATATTATTAACTTATGCAATTATAACTATTTATTTATTTTATTTTTATGCAGTATTTTTTTTTCTTTGTTTTTTTGCTTTGATATTAATTCAAGTTACACTTTTTGAGTGTGGTGACCGACAAGAAAACAATTTTTTTTCTTTTATTAAATAAATGAGAAGTTAATATTGTTCAAAATATTTTTATTATCTTACAATACATGTAGGTTATTCAGGAAAACACTTTGTACCCAAATTATACGAGTACAGGTATTCACTGTTGTACATAGATGATTAATACCTATACACCATTATACTTTCTCACAAACAGCTGATTACATATTCGTCCGATTTCGGAGCAGTTTGTCTCGATCTGCACCCGATTAGGCCTCCCACGGCAGCGGCTCAAGCCTAGGTTCGATCCCTCGGTGGGAGGCGCTCCGATTTTTTGGGGTGCCCGCGTACCTGCGGCGGCTGTTGGAGGCGTACCTCGAGGGAAGGGAGGTCGTCTACGCAGACAGCAGAGGGCGGACGATCCGACGTGGGACTCCTTGTGGAGTCCCACAAGGCTTGGTTCTAGGGCCCTTGTTGTGGAACCTGGGCTACGACTGGGTGCTCCGCGGCACGCTCCCTTCAGGAGCGCGTCCAATATGCTACGCGGACGACACCCTAGTCGTAGCCCGGGGAAGAGAATGGACGGAGCTGGTGCGCCTGACCACGCTGGCTACAACCTTCGTAGTCGGGCGCATCCGCCGACTGGGCCTCAGAGTGGCCCTCGAAAAAACCGAGGCCCTGCTGTTCCACGGGCCTCGGCAGGGGCCACCCTCTGGGGCCCATATAACGGTGGGAGGAGTACGTATCAGGGTGGGGTCCACGATGAAATATCTGGGCTTTACCCTGGACGGCGTTGGCGGTTCGAGCCCCACTTCAAGGGGCTCGGACCGCGTATAGTAGGGGTGGCGGCGGCGCACGGCCGCCTTCTCCCGAACACGGGAGGGCCGGGCGCTGCCTGTCGCCGTCTTTATAGTGGGGTGGTGAGGGCCATGGCCGCCTACGGGGCGCCGGTGTGGGCGGACTCCCTCAGCGCCACGAACGTTCGCGTCCTGCGCAAAGCGCAGCGCACAGTGGCGTCGAGGGAGATCCGTGGGTACCGCACGGTGTCCTCGGCGGCGGCCATGGTTCTCGCGGGCCCTCTACCCTGGGAGCTGGAGGCGGAAACTCTTGCCGCCGTGTACAATTAGGCGGCGGCAGGAAAATCCCGAGGTAGACCTCCGGCGCCCAGGGAGATCGGCCCGTAGCGAGCAAATAGAGAGGTGGGGCCGACACCTGGCGGACGAGCGTTACGGAAGATTTACCATAGACGCCGTCCGCCCGGTCCTGTCGGCCTGGGTGAATAGGGGCTGGGGCTCCCTGACGTACCGTCTGGTGCAGGTGCTGACCGGGCATGGATGCTTCGGTTGGTACTTGCACCGGATAGCGCGCAGGGAGCCCACCGCCGCATGCCACGAGTGCGGCGCTGAGACGGACACCGCGCAGCACACTCTCTCGGAGTGCGCCGCGTGGGGCGATCAGCGCCGCGCCCTGGTTGCGGCGGTGGGGGACGATCTCTCGCTGCCGGGCGTGGTTTCGACCATGCTCGGCAGCGAGGACGTCTGGGCTGCTGTGGCCTCCTTCTGCGAGACCGTCATCACACAGAAGGAGGCGGCGGAGAGGGCCCGGGAGGTCGATCCCAGAAGTGGTCCTCTCCTCCAAAGAAGAGCAGCGGGAGGGGCGAGGCGTAATGCCCGTCCCTGCCAAAACCGTGGCAAAACCTGAGGGGATGGGGCGGGGCCCCCCATCTCCTCGTTGCACGGGTGAGGCTGACGAGGGGAGGCTGCTGGTCGTGTACCCAGTAGTCTCTCTATAGTAGGGCGAAGCCTGGCCTTCACTCGCCAGGCTGCCGCAGGGGCAGCTTCAGGTCAGTGAGCATGCTCGATCCCTGGCTGCCCCTTCCATGCGGCGGACGGTACACCGTGGGGTTTTAGTCCGTGCGAATCGGACATAACCTACCCTCTCCCCCGGGAGGGTAGCGTATCCGTTAGGGATTTCCCCACGTTAATAAAAAAAAAAAAAGGTTCGATCCCTCGGTAGGGAGCCCTTGAGTGCGTTGCTTGCGCGATACGGTGACATACAAATATACATCACTGCTACAACACTACACGATCACCCCCACACACGTGCACGCCTACACGCTTACACATGAAAGTGGAAGGGTTTACTTTTTTTTCCCTTATCGAACTGAAAAACTCTCAATTTTCCGATAATAAATATATGGAGGAGTTGTTGAGGCGTGTATGCTTGGTACACATACACGTTTCAACAACTCATACATATATGAATAGTTAGCTAGGTTAGCTAAGATAGGTCGCGATTTTGCATGCAACAGGCAACAGCCAAGCCGAGGTGTGCTTTGCAACCTTGAGGTGGTTGCCAAAATAAAATCGGTTGAGTGCCTTAAGCGCTCACCTTAGTAGTCCGGTGAAGCTGTTAAGACCTTGCTGGGTCAATAGTGTAGTCATTTCGAAAAAAAAACTCTCGATCCGTGCGAGCTTACTTTTATTTTATTATCCTTATATTAATACATGTTTTGCGAACAAAGCAGCCAAAAAGTCTTTGACACATTTAATAAATAAGATAAGCTGATTTGATTCCTGTCAGATGATAAATTGAACGGAATAGGCTTCTCGTGTCAAGCCAAACGTAATTAGGATTTCTTAGGATGAGAGAACGACTCCTTCTGAGGCAATTTGGTAAAGCCACTCTCTCTCAACCAAATATACGATGTATTTTTGTAATCTACATTAATAAATCTGTGGATTTTTCCCCAAATTTTGTTATAGATATCATTTATAAAAGGGATATATCATAAAAATTCAGAAAAAAATATCGGTATGTCGGTCTGCTTGTATGTCTGAGATTAACACGAAAACGTTTTCACATATTTCGATGATATTCAATATATGATAAGCTTATTTAATTCCATAATTTACTATGTATAAGAATGATTCCTAATATCCTTCGTAAATAATTCAAAAATTTTTTTCAAACGATTCTGATTTAATTATGAGTACGGAAATGACATCATTTAAAACTTGATAACGCTATTAAAATAATCAGTAATACATTGAGAGATAGTAATATAGCAATATCTTAACGTTAAAAAATAGGAGTCGAAAAGAATTACTGTATAAAAATGTATAAAGTGCCGCGGACACAGCTGATTAATTAAGGTAGGTATTCCTTCCTTTAGTTTCGCCCAAGCCAAAGGTGCCTTTGCGTGTCTGCGAGCCGCATGGCAAGCCAAATACCTCTCTAAAAGAGTGAAACTGAAAATATTTAATTCTAACATAAAGTCAGGCTAGTGGTACGGGTGTGAGATATGAAAGACTACCGTAGATCTCACACACCAGCTCCAAACCTTCCTTAAACGCAGCCTACGTTAAATCTTGAGAATCTTCTGGCCAGATACAATCAGCAACGCAGAGTCGTGGAAAATGTACCATGTAGATCCCACAGACCATCAAGTGCGACACCGAAAATGGACCTGAATCGGCCACACTTTGTGACGAGACAATAGCCATATCCCTAATCAGGTATTGACAGGGACTGGTATCCCTAAGGGAGGTGGAGACGTAGTTGACTTAAACAAAGCTGTGCTCGCAGAGTTTACGAACACTGGGCTTACTTGGAGTAGGTGAAAAGTGAAGCCATCGACAGAAAGAGATGGAAAAGAATCATGTCTGCCCTCTTCCCCGACAGTTTACGTATATAAAATCCCAAGAGAGAAAGAGAGAGAGACAAAATCCTTCCTTTATTACCACAGCATAACCACAGTGCTGACTCTGCTATATTTTTAGAAAAAGTTATTTGTAATATAGGGAAGACATACATTTACATATCATAGGAGGTAAACGAACATGTGGGTCATTTAATGTTAAGTGATCACCACCGTCCATAGACACCAGAAGAGTCACAAGTACGTTGCCAGGCTGTGTTAGTAGGTAAATGGGGAGCGGAAGGCAGAGAGGGGAGGTGAGCCTCGGGCGCGCTCACTAACCGAACGAATTGCAACAATGCAGGCACTGTTACTTCACGTCGGTTTTCTGTGAGAGGGTAGTAATACTCCAAGCGAGTCGACCCATTGATACTGTTACCAATCATAGCTTCAGCATTTGTAAATCTGTAGCAATATATTTAATATCTGAGCTTACAACTTTCTGGGTAACAAGGGCTACGGGGCAGGCGAAGAATCGTTTGTCCTGACAGTCCTTGAATCCCAGGGATTGACCTTCAAATCGACGATGAATTTGATAGCGTTTCACATGCTATAGTAGTAATATCCAGACACACCAACACCTTTGTCTGACGTAACTGATGCCACAATTAGCACGTTCATCCTTCGGGCTTTGGTGCGGGACAATATGGATTATAATTTAAAAAATAGCTATAAAAAATGAAAATCAATTCGCCAAAATGTTAAGTTAAAAAACATCACTAGTTGCTCACATTTAAAACGATATTAAACACAATTAATAAATTAAACGAAAATAGAAAAAGGTGCGGATCAAGAGTCTGCAGAATAAAAATCTCTGTTGTATAAATATTAAGTTACTAGACATTCATGTATCGTCCAGTATCCCAATAAAAATCAGCGCTGGTTTATTTCTTTGAAATGACTAACACTATTGATCTGATGTGCCACACAGCTTCACCGGTCTAAGTCAGCATTTTAGTATTTTCTTCTACTATAGCATTATCGGGAATGGGGTTGCCAGTTGTTGGACAATTTGCATTCATCTATATTTTAGTATTGTAGTTATATAACATTTTATTCCAACAACAATTTCTTCCTTCTTGACGTTTGATTATATGAGAATTTGAACACAGCGTCGACCGACGTAGGTTCGAATCTCTTCAATGAGCCGAAGCAAAAATCGTGTTGAGAACATAACATTGCGTTAGGGCTTTCTCTAAATTAGCATTTTTTTTTATGTGATAAATCTATTTCCAGGAACCCTGAGTAATATCCCCAAGGCTTGTATGAAGTGAATTATAATAGACGCCAAAGTACTACGAACACTTTTAAATGTAAAGGAAATGTTTTAAAGATGGCTTCAACTCGAATAGAAATCTTAAAGGACAGGTTGCTGAACCATCTGATTATTTGACTACCAAACTGCAAACTATAATCGACTGAATTTGGACTTTATTGTAGATAGATAGAGTTAATCTTTGCCTGAGATATAGTATCATGAATATAATTTAAGACTGACTGAAATAATCTCCGAGCTAAGAACTCTGATATATTCGTTATCACTAAATAAAATAAATTAATAAATAAGTTCGTTATTGCTGCATATGCTCTGTCAGTCTGTCTTTTCGCGATAAGCTTAAAAACTACTGAACGGATTTCCAAAGGGCTTTCACCAGGAGATAAAGAGTTCATTGGGAAGATTTAAGTATATAATATGTCAAGGTTCTTTTTATTATAAGGGAGCGACAACGTCCGCTTTGCCCGTTAGTTTTAGCTATTTTAGTATTTATTAAAGGATGTATAAGTTTTTATATCCAAAGTACATTATAGCAATTCAAATATATTCTAATTGCTATAATCCTAGTGAGACTGGCATTACATTTCTTATTATTATATGTAAAAATTACTGAACGACTTCTGATGTAACTTTATTGCAGCACGTTGACTATAACTTATAAAGAGATTGTTTAAATTGCTTAAAATATGACGAAACTTATTTCTACGTGTCCTTATAAACCATTAATGTTACACGAGTATAGTGTATCTTTTTTTCTCGATTTTGACTATGATCTATAGTGTATTGTTTTATCATTTATAAAGATACAAAATACCGACAATAGTCGTGCGCTCTAGCTAGTATATAATAATAATGCAAGTGTGTGAGAGTTCTAGTACTGTGCCAAAGATTTATCTCAGAGGGAAAGTACGCACATAGTACTACCAACATAATCACCATGCTGATATACCACGTATTCGTCATTTCAGACATGAAGAAACACAGTGCTTGTATGTATTCCATTGATTTTCATTGTAGTATCAGCAGTTTAAATTATCTACAACGATTGGTAAATAGTATGCTTACAGACAAGCTTAGTGATTGCATTATCAATGAACTCACTAGCTCTTGGTCTATTAGTATTACGTGACCTCATTTGAATTTGCACGTTATCCGCGTTCGATATGGCATATAAAAAACCTTACAATATTGGTTAAAACGTACGTGGATAGTTTAAATTTCTTATATTTTAAACTTTATTTTATTTAATCGGTACCTAAAATTCAAGATTATTTATTAACAAGATTCATCAAAATGTATTTGAATCCTATAATAGACTTTTGAATTCAATATTAAAAACAGTCGTTATGAATTCATGACCAATAGCGAATAGGCACTAGCAAAAGAAAAGGCAAAGGGAAAGAGAGAGAGAGAGAAAAATACTAACCTCTCCTTCTGCGCCCAACAAACCTAGCCCCGAAGAATACGGTACAATCCTCGCCACCGTAAACGGGGCTGCTGTTGATGAGCCTATGTTGGCGTTTCCTCTGAGGTTTAATCAATTTTTTCCTAAGAGTGTGGGATCTCAGGGTCTGATCAGATCCCTTGAAGGAGCGGATGAACACTTAAGTAATTACTATGGCCACAGTTGTCCGATTAAGGTACATTACTCATGGTTTACGTAGTTTAAATTGAAAATAAAAAATAGTCCCATTGCTACGACTACCAGACTTTAGTCATATTGTCAATAACATTAGGCGAAATATTAAAATACTATAATGGTAATAAGATAACACCGTAAGAAACGTAAGAAAAGCTGCTATAGAATGGATCTGTGTACGATGGTGACTGTAAATGACGCCAATCTCTGTTCATCCACCAAAAACGAATGTTTTGTAAAAATCTATTTTTAAAAACATATATCTCGAAAAGATAAACCAGGTCGAGTTTGTTGCCGGTTCTTCTCAATGACTGGGTTGTTTTCCGAACCGGCGGTAACTTTGACGTCCATGCGCGTCATCTCAGGGCCTATACTAAATAAAATATTTTTGATTTAGACTTTGAAAAGAGTTTCAAGAACCAAAACAGAAGAACAGAAGCCGTATATGAATTGCACTGTTCTGGCAGAACCAACATCAGCTACAACTAAATTGCAGGCTTGCATTATGATAAAACAAGAATGTCTTAACAGAATAATCTTTGAATAAATTAAAGATGAACAAAGAACAAAAAACAATTTATTTTATTACAAATTGTAATTGGAACTCACGTTCTATTTGAACTAGATTCAAATAGGACCTCAGCTTCATAAGAGGCTTTCCAAATACAGGCTTTTAGTTGTCAAGACTAAATTTAATTAATGGAATATCTTCACGGTTTATCACGGGCATGAGTGTGAGTAAATGGATAAGTTTTCATTTATAACGTCCCTCTCCATTATGTTTTCCGGTCGACGTAACTCGTTCGTTCACCAAATCGTGATTTGTAGGACGCAGCTTTTATATTTCAAGCGTTTCCTCGCACACGAACGATTATGCTACAAATATTTCAAAATCTATTTATTTTTGGACAACTAATCTTCTAGTAGATCATTATTTCCATCCCTGTGTAGGTATTAATATTACAAGTGTCGTGATCATTTCAATGCTCTTACAAGAAGGTGGCCTCCTTGTTTCTTCCTCTTTGGCCTTTGTTTTTCAATGCCACCAATTTCAACTAGACTTTGTTCTGTGCGATTTGGCGATGAAAAAACACAATGCATGTAATCTCGTCTGTTCGCCTCTACATTACCGAACCCATATAGAGTGACGCCGCGCCGGCGTGCTCTCCCTAATTCTTCCAGGACATTTACCACTTCTCCGCTCTCGCTTTGACCGACGAGTGTTGCTAGAGGCATTATTCAAGAAAACCAGTGTAGTAGGTGTTAGGACATGATAGGACTTATAGAATTGTCGATAGACTGACTATATTTCAATATTTCTGGACTGTACTTTATGAAAGTTGGCATTTTTGTATAATTTGGTTCATCTTGAGAGATAGAATAAATTTCAAATAATTATCAATGTTGATTATTGGTATTCATTGTAAGTTTAATCTGTATCGAACAGATGGCCCTTTAAATTAGTTTTTTGAAAGAAAACTATAGGACCGATTGTTATAGTAATCTCGAAGATGGCGCCAAGTTTTAATATTCTCTAATTTTTTTTCGAATTCCGGTTTATTTTATGGTACACGTGTTCTGTTAATGTATTTACTACGTACCCTCGCTTTTTCTGTATCAATATATAAATATTATTGCATTAATTATTGGTGAAAATGAAATAATTTTTATGCGTTTTATGTATTATTTGCAGTTATATTATATTTCTAACCACGAAATTAAAGCAAACCTTTTTTTTAATGCATTTGAAAACACGCAAGTATAAATTAATTTGTTTTTTAGTTCTACCTTGACTATAAGATTTTTAAAGCTTTATTTATAAGAGATTCAAAAACTTGTAAGCATTGCTTGTTTTTTTTTTCAAATTCATTATTTTTATTAAATGAGCCACAGTAATGCGTGGCCGGGTCAGCTAGTAAATTATAAAATACATAATGATCTCTGACCTACAGTTGTCAATATTAGAGTGGTTACACAAATGTACAATTTTTTTAAATATAAATATAACTAAAAGATGTATATTCTTGTAAAACCAATCGACCTGGCAATATTACAATTAGAAACTCGGCAAAACGAGAAATATCTTTCATTATTTTCGCAACGTCACGGTCTTACGTCATACACTTGTATGTATAAAAGAGGATGGATAAAAAAGTATCTATTGTACTTTGAAATATTGTAACACTGTATCCAGGATTTTACTTTCCTATTTTATCAGATATCATTTTAAAAGTATTATTTATTGAGAACTTTTCTAAATCAATTATTCGAATCATGCTTTCATTATATACTGAACTTTAAAAAAATTATATGAGTTCGTTAATTATTAATCCATATGTTCCTGTAGATACTTTTTTACATTAAGTTAGGTGGACGGAGTCGCGGGCACAGCTAGTGCACTATATGAATTAACAAACAGATTTCTTTACTCTCAGCTTGTTAACATATCCTTCCGTTATATCTGTCGACAGTTTTTATAAAATTAATCTTAATAAAAAAAATCGATTTAATAATTAGAAGAAAAAAAAACTTGAATGTTGTGTAGATCAATATGAGTCTGTTATCGACAAGAACTTGCGGTTATCGTATTACGCGATAAGTTTAGATCTAAATTGTATAGAAAGTTAATTTAATATATTGAATTTAGCTCTAAACTCTCATGTAAGTACTATATATATAATGCAACTTCAAACTCAGTAATTAAAGTGATGTATAACGTGAATACGCAGTTTATTGTAAGCTCTAATCATTAGTGTATTTTTTTTTTCTTCTAAGTTTATATTTGTTTGATTTAGTCTTAAATTTGCAGTTCCAGTAGACGTACTTCTTTAGTGTGATTATTCGTGAAATGTTATCTATGCCTGTGTTTGTTTGTTCCTTATAAATTTTGTATTAACATTAATATGACCGATTGACCACCCGTTTATCATCGTATATGTAGGTTCCCATCGAAAAGCAGCGCTGTAGTACTACTGTACTGCACATTTTTGCTAAACAGGTTCGCCAATTGTTGGGCATTTATTTTTTATTTTCTAATATATTCTTTTTTCCAACTAGTTTGTGTAATTTCATATAATTGTCTGGCTGTTTCAACAATAAGGTATTTCTTACTTTCTTACTGTAATTTAAATCAATTCACTGACATAACATACATGTTACAAATTAATAAAAATTTTACAAAGAAAAAGCATAACACAAATTTTAAAGGAAGGAAATACTCTTTGAGCTTCCCTCTAGATAAAATATTATAAAACTTTTTTTTTTGTATTGTAGTGTTCCGTAATTTAAGATTAGTCAAATTAAATGAATAACTATACTGCGATGATTTGAAAACTGTTAAAGAACAAATTTGTTACCATGTATTTCATAGTCAAAAATCTGATTTACACACATTTACATTATTCTTGTAAATACTCAAAAATCAATTGCTAAGATTATTAATAGTGTCATATTGTAGGCGCTGTAGAGGTATTTTGTAGAATGAAGCTACATAATTTATTTAAATATTGTTTAATTAAATAAATATACATAACACATACAACAGTCGGCGTCTTAGAGCCGAGCCACTGGCGCATTCGCTGCCCCCGCACAGTTTGTCCTACCCTCTCCTTGTCACTTCAACTCATATAGAAACGTCTAGAGTTTAGCAGGTTTTCCTATGTCAAATCCTCTGGTCCTATTTCATCGCAATGTTATATCTAAAGAGAATTTTCAGACACTCAACGCTCACAATCTATAGAAACCATTTGTTAATGCTACACAATGCTACCGTCTACCAGTCTACCAGTGTGGTCACACTGCTTTGAGAGATAAGTCGCTTAAGCTTGGTGTGACCACTATACATCCTCTCCGTTTAGTTGATAATTGGCATTTTATGACCTTTTCTATTATGAAGAGAATGAAGAATTAAGGCAAAAAGCATATTTCTACAAGAATATTGAATATACCTTTGTCGAAAAAACAACATACATACGTCATACCCCTAACTCTGGAACCAAGGATAGGTACTGGAATCATCTGCCGCATCGATATAATCTACGCTTTTGATTTATTGCTCACCTGCGTCTAAATCGAAGTACTTCCAGGTCAAAAGTTTGTCCTATACAACTCCAAATAAACAAGTGAATCTCCAATGCATGGAACGTACCGTGTTAAATAAAAAAAAAATAGGGAAAATCCGATAGTAGAGTAGAGGTGCACTCGAGCATGACTAGCTCTCAAATAAAGATTAAAAAGCCACCCCAGAGAATACTTTCAGCGCTTTACGTTTTCCTTTCAACCAGCATATATTCAGTTATCTAGAGGCAGAAGCGCTGAGAGGGAAATTCACATTATTGAATCTATTCAGTACATTGAAAAGTCTATTATCAGAGAGAAATGTGAAAGAACATTTAAGTCTAGAAACCGTTTCATCTGTACACACATCGCTGGATATCGACAGCGGTCGACCTAATGTCGAACTCAGAGATATATTACTTCCGTTTTCTGTGGCTATTATCTGTTGAAACCTTTCACTGCCCAGTGTTTTAGACTCGTATTATGTAGCGGCTTTTTTGTTAGTACGCTATATATTAATGTGGAATTGAAAAAATAACTCCAATTTAATTCCCTTTAACAATTTTAAAGGGCAAAGGTGCAACATCAAATCCCTTGTCTGTTCTGCTTTCTTGCAATCAATCTCCTAGATTATTACTGCCATAGTCGAGTAGATAATAATATTACAAGTATCTTGTAAGTATTTCTTGTAAGCACTTTCCAGGGAGTTTTATGGCATCTCAGAATGTATGCAGGTTTTGTTTTCTCTCCACTTCACTTATGCACTATAATTGAAGTTGTTTAGTGTAAATTGTGTAGTGGTAGAGCCACGCTGAAGCTATTATTGGTTTCAGCCTGAATAGGTTGGCTCGTCCGGGGTAGCACCACCCTCTCACAGAAAACCGACGTGAAGTAACAGTGCTTACATTGTTGCGTTTCGTTCGGTCAGTGAGAGCGCTGGAGACCCATCTCCCTTCCCCTCCTCTCTCCTCTTCCTTCTCCTCCCCCTTTCTTCCATTCCCCCAAACAAAGGGTGGTAACGCACTTGCGACTTCTCTGGGGTTGCTAGTGTCTATGGACGGCGGTGATCGCTTAACAATAGGTGACCCGCATATTCGTTTGCCTCCTATTTGACATAAAAAAACTAAATTACGCAAATAAAAATGTCACCTATATTACAAAATGTAGAGTGAAATAACATTATTATTAAAATATAAGAGCCACTACATGACATATCAAGATCTCACTTGTCATTAGACGTTTCTTTCTGAAACACATTATTTATTATTATTACAGAGCTAGTATATCAAAAAGTGTATTGTTTTAAGAGTTACGACTAAAGAACATATTCTTTAAACAAGAAACATTATACGCGTAGGTAAAAACTTATAAACATTACAACAATGTTCAAAAATATCGTAATGTTACGGTCGCAGTACTCTGGCAGACAGTTTCCAGTTTTTACTTTATACTCGCTCTGATAGAAACTAACCTATTTTGCGATATGTTTATATATTTGTTTTGTAATTTGAGAGGTGCCTTAATTATCTATATCCGATGATATTATTACTTTATTGTTGTAGTTCAGATTAATTACAATTAGTGTATCCCTTACCCATTTCTCTATTGTTTCCGTTACCAAAAACATTTTTTTTATAAGGCAAACCAACAGACGAGTCACCTGATGGTAAGTGATCACCGCCGTCCATAGACACTAGCAACACCGGGGGAGTCAGAAGTGCATTGTCGGCCTTTTAAAAAAGTGTACGCTCGTTTCTTGAAAGTTTGCGATTCATAATTGTTTAGAAACACCGCCGCTGGGAGTCGATCTCACAGGGTCGAAGTACGAAGCAGAAACGACCTTCAAAATCTCACCGTGATGACCTCCACTCATCCAGGTGATGTGAATGAAATTTCAGTTTCATGCGGGTAGTACGATGGTGGAATGTAGCGGCAGGTATAAGTCCAAACATACCAAAATTTGATTAAGTAATCTTACAACTTTCAGTTGCGTGGGAGTTAATTTTTTTGAATAATTATTTTAGGAACAGCGCATATCTTCATTTATTATTAAGATTATTTTAATTTCAAATAATATTAATATAATCATTTTTTCATAAAACCTATTCCTGATGCGGGTTTATATTTTTAGATTTCTACATTTTGAAGATCTCCAATCAGTATAATTTCTATTTCTTCCATTTAAAGTTTATTTTAGTGTTTCTCCCTACTAAAATTTTATATCAAAAATAAAAATGGCAGTTCAATTTTTTAAATTCACAAACCGTGTTCCCTCTGGACATGAATTAATTAAAATCAAAAAATGCTTTATTCATGGTAAAAGACTGCAACTGGCACAAAAATCCCAGTTATCGACAGGAGCCAACAACAAACTACATCGGATTTACCTTTTTTTGTAGTGTTTTTAATGAGTGGACAGAACGATGATTTATAGACATCACTGTCGTTAGTATAATGATTCATCGTATAGGTATATATCGGAGTTTAAAATCTGCACGGTATAGTATTCGAACTTATTGTCCGGAAAATCGGTAATGTGCTTTGTGTTAGCAACCCACCTCCGGTACCGCTCGTCATATTCAAGACACCGAGATACTGGCGCCACATATTAGAGATACGCATTGATATTAGCGCCAAGCGCCAACATATGAGAGAGACATTAACGCCATTTTATTAAAGATACATAAATGAGAATTATTATAATGATATAGATTTCAATGAGACAAATAGGAATTGATATTATTCATTTATTACTTGCATAACATTAGTTTTATGATAATAATAGTAATTGCTTTGACTGCCATAGTTTGACCTGTAAAGGGCTAGATGTCGCTGCTCTACACACATAATTGTATGTTTAAACATATTTCAGATACATAAATAACAATGATTTTATATAGAATTGATGTACCTAAATAATATTATTTTGTTCGTTAATTATTATCTTTGCGTTACTTAAAACATATAGCGGAATTATAAGTAAATCGTAATTGCTTTGATTCATATAATACGTATTATATATTATATAGTTTTTTTTAGTCTGTTCTATTCTGCAAACTCTTGGTCCGCACCTTTTTTTTTGCTTACATGTAATATTTTGTATACGTAAAAATCGTATCCGTGAGCATATATATATATATATATATATATATATATATATATATATAT
>JACEII010000153.1:0-12593 GCA_014332785.1 Antheraea mylitta | reverse complement strand
TAGACACAGGTGTCGGTGTGCCTAGATATTGCCACTATAGCATGTGAAACGCTATCGTTGATTTGTACCCTTCTGCTTTTTGTTTGCAGGATCACCACCGATTTGAAGGTCAGTCCCTGGAATTCATGGACTGTCACAACGCACGATCCTTCCCCTACCCCGTAGCCCTTTTTTATCAGGGCTTTTTTCTCCTCCTGTGTGTGTACCAGGAAGAGAGTACCGGGAGTGTGTGAGGCTATTTGTTCGCCCTGATAGCCCCTGATGCTCTTAGTTAGCTTAGCTGAGATCTTACTATCGATTTCGATGAATATATTATATCGTCGTATACTTGACTCAGTGCATAGGCTACATCCATCGGGATTCTGTAAGTACAAGTGAGCTCTTTGTCAATACTCGCTACGGTCGTTGGTCTGGTATATGCCATCCGAAATAAGTTTTCCCGGTCGATGTAGGGAAGTTGGGTGATATCTCCGATGAGGAGAATTTCGCTTGCTTCCGCCAACCGACCGGCAGTCAGGATTGCCCCGACATGGTTCATGAGAGCCTCATCCACGATTAACCTTGGACATTTATCATGCTCTCTGAAACCATTCACCAATATGGACGCCATGGTGCGCGCACACATTTCTGCTTTTTTGCCGTGTGCCTGCACCAGTTTCTCATGTAGGTCTTTTGCCGCTTCGGTTGTGGTAGTCGCTACAGCGTCCCTCTCCACATCGAAGTTTTTAATCAACCACGTAATCTTTCCACAGCCAGGGACCCCGTTCATCCATGTGACCTTAGGTGTCGTTTTAGTGCTTTCCACCATTGCTGGATTTAGAACCCTCAAGGTAGTTTTTACCCTATCGAGTATTTTTTCCTCCAGCATGATTCTTGCGCACCGAGCGACTACTACTATTGGATCCTCTGGGGGCGCTTCGAACATCTGAGGCTGAGGTGCTTCCCGTGTCTCGCTCTCTTTCCTTCGTACCACTGGTGGAATTATAAGCGGTCATGTAGCTGCCCGTTATTACTCCTGCTATGACTTGGGCAGAGTCGTTGTTGTAGATAGCCGCCTTCGCTTCCTCTAATCTAGCATCTTTCAAGGCCACGATTCCCAGATGGTGGGCTTCTAGGATTTGTGTACACTTAAATGTGTTGCCTTTAATCGTGGATTCGAGTACGGCTTTGAATTCGAGTATAGCATTTTCCATGTGATCCACTGGTCTTGTGACAGGAATTTGGATGGGTCGGATGACTTGCCCCATGTCCGCTCTGGTTTTCTATGGCTGTAGTTTGGATTTGGCCTTTGGAGCTCTCCTCCGAAGACTGTCTATTGCTACCTGCTGTTTATTGTTTGTATACTTATGAGATTGAGACATGATTATCTGTGTTATTTCTGAAGATGGCTGTTTTTGGAGTTTACCTTCTCCAGATGTTTTTGTGGCCTCTGCTCGTTCGGCTGTTATTTTTGCCTGTAAGCGTTCGGCTCCGCTTGGTTCGACGTACCCGAGGTCGAAAGTTGGTTTCCCTGTGTTGTAGGTAGGGTTTTTACCTGGAGACTTTTCGTGTAACAAGAAGTCCAGGCTAGCGCCTCTGTTCTCGTCGGCAGCTATCTCGTGATACATCGATGCGCTTTTGTAGCCCAGTAAGTCGACTACCTCCCCCTTCTCATTAGCGACTGCCATAGCGTCGACGCTGATCCTGCGAGACGTTATATGTTCGCTTAATCCCACGTCACCGATTCGGGATAGCAATATACATGCCCGTGAAAATGGCGTTTTGTTCGCCCATGCAAGCAGTGCTATAATCTTGTGTTTGATTCGCACTAGCCTGCATGTGAGACCCGCTACCATGGTCATGGGCAAAGCGTCAAAGGCTTTTCGCTTCATTGCTATTCTAGATGTGCTCCCGTTTATCAGCTTGGCGAGACCGGGCGAGACCGCAATGCGGTTCCGGGGACTTACTATGCAGAAGCTTATACCGAGAGTCTCATAGTTATCATCCATGAAGAGTGCCACCCCCCGGGTTCTAATACCTGGTATCCCTCTATCGCCGTGTGCCAGTAGTTGCCCCACTGACAAGTGTTGCGTAAGTAGGGGCCCGAGTATGGGATTAGGGTTTTTGGTTGATATTGTGGGCGTCTGTAGAGGGTACGCCGGAGTGCAGTTTCGGTTTGCTTTGACCGTTATTTGGAATATTTTCTCCGCAAATTGGAGGAATATGGGCCAGCTATCCTTTTCTGCTAGGATGGCATGCAGGCTTGGCAGGTCACGAGACATGTTCAATTCTGTTTGGAGATCCTGCCTAGCGGCCGAAAATCTTGGGCATTCGAGTAGTATGTGCCACACTGTCTTCCTCCCTTGTGGGTCACACACACAGTTTCGGTCGTCCTTTAGCTGAAATCTGTGGAGATATTCTGCTATTACTCCGTATCCTGTCAGCATCTGCACGTGAGTAGCGGACCACTTCACTTTTCTCGTCAACCGGTAAGCTTTAGCTATGTCCGGATGGAAGGTCTTCGTGATCGCGCCTGTGGTGGAGGAGTTGTATCGGTCCTGCCATATCTGAACTGACTCGTCCCTGATTTTTCTTTTGACATAAGACACTGGGATCTTGTCGTAGTCGTGAGGTGCGCCTTTAAGCGCTGCCGATTTCGCAAGCTCGTCTACTCGCTCATTCCCGGCATTTCCGACGTGAGCCCTTAGCCAGAATAGTTGATATATATATATATATGTATGTATGTATGTATGTATGTATATATATATATATATAGATCAATAGTGAAAGTAATTACGTAGTATTTATTGGCATCCTTTTTTTTTTTATTAACGTGGGGAAATCCCTAACGGATACGCTACCCTCCCGGGGGCGAGGGTAGGTTATGTCCGATTCGCACGGACTAAAACCCCACGGTGTACCGTCCGCCGCATTGGAGGGGCAGCCAGGGATCGAGCATGCTCACTGACCTGAAACTGCCCCTGCGGCAGCCTGGCGAATGAACGCCAGGCTTCACCCTACTATAGAGAAGCCACTGGGTACACGACCAGCAGCCTCCCCTCGTCAGCCTCACCTGTGCAACGAGGAGATGGGGGGCCCCGCCCCATCCCCTCAGGTTTGGCGACGGTTTTGGGAGGGACGGGCATTACGCCTCGCCCCTCCCGCTGCTCTTCTTTGGCGGAGAGGACCACTTCTGGGATCGACCTCCCGGGCCCTCTCCGCCGCCTCCTTCTGTGAGATGACGGTCTCGCAGAAGGAGGCCACAGCAGCCCAGACGTCCTCGCTGCCGAGCATGGCGGAAACCACGCCCGGCAGCGAGAGATCGTCCCCCACCACCGCAACCAGGGCGCGGCGCTGATCGCCCCACGCGGCGCACTCCGAGAGAGTGTGCTGCGCAGTCTCCGTCTCAGCGCCGTACTCGTGGCATGCAGCGGTGGGCTCCCTGCGCGCTATCCGGTGCAAGAACCAACCGAAGCATCCGTGCCCGGTCAGCACCTGCACCAGACGGTACGTCAGGGAACCCCAGCCCCTATTCACCCAGGCCGACAGGACCGGGCGGACGGCGTCTATGGTAAATCTTCCGTAACGCTCGTCCGCCAGGCGTCGGCCCCACCTCTCTATTTACTCGCTGCGGGCCGTAGCCCGCAGCGCAGCGATCTCCCTGGGCGCCGGAGGTCTACCTCGGGATTTTCCTGCCGCCGCGTAATTGTACACGGCGGCAAGAGTTTCCGCCTCCAGCTCCCAGGGTAGAGAGCCCGCGAGCACCATGGCCGCCGCCGAGGACACCGTGCGGTACCCGCGGATCTCCCACAACGCCACTGTGCGCTGCGCTTTGCGCAGGACGCGAACGTTCGTGGCGCTGAGGGAGTCCGCCAACACCGGCGCCCCGTAGACGGCCATGGCCCTCACCACCCCAGCATAAAGACGGCGGCAGGCAGCGCCCGGCCCTCCCGTGTTCGGGAGAAGGCGGCCGAGCGCCGCCGCCGCCCCTACTATACGCGGTCCGAGCCCCTTGAAGTGGGGCTCGAACCGCCAACGCCCGTCCAGGGTGAGGCCCAGATATTTCATCGTGGACCCCACCCTGATGCGTACTCCCCCCACCATTTATTGGCATCCTGACTGCATCGACTATGTCGTATACACCTGCTAACCTTTACATAATTATCATTATTGGTTTACTGAGACGAAAACATTGGATGACTTTTTCTTATATCATGTAGGAGGCAAACGGACAGGCGGTTCACCTGATGTTAAGTAATCACCGCCCTCCATAGAGACCAATAACACCAGAGGAGTTGCAAGTGCGTTGCCAAGCTATGTTTGGGGGAATGGAGGAAGGGAGAGAAGACGGAAGTGGAAGGGAGAGGACAAGTGAGGGGAAGGGGAAGTGGGTCTCCAGCACTCTCACTGACCGAACGAAACGTAATAATGCAAGCACAGTTACTCTACGTCGGTTTTCTGTGAGAGTGTGGTACAACCCAAACGAGCCGACCCATTCATGTTGAAACCAGTTATAGCTTCAGCGTGGCTCTACCACCTACAATTTTATTACAAAATTAATTTGTTATTTCCAGTATCATATCTAATAGCTAATCTTTAGTAGATAGTGTTTATTATATCTAATCTATAGCGGACATATATCCGAAAAATATATCGAAGATAATAAGAAGGCAGAGTT
Source organism: Antheraea mylitta (assembly GCA_014332785.1). Lineage (NCBI taxonomy): Eukaryota > Metazoa > Arthropoda > Insecta > Lepidoptera > Saturniidae > Antheraea > Antheraea mylitta. Next base: position 7,936 of record JACEII010000153.1, on the reverse strand, counting down.
AAGACACTGAACTGCTTGAACTTGGTTTATATCGTTTTGTGATGGTCATTTTAAAAATATTTCTTAGGTTCAAAAGTTCAAGGCTGAGCGATGTCAGTCTGCCAGTCAGTATTAAATTAATCATCAAGTGAAATAACTTCATTAGTTTCGACTGTAGCAAGCTCACGTCGATCAGGACCCTTCAGACAATATTTACGCTCCAAGCACAGACTTCATAAAGTTTAAAAGTGTATTTTAATCTCCATAGTTGTGAAGGACCGACACTCGCCAATCAAGCCTGTTTATCTCAAATAGCAATGTAAACGAGCGCTCTCTCCAGATAGTTAGCACTAGGGATGTGAACATTACGATAGTTAATTTTATCGACATTGGATTGTTATTTTTCCTTTGCGTACCACATCTACCGGTGGTATATATTAAACTTGATCTTTAAGTACAACTACAAGTACACTTACCACTGCTGGTAAACAATTTGATAATTAATAGTTATTGAAAACGAAAGAATTACTCACGTAATGTTATGTATGATGTAATATAATATTGTATGATAATTTGTGATGTAGTCCAGCGAAGCTGTGAAGACCTGTCAGGCCAATAGCGTAAATAGTTTAAAAAAAAGAAGTATGATAATTTATCTAATTTTTGTCAAAATAGCATAACCTGAAGAGCATGTCAAACAAAAATGGGTTGGCACGGAACGTATTAATACCTGATGAAACTTTTATAATGATGCTAACCCTACTCGGTTACAAAACGGTAATGTGCTTTGTGACTTTGTTAAAAAACCTAACACCACCTAAAAACTGTTACCGATCTCAGTAGCCTGAAACATGGAATGACTAATTTCTCATTGCGTCTAGTATTTCATCAATATGTAAACAGTGTTATGTTATACATTCATAAATCATTTTTTAATTCTGAATACTGATTTATCTTTTCATTTTAATTCACTATCGATATTTATTCAATATTTTTAAGTCTGTAGGACATCTCCACTCAGTTCTATGTTATAGCCGGTCGATCCAAAGTGGGGCCTAACCAAGTTGCAAACGCTTCGAATCTATTCTCTATCTAAAATCGCTATCGCTTAAAAGGTAGCGCTAGTAGAAAGAGATAGTTTGGTAGCCAAGATGACACAATCATGCCGATCGCTCAAACTACAATGCCGATGGATAAAAAACTGATTTTAGTCTATGGTGAGCGATCACATAAACGTCAGTTGGTAATGTAAACAAAATCGCGCGAAATACGTATTACGTATAATATCCTCTAAGCAGTTGGGGTACACAAGCGTGTTTTTATTTATTTTAAAACTTTTATTTGTGGTTTCTAAGGTTAATAGAACTCTATTATCTTCAAATAATATTTCTTTATTTTATATTACGGTGACTCACAGTGTATAGTTAGATAATTTATAAGTACGTGTAATCTTTTTTAGTGTATGTGTTTTCACGAACTTTAAAAGTTATTTTAATAATGGACTCAAGATCTCGTGCAAGCCCAGAATAGTTTGCAGCCCTATTCGAATTCATGGAAAGGTACGTAAGATATTAATAATCTCACATAATTACTATTCCTTATAATTTGAATCTCTTATACTAAAACAATTGAAACATAAACAATGACTTCATACAACTGGAACTAAGTACTTTAAAGCAAACATTTTTATTTACGTAACAAAGGGCCCCTTTATTTAATAAATAGCCCCTTATTGTGTCGTCACGTAGTATTTTTTCACGTTTTAGCCATGGCGATATAGCGTGGCCTCAACAAAGATCTCAAGGTCGTGTAAATCTTATCGACTATGTCTGCAACTTGAAGAGTTCCTCAATTCTGTGGGTGGCGGAGTATTCAAATCTATAGGTGGATAAAAGTAAGTCCTAGCATTATTCTTTGAGAGATGGTAAACAAGATTATATTTAAGTAAATAGTATCATTTTTACAAAGTATGTAACAACACTATTTTTTTGTATAATATTTAGTTTAACAATTACATTTTTTTATAAATTAGTCAATCATAACATTATAAATATAATGGGTTGGTATACTGTCTTGGTCAAGCAGGAATTTAAGATAGAGAATTTTAAGTTAGTTTTATTTTGCTTTTCATCATTTTTTACCTCGATATTTTTTATAAATATTACATAATAACTATATATTTCAATTATTGTTATCATTTCTAGAACTAAGTAATATATAAAATTGAAATGATGTAATGTTGGAATTTATTCCTACATACTGTATAGAAGGTACTAGAGTCGTTTAGCTTAGTTTTATTTTGTCCCGATATGTATTAATAAATGGTATACTAACAGAGGCAGGTTTGCAGTCTTAGCCACCCTAGGTCCTAGGCCATATACTAAGTACCAGCCACCCCTTCCTCTGCACCCTCTATATTGTGTACATAATGAATTTACTTTATTGCCTTTTACTTTATCGAAATCGATTCAGAAATTTAGTTAACTATAATATCTGCTAGTTTGTAATATTTTCCGAGGTTTCAGTGATAATTGCACATTTAAATAAAACCTTTAAAATGCTTTTATTTATTTAATTACAAGTTCATTCTCATTTTATATCAACGAAATAATCACATTTTATTTATTAAAAGTATAAAAGTGATTTACGAATATTGCAGTCCGGCCCACCATAATGTGCGCCAGCCTCTAGAATATTTACACGTACTTTGAGTTATTTTTTGTTATAATCAATGAATTTTTGTCACGATAGGCCGCCCCTAAAATCTGGCCGCCATAGGCCCGGGCCTTCTGGGCTTTGCGGTAAATCCGCCACTTTATACTAACATAAAATGTGCCCATATACGACACAATTTTATCACTCATATGAGTATTACTTGTATAATATTTTAATTTTCAGGAAGAACAGAGTCCACCAACCTACGACAGTACCCACAGAAAGCATTCACGTTCGCCTCCAGTATGAACACCCCCAATCGCCACCGCATCAGCGTCAAACCGCCAGCTATATCACCTGCTGGGTCCGTGTCGCATGGAATCGAGGGGAGGCGCGACGGCGGCAGCTTCACGGCTTGGTTAATTATAGACATCATAGTAGAGGAATATGTGATTTTTTTCAAGTACATAGAGAGTTTTTCGTAAACATATAAAATAACAAAGTATACTATTTCTTTAAATGTATTTATTAAAAAACTATTTTGTTGATTGTGTGAATAAAAAAAAACTAATTATGTCAATTTTATTAATTAGGTTTCAATTTTACTTTGAAACTATAAAATGCCTGTATTAGCTTTAGTTAATCACAGTATAAGGTTTGAGATACTTTAATTAAAAAAATATGACAGCCTGTGAACCTTATATTATTTTTAATTTTAATTTCGTTAAAAATTATAGTTATTGTTTGATTATGTGATTTAAAAAACGAATTATGTTTATTTTATTGATTAGATTTCTGTTTTACCCTGAAACCATAAAATACCTACATATATTAAGTTTAGCTTAGTATTACATTTTTATTTAAATTCAGACCTTATCCACTGTATAAAGTTCATACGTAACGTTAGCCAGTGTCAGACATACTTCAATAAAAATATGACAGCTTCTGAATATTATATTCGTTTTAATTTTGTTACCATTTTTGATGAAGCAAGGTTTACGTAAAACAATTATGACTTACTAAGGATTGTTATTAGAGTCAAAGACTATTCATTTTATAATAAAATTGTTACATAATCAAACTGAAAAATATTTTATTATTGACCTTTGAAGATAATTCTTGCTTAACTTCATTTTATATTTTAAAACTACAGGTTCAGAAAGAAAAGCACGTCGTTTTTCACACATACATATGTGTTATATGTATTCAATTTTATGCATTCTAAACAAGTATTATAATAAACAAAGAAGTGTTATAATAAATTATAATAAATACAGTAAATTATTTTTTGTGTTGAAAGTTTAATGTTAAAGTTCAAATGGAAATAACTTATTATAAATTCTGTTAATAAACCTTTTTTTATTCGAAACGTAATGCAGGAGTATATTTTTTTTAAATACTATTGAACATCTTTAAAATATGAAAATAATGTTTCCACTACCTAATTAAAAATAGATACAAGACATAATATCAAATAAATCTAAGAGCAAAATCTAAAATTAAATTGTACTAATGGAGTAATTAATATACAGGGATTGATTGATAAATAAGCTTTTTACTTAAACATTTGGTTAAGAAGGAAATCGAACTAACACCTTGGGAATTTTGTATTATTTAAAGTTTATATACATAAAATTGGTATATACATACATGATTAAATTGAAATCTTATTTTGTGTGCAACATAGTTATGTTGCAAGTAATAGTATAATATTAAATACATCTTTTTGAATATTAATCTGTAATTTATTGTTGTTTTGTTGTGCATATTTTTGAATTTATTTGAAATACATTTATTGTAACCTACTCAATAAACAACTCAGCATGGATCTGTTTTTGATTATGCCATTTTGGCTACCTCCAGGGGATGTGAGATCTAACATTGCTATATTATTTCTATCTTCATGTGCAGCTGGTATTCAGTTTGGTAGTGGTAAGCCACCTTTCAGAGATATGTTGTGTAACGCACAACATACCATTATAATATTACAAAATACATGAGGATGATAGTCTAGGAGCCTATCTCTATCTAGACATCTCCAACGGGTTTTCACTAAGTCAAAACATAGCCTGATAAGGTTCCGGGCTTGCACATGTTTTTGAATGTATAGTTCTTGTCTGGAATCAAGAAAAGGGAGTCATAAGCTAAGAACTTTGTGAATATCCAGAGCCACCTGAAGAATAAGTTTTATTATACAATACAATAACTTGTTAAATAATCATTTTTTCTTACGAATAAATAGGTACCTACCCAACAGACATACTTGTACATTATTTTAGTTTGCCTTTTATTTCTAGACTAGCTGTACCCGCAGATCCGCACGCGTTTTTTTATAATTGTATTAAAGAATTATACAATTGTGAGATTATGTACAATTATAGAAGTGCTCTTAAAAACAATTCTAAACACGACACGCACGTCACTTACGGCAACATGTTACGTGTACATTAAATATATAAATACTAAGAGCGTGCCAAATGAAGTTTATTACCAGCAACTTACACTTATATTGCATTTAATATACATTGCCATTTACCAGATTAGGCCCCCCTCGGATCAGATTAGGCTCCCCTCGGCAGCGGCTCAAGCCTAGGTCCGTTCCCTTGGCGTAGAGCCCTTAAGTGCGCTGTTCGCGCGATACATTGACACAAAATCTTACATCACTGCAACAACAGTACACATATCACCCCCACGCACGTGCACGCATACACGCTTACACATGAAAGTGGAAGGGTTTTGTTTCTTTCCCTTATCGAACTGAAATAGCTTGGAAAATTATCCGATACGAAATATATATAAGAGTTGTTGAGGTATGTATTCTTGGTACACATATATGCTCCAACAACTCATATATGTATGAATAGTTAGCTTAGGTCAGCTCCGATAGATCGCGAATGGCACGTATTAGGCAACAGCCCAAGTCGAGATGTGCCGTGCACCCTTGAGCTAGTTGCCCAAATAGAATCGGCCGAGTGCCGCAAGCGCTCACTTTAGTAATCCGGTGAAGCTGTTAAGACATTGCTGGGTCAATAGCGTAGTCAGCTCGAAAAAAAAATACATTGCCATTATATTTAAAATTTTGTGACTATACAAAAGATAAACGCTTGTTTGTTCCGCAAGAAATTATATTGTGGAACTCTTTACGTACCAATACGTTTATGATCTAAAATCTTATTAGGAAGACCTCTTGTTAAAAGGTACTAAATATTATAATATCAAATTGTAATCAATAAGCTGATAATTATATCTCTAATTAAAAATAACGAATGAATTGAAATCTTGCTAAATTTTATGCAAACAAAGTCGCGGGTTATAGCTAGTCTAAAGTCAGCTATCTGCCAATTTAAGTCTCATGAAAATCGGTCAAACCATTTTAGAGATAACACTGTGGGCGAAGCTACAGTTAAGAGCTAGTCTATATTAAAATAAATTAAATAACTTGTTTTGATGTCCGCTATTTGTTGGTGAAAGTTCTGTGAAAATAGGTCCTACTGTTAGAAGATAGCATTGTGGATAAAGCCGAGGTTATATCTAGTCTAATTTAGAGTAGCCTAAGTAACCTGCTGTAATTTCAGCTACCTGCCAGTGAAATTCCCGTCAAAATTGGTGCAGCCGTTAAGGAGATTACCCGGAACAAACATACAGACAGACAGACAGACCGACAAAAATTTTAAAAATTGCATTTTTGTTATCAGAAACATGTATACTTTCATACCCAATCAATGATTTTATTTTAAATTTGATATTACATACAGACACTTCATTTTTACAATATATAAATATTATTTTACCTATATAGTCTCAACAACACTTTTCGTTCTAAGCGCACTACAATATGTTCAAAGAATGCATTCCAAGAGATTTCATAATTTATACGAATTTCAAACAACACACCGATCTCTGGCACACAGCTGATTGTAAAGGCGCCGCCATGTTTTAAGCGCTTTCTACCGGGCTTAGAAGTCGCTCAGTTAGCCATTTCTACGGTCGATATCTTATCTCTAGCGATTGTCAAAAGTGCGACTTGGTTAGGAAATGTATGGCACTTAGCTATCGGCGTAAGAGAATAGCTCGCGTTCTATTCCATTTTTTCAAGAGATATATTGTTTGTTAACTTGGTTAGCACTTTTCTATTTTATTCGCTTTGATCACGTGATATAGCGTTCAGATATGTCATCTCCATACATTTTTTCCGTTTTCTATAAGCGTTAGTGATTGTAGATAAGCAACTTGGTTAGGCCCCTAGACTCGTAGTCGACTCGCTCGGATACTCTCCAGCAAATAAACAACCGACCCCTATTAGTGTCCATTCTAAATGAAAATTTCTAAGTCATTATATTGAGATTCATATTTACGAATATTTTTTTAAAATAATTTATTTAAATATACAATAACATTTTATAATAAACTAGTTGTGCCCACAACACGTGACTAATAAAATCAACTGAATATATTATGAGGTCCATCTATTTATCTACTTTTCTCTCGTACATAAGTCGCATCGTCATTAAAATTACAATAACTTTTGATAGAGTGAACCGACCTTAATGAAATTAAAACCAAACGTTACTTGAGGATGTGGTGTATTATTTTCTTTGTGACGTTTTATCGTAAACCCAGTGTTTCTGCAGTGATGCGTGTTCAGATAAAGAGACATAAAGACAGATATCTTCAAAAATGATTGAAATGTATTTTATTATTTATTTGAAAACACCTGCAACAATATTTTTCACGAAGTTCTAAAAAGTACAGACAAGTTACATTAACATTGTTATTATATAATTATTTTTATATTCCTAGTTTAAGCGTAGACCACAATTTTAACAGACGTTCGTAGAACATTTTTTCTGAATTATATATTTAGTGGTTTAATAATAATTTAATTTTTAAAGTAGATTAATTAATTTAACAAAGAAACACAACAGAACATAGTAAACTCTTTTTTTGAAGTCGGTTCAAAATGAAGTCACCTAATTCTTAATGTGCTACTGCTGTCTTTTTTATTCTATAGGAGGCAAACGAACAGACGGGTCACCTGATGTTAAGTGATCACCATCGTCCAGACACTAGCAACACCAGAGGAGTCGCGAGTGCATTGCCAGACTGTGCTTGGGAGGAATAGGGAAAGGGGGAGGGTTGAGAAGAGGGGGAGAGAAAGGGAGATGGGTCTCCGGCGTTCTCACTGATCGAACGAAGCGCAACAATGCAATCACTGTTACTTCGCGTCGGTTTTCAGTGAGAGAATGGTACTAACCGGGACAAGCTGATCTATTAATGCTGAAACCAATAATAGCTTCCGCGT
>JACEII010000152.1:1417216-1430712 GCA_014332785.1 Antheraea mylitta | reverse complement strand
AATTACTGTAAGGCGAAATTTTACGCGGATAAATAGTCACAGTTTCGGAGTGAGCGACCAGTTTATACGTAGGGGAGAGTGGGGGAATTCGGAACACTTAACTTCAAACGCTAAAAAATAATAGAAAATTTAAGAAATAATTATTTAAGTTATACACTAAATCAAATTTTATTGCTACATGAACTTTAGTTATCTATGTACTTAGTAGTCATAAAACGTTATTTAAAATTTTTCGTTTTAATAAAAATATAACCAAAAACAAAAAACATTGCCGTTCCTGTTTACCCGATACCCTATGGCAGCGGTCGTCACACTTTACTGCCCAAGGGCCACACATGACAGTGCGAGTGCCAGTGCCGGGCCGCAGAGTATGTGAACGCTCCAATATCGGCATTATATGTATACTCGTTTTTAGCTCATCGATTATTTACTTTGAACTAGCTGTGCCCGCGAAGTCGTTCGTTTGGGAGTTGATATCGAAACAAGTAATTATAGATAATGTTCATTAGAACGTTTATTGAAAAAAGATAGTTTATAAACATAGGTAATTAGGTAAGAAAATATTTAAGAAGTTAACGCCGTAATAAAAATACCTGTTTTATAATTAGGAATTGTGGTGTTGAACTTTTTTAATTATTTCTCGTATATCGGCATCCTTTGGACTACATGCAATCCTCATTGTGTCTTCTAAATGGGTGGAAAGGCGATTCCGGTATTTATTTTTTAAGAAGGTCATTTTAGAAAATGAAGCCTCACAAAGATATGTTGAATAGAATATGGTTAAAACAAATTGTGCGCAGTCTTGTAAAGATTTGTACTTGCTAGGGGCATTTCTCCAAAATTCTATGTACTCCTGCTTTTCACGGTGCTCAATGAAACTTTTAGCTGTGTGTCGTGTTTTAATTCAATGATTTCATTCATTATCTGTGTTTTAGAAAACCCAAACCGGCAAAATAATTTCATACCTTCGTTATCAACATGCCAAGGGTTTTCCACGAGTATAAAGCAGTTCTTAATTTTTCGCACATCGTCAAATCTATTTTGCATTTCTCTCAAATATTCTTTCAAATAAGATATTAAATCTTTATGGATACTGTCGGGAATAGAAACTTCGCATTGCAGAGCAGAAACAGTTGGAAAATTTGAAAAATCTCCTGCTTCGAGTTCATTTATGTATAATTGCAGTTTGTCTTGAAATGCAAACACTTTATTTGTCATTTGCCTAATTATTTTGTTAGGTCCTTGCATCTCTCAATTCAGACTATTGAATTTCATAGTCATGTCGGTTAAAAAAGCCGCAAGTGTCCACCAGTCATTTTGTTGTAGTTGGGGGAATTCTTTGCCACTTTGTTGCAAAAAAAGTATAATTTCGTGTTTTAAATGAAAGAGTCGTTCCAATATTTTTCCTTTGCTTAACCATCTGACGGCTGTATGTAAAATGACATCGCCATAATTAGCATGTAATTCTTCAAGTAGGTCTTTGAATTTTCGATGATAAAGTTCGCGCGCGCGAATAAAATTTATAATGTTTACAATCGTATTCATCCCGTTTTTTAACAGGTTATTAGAAATTTTGCTTGCCAAAGTTTTTTGATGCAGCAAGCAATGAATGGGCAACAAATTAGGTAAATTCCATTCTTTCTTCATTAAAGCAATCAAACCATTATTTGCACCCACCATTGACGGACAACCATCAGTACATACTGATATCAATCTATTTACAGGTATTCCGTGTTTTTCCATAAATTCTTTTAGAACTTCCATAAAATCACAACCTCTCGTACGATTCCTTCATGGTAATTACAGCTAAGAAGTCTTCTTCTATGATTCCGTCCACTATGCAGTACCGAACAAATAATGAGCACTGAGCCATAGAAGTTATATCCGTACTAGAATCGCAAGCAAGACTGAAGTATTTGCAGTTTTTCAATTTGTTAATCACTGCCTCAAACAAATTTTTCGAAATATCTTCAACACGGCTGCGACAGGTAGATTCAGAAAGTGTAAGCTTTTTTACTTCTGTCATTATTTGTTTACTATTTGAAAAATTTTCAAATATCGTTTAAGAAACAGTTATCATACACTCTTTCATCAATTCGGCATCAGTAAAGGGCTTCATGCGTTTTGCTAGGATGTTACATACTTGGTACGATGCTTTTGTAATAGCCTCATTTTGCCCGACTGCTGTCGTCATTATATTTTGTTGATGATGAATTGACGATTTCAAATGACTTAATTTATTCTTTCTTTGCATCGATTCTAACGGGTAGGCTTCGGTAAATGAACTATGCTTACTTGTGTGGTGGCGAAATAAATTGTATCGCTTAATTCCGACGACAGTTTCCCGGCATATTAAACAAATAGCAGTACCCTCCTTATATCCACATATAAAACAAAATTCTTCCTCCCATTTTTCTTGAAAACTTCTATTTTCATCGGTTATCTTCCTTTTAGTAGCACATTTAGATGATACTCCCGCCATAATACATAAAATACCGCACGCGCAATCTATGAAGCAAGAAACGTTTATTCTTGTGCGTAAAAACAAATGAAATGACTCGCGTCGCGGCTCATCACGGGCGCGGAGCGGGGAGCGCGGCAACAAGTCACGACACGATCACGCGCGAGTAGCGTTAAGAAGCTACCTCGGTCCCACTAGCACCGTTAGAATTTTCTCTTTATTTATTGAAACATGTTTATTTTTCAATTGGCGGCGCTAGTGGGACCGAGGTAGCCCCTTAAGTCGGTTTTTGATTTCTGTCTAGGGCATCTGGGTAAAGTTGTCTTGAAATAATTTACTTTGTCGCGGGCCGCACGAAAAACAACCGAAGGCCGCATGCGGCCCGCGGGCCGCAGTTTGACGACTACGGGTCTAGGGCATCTGGGTAAAGTTGTCTTGAAATAATTTACATTGTCGCGGGCCGCACGAAAAAGAACAGAGGGCCCTATGGGGTAATTGAGATCATCATGTGGGCGAAAAGGGAATGGTATGAGGTAATTAAGAAAGACGTTTGATCGATCTTTCTTACGTAATTACAAGGCATCTGAAATAATTTGTAAAGTTTAAATATTTTTCCACAATCAACCAGCAGTTCTATGGGTAATTAGAAGGGTAAGGGGTAATTGGGAACGTTCCAAATTATCTACCTAATGCCTGTTCCCAATTACCCGAATCAGTCAATATACATAAAAATGGCCGCCACTCTTAAAAGCATTTTTCATTAACTTCAATCTATGTTACATTTGAAAACAGATACTGCGTGTATGATATGAGCAAAAACATAATACCTTTGAACTCAAGAATATGATATTTACATGCGTTATAAACTGATGATAAAAATTATATCGAAAATACAAAAATAATTGTTCGACTTACAGTGACAAAACTAGTGCGTCCTTTCAATCCTACTTTCGCATACGCAATGAATGGCTCTCCATTCAGCCGTAGAATAGGTTCACAACAGTGAAGTACGGGGAGAAGTACTATTTATCTAACTATTCCCAATTACCCGTCGCTCTCAATTACCCCATTCTCCCCTATAGAATGGATCAGTATGTGAACAATAGTGATGTCTGGAATTGACTCCTCTCTGTGCATCCACTATAAGCTATTGTATGATGTATTGGAAATAATGTCAAAAAAATGTACCCGATCGAGTTTCTTGCCGGTTCTTCTACATGACTGTGTTTTTTTCCGAACCGGTGGTAGTTTTTGACGTTCATAAAAGCCCTATTAGGGCCTAAACTGAATAAAGTATTTTTGATTTTCATCTGATTTGATTTTGATTTTTTATTTTGAATTTGATTTTATAACAAAATCTCAGAGTACGTTACCGATTTGTCGGATACAGAGTTCAAGCAGCATGTCAAGCTAATTTGAATGTCTAAAGGCTGTTTTATAGGGTGGATTAATAAGTGAACGATGGTGACATCCTAGAATAAGGCTTGTGCATCCGTCAATAATTGTCTGTCTATTTGTAAAAGATGTATCATAAAAGATAAACCAGGTCGAGTGTTGTTGCCGGTTCTTCTCGATGAGAGAGTTGTTTGTTTGGACCCGTGGTGGCTTTTATGTCCATGAGCGCCTTATTAGGGCCTAACTGAACAAAGTATTTTTATTTATTTATTTAAGTAAAAAAAAAAATGTACCCGGTCGAGTTTCTTGCCGGTTCTTCTCGATGGCTGGGTTGTTTCCGAACCGGTGGTAGTTTTTGACTTTCATAAGCGTCTTATTAGGGCCTAAACTGAATAAAGAAATTTTTGATTTTGATTTATACAATTAATCCTGATCTTTCTATTATCTCTAAAGTTAGTTACTTCTGAATAATAAAACGGTTATATTCAAATTCCATGACCAGATGGGAAATCGGTGTTTCACTTGACATGATCTTTACTCATCTACCAATCTATATAAAAAAAATGAATTATGATCGATCGATCGAATGGGGTGTAAGGGGTGTCGAGTAACATCTTAAGACTTGAGACACCCAAGCCAACCTCACCTGCACGTGGTTCACCCTGCTGATCAACGAACGAGGCAATGGCGATAGCGGGGTGGTAGGGTTTTACAGCCCGACTGGGTCGAAACCACCATGTACATGGCGAAAAAGCCCGTCATAGTGACTCGCTTTTGCGCGTCGCGTTTCGGGATCAGCCTATGCATATCCAGTACCGGGTGACTTTCGTCATTATGGCCGGCATGACAGCGGCGACCGGCGATGGATAATCTGTCTCTCGGTGGTTGCCGATACTTTTGGATTGTACTATGCTTAACATCAGGCATAGTGCAGTCACTATGCCATGCTTCGATAATATATATATATATATATATATATATATATGAATATGAATTTCAATACAAAACATATTACAGATGCTGTTATTTGCATCTACGTTGTTTATAGATCAAAGTTATTTCTATTTTTCAAAATTACCGTCGTCGCTAACATTCGAATGTAATTGCGCAGAACAAATTTAGGTATAAGCACAATGGTATAAGTACATAGAGACTATTTAATTATAAACAAATGCCAGTTTTAGATTCCTTTATATTAGGTTAATTTTGTATTAAATATTAAATTCATTACTATATTATGAGCAATCGCGAACTTACAGCTATATTCATTCAGAGCGGACAAAGATTGACGAGGACTTGATTATATGCTAGTTGTGCCCGCGACTCCGTCCGTGTTTTTTTTTTATATATTTTTTTTATAATACACTGTGTGACGCTTGACCTCAGTCACACCTGATGGAAAGTGAGGACGAGGTCTAGGATGTAACGCGTTCATCCAGTAATAGCAGATTCACTCTTCCTAATGTAAAAGTGACTGTACTTTTCTCTGGTACTTAAGAAGCGTCGTCATTAAAATTACAATAACTTTTGATAGAGAGAACCGATTCTAATGAAACACAGATTAAATGAGTAAGTTTCATCGTAAACGCAGTACTTTAGCAAGGATGCGTCTCCAGACAAACAGACAGACTGACAGACATATATAAAAATGATTGAAATGTATTTAATTACTTATTCCTGCAATTTTTTTTCACAAAAATCTAAAAATTATTAATTCGTTAGATATAGATTCTTATTATTCGTATAAATACGTAAACAAGCATACAAACTATGTCCCAATGGGAATAACTATTTTTACAGTATATATTGTTGTTGAAGTTCCATCGTATATGAGAACAAAACAACTTTGGCCTTAATATTTCTCTTGACTCTTTAAAAGTAAACTACCTGTACAAGTTAGTTTTAGAGTCTCAAAGTTTAATATGGCACTTTTTATCGCCTACACTGGTGTTTTAGATATCTACAACTCATAGAAAATAGTTAGAAAATTGCGTAATAAGTCGTTTTTTTTTATAGTTGCACAGCAGAATGACTGCAATGTGCCTGATGGTGAGCACAGAACAATCCAAAACAATGGCAGCCACCGAGAGATACGCCATCCCTCGGCGGTTGCCGCTGTCATGCCGGCCTGCTTACAGATTAGGTGCACACTTTAAAATAATAATAATTGTTGTATTAAAAAAATATACAAATAGAAATTATATCACTACATAATACATTGAAATAGCAAGTACTTTTGATATAAAAAGTAATGTTATTTTTTTTTTTAACTTTATTTTTGGCAATCAACCGTTCAGATTATTACTGCCATTGTCACGTAGTCAATAATATTACAAGCGTAGAACTATCATTTCAACAACAAGCGTCGTGTGAATCAACATTCTAACAAGATGGTGGCTCCCTTGTTAGATCCTTCCATGGAGTTTTTGTGGCATCTCAGAATTGCATGCTCTGTGGTATTATTTTTCATTCACTTCACTTATGCATAATAAACTAACTATATTACGTAAAACACCACCAAATTTACAAAATATAGAGTCCAATAACACAAGATTATGAATAAAATATAAAATCCACTACATGACAGACTAAGATCCCGCCAAAAAAACCAATAATGTTATTAGCATCGACATCGCCAAGAGGTTTCATCATGAACGCAGTATTTCAGCACTGATACGTGTTTATATAACGACAGAATTTTATTAAATTAATTGAAATGTATTTCGATACTCATTCCTAGACACATACGATTTTTTTTCACGAAAAAATCTAAAAAGTACAGGTATTCTTATTATGTGTATAGAATATAAAAATGGCGGATACATCTTTTACTTCGCCCGGTAGAATATTTCCTTGGTAACGTACAAAGTATTCGTATGATGAGTGTCCATTTTCGAATAGGTCTTACAATATTAAAATAATTGTTTTTCTAATCGTATAGCTAAATATAGTATCCATCGCGTTATTATAATCGATTGATTGATTTCTCTATTTGTAGTTTTGAGGTTCAATTTATGTCGAACAGTGCAGCGTCTCAGCGGCAGCGTTTCCGGACGAATACAATCTGCCATTTTCCAAAAAACGTGCCTACTCCTTTCTCAATGACCGGCAATGCATTAGTGATTTTTCTCGTTTCGCAGGTGTCCATGGACGGTGGTGATCACTTACCATCAGGTAACCCGCATGTTCGTTTGCCGTTAATGGTATAAAAAAACATCCGATCAAGATTTTTGCCGGTTCTTCTCGATGAGTGGGTTGTTTGTCGGAACCGCTGTTAGCTTTGACCTTCATAATCGCCTTTCAAAGTCTAAATTGTACTTTTGATTTGATTTATACAAGGGTATCGTTGACATTTTGCCCTCGATCTGAGCTTCAAATAACGACAGCTGGCGTCAAATACAAAACATTAATAGTAAACCGATTTCCACGCTTCTCGATGCACCAATTTCACGCCGTGTATTGCCTTTAACAACGTCAAATGTTCACAAAGTCAAGGAGGTATAACTAATCGATTATTGGCGTCAATTTACGAGTTAAATTTCTTTAGAGTACTGACGTCACTAAGCTGTGTAATAACAGGCAACAACATTCTATAAGGAATGGCGAATTGTGAAGTCGGTAACCCGCCGTCGGTAATCGCGGTCATACCAACCTGCAAGCCTGCTGCTGGATACAACTGGCTTATCTCAAAACACAACTAAAGTTACTATGGCGACTTTATCGCCATTTTTCAAACTTTTTGACGGCTCTATATATATTTACGTAGGTATAAACTAGTTGACCCGTGCAGCTTCGTCTGCAACAAACCGGTTATTACCAGTATTATTGTTTTTTTAAACGCAAATGAATGAATTCTTTATTGCACACATTTGGTTGTACATTGGCGAGCTTAATGCCATGAGGCATTCTCTTCCAGCTAACCAGCGGTATTGATATCAAAGACTTTTGTAGGTAGTGCCAATAAAAAGCAAAAGAAAATTGATAAAGAAATATATATACATAAATATATACATATATGCACCTAAATAATAAAATAAATAAATATATATATAGTATAAATAATCTTAGGAAAACCTAAAACCCGATTGTAGCGACATCTAGCAGTTTCAATTGTGAATCCAAACTATCCAAGGACTCACTCAGACATATACCCAGTTTATATGTGAGAAATATTTTAAAATAAGCCTAGGACCGGGTCCAATTAAGATAAAAACTAACCTACATATATTCGTGATAAATGATTTTTTGTCGATTTTAATTACATTCCTTGTAATTAACTATTAAAAATATATATTTGCCAAAATAAACATTGTCTATAACACTGAGGGATGATATACTTTTCTAACACTAAAAGATAATCAAAAATACGATCGGTAGAATCAGGGATTCCCCGAACACAAAACGATAAAAATATGAAATATAGCTTAAATGTTTAGCTAATCTGTCTGCTACCTATATATAGAACAAAGAAAAATTTACCAAAATCCGTAAAGAATTTCTTTAATTACACATTTTTGACTTTCGCCCGCTATCCTATAGAACCCATTCCGATTTATGAGACAAAAAGTATCTTATATGTAACTTTATAATATTAGTTATCGCTGTGTAAAGTTTTATCAAAATTGATTCAGTACTTTCTAAGTGATACGTGTTCACAGGGACAGACAGACAGACAGACAGACAAACAAAAATTGTACATAGATTATTTATGGCTTGTATATTGATAAAGTCCACCTCGATTATAAGTTTCAAAAAATATTTAATGATTTGGCCTAGTTACAAATTGTAGTAAAAATATAGACAGATAGATAAATAAATATTATATTATATTTATAACATCGAGATATTGGGTTTTTGGCGGGATCTTGGAAATGTCATGTAGTGTATCTTATATTTTATTCATAATCCTGTGTTAGTCGGCTCCAGATTTTTTAATATTGGTGGTGTTTTACGTAAGACATTTTGATTATGATGCACAAATGAAATGGAAGGGAAATAACACCATGGAGCATGAATTTTGACTTGTTACAAAAACTATCTGGAAAGTTCTAAATGGCCACCATATAGTTAGTTCATTAAAATGATTTCGAGTTATCATTTTTCACAAGTCTAACCTAACCAAACCTAGACTTCATTCGCGTGGAACCCTATTTAAAAACAGTGATTAATTGAATCATCTGAATGTATTAAGTCCATTTACTTATCTACTTTTCTCTCGTTTTTAAGTCGTGTCGTCATTCAAATTACAATGACTTTTGATAGAGTGAACGGATTCTAATGAAACCAAGATTATAGTTACTCGAGGATATGCTTTATGATCTTCTTGAAGAGGTTTTATCATGAAAACTGTACTTTAGCATTGATGCGTGTCGAAACAAACATATAGATATTTCTAAAATTAATTGATTTGTATTTATTTATCACTACATAAGTATTATGAAACTAAGTCGTCTGTCTGTCTCTTGTTCGCGATAAGCTCAAAACCAACTGAACGGATTTTCATGCAGTTGTTACCAGTAGACAAAATGATCCATGAAGCAAGTTTAGGTATATTATCCGTCAAGGTCTTTTTTTTATTATCAAGGCGGGATAACGTCATCCGGGCCCGCTAGCTACCAATAAATATTAATCAGTTAGCTATTATGATTAGATTAGTTTTGGCAAGATCTAGTCTGTCATGCAGCGGCTTTTATATTTGACTCTATATTCTGATATGTTATAGTGTTTTATGTAATACAGTAAGGTTATTGTGCACAAGTCAAGTAGATGGGAAACACCATAGAACATGAATTATCAGATGCTACAAAAACTCCCTGGAAAGTTTTAACAAGGGAGCCACCAGCCGGTAACAGTATTGAATTATCGTAAGACATTTGTAACATTACCTACACTATAATAGTGGCAATAATATGGACGATTGGTAGCCAAAAATTAAAAAAACAAGACAACAATAGATAAAATACAGAAACTTCCTTTAGTATAAAAAAATACTAACCTTGTGTATTATCCTCTCCTCCGTCACTTTCCTCGCTGCCTACGCTGACTGGACTATCTCTCTTCTCTCTGCTCCCCTCCGCAGTTTGACCAGGCACCAACATCTTCGACAGCCACGGCTCGTGATAGCCGAGTAGAAACGGAAAGCTTACGCCATTTTGTAAAAACGGCGCGTAATATCTCATCCCATTCAAACCGTCCAGCCTCTCCGTGTCCTCATCGTCCGAATTTCTAGAATTCTCCGATAGATTATTTTCTATATCGATCTCTGGAGATTTCCTTTCAGTGCTGCCGATAATTGATTCGATCGAAAATGACTTCGGTTGTCGCCTCTCCGTCTGGGTTTCAATAATCTCGGAATCCATTTTCAATTTATAATCAAACCTTCATAATTCACACACTCTTTTGTTAATTTATAATCTATGTCCAATTATAACAATCACTCACTAGTTTTATTAACTATGGTCATATAAATCGTCAACTTCACTGTTCTATAATTGAATTTCGTATATCGGACACGAAACGCGTGCGTTCCCTACAACGTTCACGATGAACTCGTTTGAAATGAGCTCGGTTGTCGCCACGCCCACATACAGGGAGTAGACTAAACGATATCTGTTACTTCATTACTACTCTTGCTTAGCAAATATCAACTTTATATGCCTTCAATTAACGACACGGTGATTACCAAGAATACTTTGATAATAACAACCTATAAACTCCCTGTAACCGTACAAAATAGTCCTTATATCGAATATATAAGAATGTATTTCCCCAAAAACTTGGGTAAAATTACTTCGGTACCGTTTAGAGTTTCATTTTAAGACTTGTATCAAATGCGAAGAGTCGAATTTTGTTTGTGGGCATTATACTATCAACCTTTTTTGCTAGGCTTTGAATGATTAAGACACTTTTGTATGAAGAGTGAAAAAGAACGAGATGTGGTCTGTTATACAGCGTGTGGGTGAGACGGAGCTAAGGATATTAGTGAAGGCAGTGTACACGGATAATTGGTGCTGATCAGAATGTTTTGCCAGTGTCAGCACTCTATATAAATTCACAGTATCATGCCTCGTTTGAGATACCGCATCAACTTGCCATATATTATACCTACTACGCGTCTTTTACAATATCCGCATACAAAATGTAGTTGCTTTGGTCCATTTTAAACAATGTAAGTATATAGATGTTCTGTGAAGATATCAATTTTCCATTTACATTGTTACTTTTTAAGCACGGATATCAATGTCTCTTAATTCCTAATTTCACTATAGGTTGAAACCATTGTTCAAGAATTATATTAACAGATATGCTGCAGTTTTTTTTTTGGCAACCAATCGTCCTGTATATTATTAATGGCATTTTCATTACTTCAATGAACTAATAAGATGGTGGCCGTCTTGTTAGAACTTTCTAGGGAGTGTTTGTTACAAGTTAGAATCCATGCTCTTTGGTATTACCTCCCATCCACTTGTACACAATAAGCAAACTATTTTTAATTATTGAAAACTATAGTAGTCATAAATACATAATCTCAGCATAGTAATACAATTTTTTAACCGTGGTAAGTCGTAGATAAATTAATCAAATTTAAATTACGGATGAATCGGATTATTATGGATCCTGTGGAAATTCACCATACAGGTCTATTGCATTATAAAATAGGAGTCTTGTTTTATTTAGAAGAGAATGGAAAACATCTAGTATCAATATAAATATACGTTGACAGCGGTTGATTTTCTTTTTATTTTTTTTTTATTGAAGCACGACATAGTGCCTGCACTATGCCTGATGTTAAGCATAGTACAATTCAAAAACATCGGCAACCACCGAGAGGCAGATTATCCATCGTCGGTCGCCGCTGTCATGCCGGCCATAATGACGAAAGTAACCCGGTACTGGATATGCACAGGCTAATCCCGAAACGCGACGCGCAGAAGCGAGTCACTATGATGGGCTTTTTCGCTATATGCATGGTGGTTGTAACCCAGTCGGACTGAAAAACCCTACCACCCCGTTTGTGCCATTGCCTCGTTCGTTATTCAGCAGGGTGCACCACGTGCAGGTGAGGTTGGCTTGGGTGTCTCAAGTCTTAAGATGTTACTCGACACCCCTTACACCCCTTTTCGTTTTCCTCTTGCACGATAGTCTTCATTGTGAAAGGTCTTGACTTAGATCACATATTTTGTTATATTTGTCGAATCATTATGACTTCAGATACAAATATGTAGGTCTTGCAAAATTGGCAATATTATTCATAATATAGAATTGCAAATTCATTATTTACTTTCGACTGCTAATCGTGATGTCATTATACCAACGAATAGACAATAATAAGACAATTCTTAAGGCTTAGGTATATTTAAAGCAAAATTCAAAATTTCCGGCTGAATCAACAAATTTATATGTAAATTATTTTTAGAAACATTTACATTAAAATATATACCTTCAAAGAATGGTAACTTGCACGATAAATAAAATGAAGCATTTTTTTTAATGTTACTAATAAGCCTTATTTATGTTACTATGTTAAGACTATAAATATGGCTTTGACTCATCAAGTTAAACACTTATCTTTGTCTAGTAAAAAAATAGGAGGAACCTAATAGAATATTAAGGCAAGATGATATGATATAAGGTTCAATTTAATTAAAATTACAATAATTTTATTTGAATTAGCGATACTTGGGGATAGTGTTCTTCAAATTAAAAAAATGTTCCAACCATATGGGGTGAAAAAATAAAGGAATGAATAAATGAACTTCCCATAAGTTAATTTTAATAAAAATTTAGCACATCGTCATTAGCAAGTCGTAGTAATGAGAATATCATATAATCATTAATCCTGATTTGATCATGGAAATGGAACAATTGGAATGGAACTCATCAGCGCCTTACAACAGCCATCTTGTGTTTGGGTACATACACTCGTTTTGACGAGGACTTTCATGTGGAGTTTTGACTGTTGAGCTAATTCCCGTGAAGCGGACATTGGGAAAGGTTCTGAAATTCGTTCACAATCAACCTAATTTGACCAGTTGGATTTAGTACAGTGTAATATCATGTTTGTTTGTTAAGTTATGAACTGCTGAAGAACAATTACTTCAGTATCAAATTAAATCAAAGCCTTCTTATTATTATATTAAGTCAAATTCTTTATTCTTTTAGTTATTGTTCCGACTTCTCGGTATTACTATAAACATTACAGGACACTTAGAGGTATACAGATGACCGCTTTTATATAGGTAGTCTACTAGCTAGCCTAGCTATTAAAAGTCTAATTACGATCACTATGAACAAATTTCACATCTTTACCTATATTTGTTGTCCACTTCATATAAAATACAACTGTTATCAAAAAGGCCGCAGCCATGATCAAAGTAAGAGCGTAAGCGTTGCGGAAGGATTAATAGATTAAGATTCTTAAAACCACTAAACGTTACTTATTTTATAATCAATTGAAACTATATAAGATATATTTAAATACACTAAAAAAATGGAAAAAAAAATTAAAAATTGAACCGACTTTAATATTAAAAACTTATAAAGCACTAAAAAGTGAAAAATAAATACATTATTAAAATTAACCAAATTAAATGAATAATATGAATATTTGCGCTACCTAGAGATATATTGGAAGTTGGTG
>JACEII010000152.1:1324705-1412216 GCA_014332785.1 Antheraea mylitta | reverse complement strand
ATTGTACTATGCTTACCATCAGGCATAGTGCAGTAACTTTGTCGTGCTTCAATAAAAAAAAAAAAGCAGTAAACTGTCAATATTACATTTACACAGGACCGTATATCACGCGTCGCTAATATGATACAAGTCACGTAAGTGCAACATGGCCGGGAATGCTTACTTTCTTTTTAAACTTAACCCCAGCCAAAAATACCGCTCCACACGCCTATAGATGTTTGCACTTCAATAAATTATTTAAACGCTAGTATTAAAATCATATAAAACTTTTGCCAATCCGTTATCAAATCAAACTTCAAACGTTGCGGATTCATCTTGCGTTGACAATAAATTTTCATAGTCGAGTCTCGTACTTTGTTCTCACATAACGCTACAGAAACACTACCGGATTAAACATCGTGTGGTGAATGTCTATTATTTACAAATCGACAGCCGAACAATGGGTCATTAATTAATCGGGACCTTGATTTCTAATCGTTTCATATTTTTTTTTATTGTAGCACGGCAAAGTGACTGCACTATGCCTGATGGTAAGCACAGTACAATCCAAAAATAATAGCGACCACCGATTGACACACTGTCCATCGCTGGTCACCACTATCATGTCGGTCTGTAATAAGCTGGATATGCACAGGCTGATCCCGAAACGCGACCCGTAGAAGCGAATCACTATTACAGGCTTTTTCGCCATATACATGGTGGTTGCGACCCAGTCGGACTGTTCGTCATTATGGCCGGCATGACAGCGGCGACCAGCGATGGATAATCTGTCAGTCGGTGGTTGCCGATGTTTTTGGATTATACTATGCTTAACATCAAGCATAGTGCAGTCACTATGTCGTGCTTCAAAAAAAAAAAAAGAATAAAAATTTAACATGCCTGTAATTTTTAGATTTTTGTAAAAGAAATAAGAGGTTTCTAGAAATAATGTGAAAGAAATGCCTGTCTGTCCATATGTTTGAAAACATGTCACTGCTCGAATACTACGTCCACAATAAAACCTCGAGAATCATAAAGCATAGCCTAGAATAACATTATTGTTTCATTAAATTTACCCGATTAGGCCTCCCACGGCAGCGGCTCAAGCCTAGGTTCGATCCCTCGGTAGGGAGCCCTTGAGTACGTTGCTTGCGCGGTACGGTGACACACAAATATACATCACCGCTACAACACTACACGATCACCCCCACACACGTGCACACCTACACGCTTACACATGAAAGTGGAAGGGTTTACTTTTTCCCTTATCGAACTGAAAAACTCTCAATTTTCCGATAATAAATATATGGAGGAGTTGTTGAGGCGTGTATGCTTGGTACACATATACGTTTCAACAACTCATACATATATGAATAGTTAGCTAGGTTAGCTAAGATAGGTCGCGATTTTGCATGCAACGGGCAACAGCGAAGCCGAGGTGTGCCGTGCACTCTTGAGCTGGTTGCCATTATAAAATCGGCTGAGTGCCTTAAGCGTTCGCCTTAGTAGTCCGGTGAAGCTGTTAAGACCTTGCTAGGTCAATAGCGTAGTCATTTCGAAAAAAAAAAAAATTGTTTCATTAAAATTGGTTCATCCTATCAAAAGCTATTATAGTTTAAATAACGACGCGACTTAAGTGTTAAAAAAAAGTGTGATTTGTATAATTTTAAATGTATATCGTTCTAAACAAAAAATATAATTCTATGTCAGTCTTGGAAAAAACAGTGTAAACAATAAATGTCTTGATAATTGCAAATATATTATTTTACATATAAAATCGTCTAGCGACAACTGAAATCGTATCTAAACCCTACCATTAAGTAGATCAGTAAACGGACTTAATACAGACATGATTTTATTAGGAACTGTTTTTTTCTTTAATAAAGTTCCACGCGAAAGAAGTCTTGTTCATAGCTAGTATCTACTATTTATGGTTATCCAAATACAATTAAAGCTTATATTATTTGTTATTGCAAATCTCAGAAATTACCGAACATATTTTTACTGGGATTTTCCTGACACATAGATTTTATAGAACATAGCCTCTGCCCGCGACTTCGTTCGCGTGGAATAGATACATTAACACGCAGCAGTTCTCATAAGGAAAAAATATCCCGATTTTGAAACATTTTTCATCTATACTCCGCTCCTATCGGTCTTAGCGTGATGATATATAGCCTATAACCATTCTCGATGAATGAGCTATATAATACTGAAAGAATTATTCCAATCGGACCAGTAGTTCCTGAGATTACCCCCTACAACATCACAACGTCGCAACATCACAAACTTTACCTCTTCATAATATTAGTATCGATTATACAAGTTGCATATAAAATGATCTCGATTTTTCATTAGAATATACTAAAACAATAACCTGAACCATTAATCTTGATGTCTAGAGATTACGAATATACGGCATTTTTTTTTAACTTTGAATTTTTTTATCTCAACTTCGAATTATGAAATTACATGACATACGAAAAAGGTGTCATTTATAAATTCACTGTAGTCGGGTGAATCTACCTTGCTAGGTCAATAGCGTAGTGAGTTCGAAAAAAAAATACATTCCTGTTAAAGTTATTCAAGGTTAAATTTGGATATTTAATGAATCTTCAATTTTAATTAATTTTGCATGTAAGTTATTATAATTTGACTTTTTTTTTAATGACAATAAAATATAATAAATGTAAACTAAGATAACATAAGAAATGTATAATATTTAATAGTTGCTTATATTTCAAAAGACAAGGCTAATTAAGTATGTAGGTGGTAGAGCTCCGCTGAAGCTATTTGTGGGTTCAGCATGAATGGGTCGGCTCCTCCGAGGTAGTACCACCCATCTCACCGATAACCGACGTGAAATAACAGTGCTTGCATTGTTGTGTTTCGATCGGTCAGTGAGAGAGCCGGAGGCCCACGTCCCTTCCTCTTTCCTTCTTTCCCTATCCTTCCCCTCCGCCTTCGCCCGTATAGAGCCTGGCAACGCACTTGCGACGTCCCTGATGTCGCTAGTGTCTATGGACGGTGATGATCACTTAACATCACGTAACCCACCAGTTCGTTTGCCTCCTTTGATATAAAAAAAGTGACAGCAGCAAAAAAGTGCGGATCAATAGTCTGCAGAAAGAAGAAAAGAACTTAAATTCTGTTAATTAAGGCATAAATAAATACTTTTTATTGACAGCAATAATAGTTCAGTGGTATTATATATAAAAAATATTTATTAACATAGGTTTGAGTTCTACTATGAACATCCTACGTTGAAGTAAATCACCGCGTCGAAGCCATATTAAACACAGAAAGTCAATGACCAAGTATTTATAATATAGATATGTATTTGTATTCGGAAGCCAGATCATTAAAGATTATTACTAATATCTGGTGTAATTATGATTACATACTTTAACGAAGCTATGAAACGAATCTAGCTTCTCAAAATTATAAAATCAAATTAGTAAACAAGCATCAAAACTATAAAAATATTCACTCCCATAACAAAACCCATTTAGGCGACGCCTGATTAAACAACAAAACGTAATTTAATATAAACGAGTAATTTAATTCGCAAATCACATCAAAACCATTAATTCCCATTGAGGAAACGCCATTACCTCCCCCTCCGGCAAATCCGCGACAATCGACAAATTCATAACAACATTAATATGACCATAAAATTAAATATTAAAACAGCCTGTGAATGAGATTGTTAACGGTCGAAAATTGCTTTTCGTAATCGGATGATGTGCGTCTCGCTCTAATGAACATACGCGAGAGAGGGATAAATATAGTTTAAAGTGTTCGCAAGGGTTCGTTGTTCTGTGAGTAATGAGAGCGGTCGCGCCCCGCAATCAGGCATCTCGTTCCTGATTGGTCGAGTTTAATGGAGTTCTAAGTTTGAAATAACGTTCTATTTTTTTTTTTGTCCTGTTTGTAATTCTGTTTCATTGGCGGCCAAAGATGTGCGTTCGATTTTCAGATAAAAAATATATGGAGGAGTTGTTGAGGCGTGTATGCTTGGTACACATATACGTTTCAACAACTCATACACATATGAATATTTAGCTAGGTTAGTTAAGATAAGTCGCGATTTTGCATGCAACAGGCAACAGCCAAGCCGAGATGTGCCGTGCACCCTTGAGCTGGTTGCCAAAATAAAATCGGCTGAGTGCCTTAAGCGCTCGCCTTAGTAGTCCGGTGAAGCTGTTAAGACCTTGCTAGGTCAATAGCGTAATCAGTTCGAAAAAAAAATGTGCGTTTGTATTACATCCTTTTTTATAAGAAATAAAAAAAAAGCACCAAAAAGGTTGTTTCTTAGATTGTTTAGATAGCAGAATGCACAATAATGTCACCTTTTTCAAAACATTTCAAATTATGAATGAAATTTTCAAAAGTACTGACACAATTGATAAGCTGACACTCACATGTAAAACCGCCATAGGAGGCTAACGAATAGACGACTCACCTGATGTTAAGTGATCATCACCATCCATAGACACTAGCAACACCAGGGGAGTCACAAGTGCGTTGCCAGCCTGTGTTTGTGGGAAGGGGAGAGGAGGAGGGATAGGCAAGGAAATGAAAGGTGGGCCTCCGGCATTCTCACTCACCGAACGAAACGCAACAACGCGAGCAATGTTGCTTCAAGTCGATTTTCTGTGTGTCGGGTGGTACTACCCCGGACGGGCCACCTACACCACCACTACCTACAATACAATGACCTATAGTTAACAAATTTCTTAAAAAATCTATTAAATTTTTATTATTGTATTACTGCAGTAACTTTCGCAACCTTTTGCAACGCCGCTATATAAGTTTCGTGACCCCCCTAAATAGTCTAGTCAAGCCTCCATTGGGTCGCGACCCACACTTTGAAAAACACTGGTGTAATCTGCACTACATTTAAAACGATTTTTTATTACATTCTTAAAGTAAATGAAAGCAGAAATAAGTTAAGCAGAGTAGTGGTATTCGCTGCCGAGCGTGGTCTCGTCCATGCTCGGCAGCGAGAAGGCGTGGCGAGCAGTGGCCTCCTTTTGCGAGGAAGTCATCTCGCAAAAGGAGGCGGCGGAGAGGGCCCGCGAGGCGGATCCCCTCAGTGACCGTCTTCGCCGACGGAGGACCGGCAAGAGGAGGCGGCGCTTTGCCCAACTCCTCCTGCCACCGTAGCCGGACCTGAGGGGATGTAGTCGGGGGGCTCATCCCCTCATTGCACAGGTCCGGCGGACGAGGGGAGGCAGCTGGTGTGTACCCAGCTGCCTCTCTATAGGTAGGAGCCCGGCGGCCACCTTCCGCCGGGCGGACCGTTGGGGCGGCTATCTAAGGGGAATAGCTTAGCACGATCCCTTGCCGCCCCAACACTACGGTCTGTTGGTACACCGTGGGGTTTCAGTCCGTGCAAACCGGATATAACTCATCCTTTCCCCCGGGAGGGTGGGTATCCATAAGGGATTTCCCCACGTAAAAAAAAAAAAGAGCCAGCTGAAGCTATTATTGTTTTCAGCGCGAAATGGTCGGCTTGTCCGGGGAAGCACCACCCTCTCACAGAAAACCGACGTGAAGTAACAGTGCTTGCATTGTTGCGTTTCGTTCGGTTAGTGAGACAGCCGGAGACCCACCTACCTTTCTTTTCCTCCTTCCCTTCCTGTCCCCACCGCCCTCCTCCCAAACACAGGCTGGCAACGCACTTGTGACTCCCCTGGTTGTTGCAAGTGTCTATGGACGGTGGTGATCACTTAACATCAGCTGACCAATCTGTTCGTTTGCCTCCAATGATAAAAAAAGGTGCGGATTAAGACTTCGCAGAAATAAAAAAAACAATTCCAGGCAGTTATAAGAACTGCCAGCAGGAGTGAAAACCCAAAACAATGAAATAACTGTGTTCTCCTTTGAATTTTTAAATTCATTACTGCCTGAATTATTTAAATTTCATAACTTGTCTATTGAAATCATTATTGTTAGTCTGGTTTTGACATTTTGACATTTATTGACACTCCGATGCAATGCCTAATTATATACATTTTTACACAGTTCATCAATTAATTAAACATATAATGGGCTGAACAATCTCAATACAAATTTTCAATATTACATGTAAACAGGAGGCCTAACCAAGTTGCTTGTCTACAATCACTAACGCAGATAGAAAACGGAAAAATGTATGGAGATGACACATCTGAGCGCTATATCACGTGATGTCATCTCCATACATTTTTCTATTTGTGTTAGTGATTGTAGATAAGCAACTTCGTTAGGCCCCCAGACCCCTATACTACGCGTCGCTAGTCTAACCCAAACGCAATACGTCACGAGCATGTCAAGGTCATCGGTGACGCGAAACCATTAGATTTTCTCCTAATAAATATCGCTCTATGTGGCTAATTGAGTTTTACTTCAAAAATATATCCAATTACCATATATGCCATAGGGTTTTTAAACTGACGAATATTTAAGCTGTTAATTCATTAGTAGGTACCTAAGCGACCGAGCCTAGCTCGGTCCACACCGATTATACACACAGATATTCAGACATACACCTTTACACAAACTGGTGGAAGGGTTTACTTTTTCCCTTATTCGAATTGAATCGAGTAGTTTAGTTTGTTTCTTTCCCATTTACATGTTGTGTTTTTGAATCATGCAATTTTACTTGTATGATTGCCTTAAGCTGAGTGCCTTAAGCGCTCGCCTTAGTAGTCCGGTGAAGCTGTGAAGGCCTAGTAAGGTCAATAGCGTAGTCAGTTCGAGAAAAAAAAACCTAGCTCGGTTCTTTAAAAAACGTTTTTAAACTAAAATAAACTGTTAGGTTACACATAAAAAAATATGTAAAGAAAATATCTATTCTGCTGTCACTCGGATTCGAACTGAGGGTTACACTTTCGAAGCAGCCGATTTCCATCTGAGCTATTTTTGTTTTGACAGCGGCGGCGAAATTTACCTTTATATTCTAGCTATATTTTATCATTGCCTGGAAAGTCAGTTAAAAACAGTTTTCTATGAATAAAATCTAACTAGATCGATTTATCATCCCCGAAACTACCTACATACTAAGTTTCAAGGAAATAAAAGGCGCCGTTTCTGAGATCCTGAATATATAACAATATAAAAATATACAAGAATTGCTCCTTGAAAAGTATAGATATTGTCAAATAGAAATACTAAATTCTTGACACGAAATACACCCTAAATATATTAAATCACATTCCCCTGACAACTCTGTAACGCATTTCAATAAGCGACGCTAACCGGTGACAAAGTTAACCTCTCAGTCATAAAAAAAGAATTGATATAAAGGATAGATTAACAGAGATGATTTGTTGACAATTGTGATTAATTATTATCAAATAATACTCTTATAACAATAAACTATATTAAAAAGAGATTTAAAAAAATATATACTAAACTATTTTGTCTTCGCCTTTGAAATTAAAAAGTTAAATTAAAAAAAAAAACATCGTACAGTTTTAACGTCCTTTTTGTCGGAGTTTTCGGCGGGATCTTAGAATGTCATGTAGTGGATTTTGTATTTTATTCATAATCCTGTGTTATTGGACTCTATATTTTGTAAATTTGGTGGTGTTTTACGTAATATAGTTGGTTTATTGTGCATAAGTGATGTGAATGGAAAATAATACCACGGAGCATGAAATTCTGAGATGCCACAAAAACTCCCAGGAAGGTTCTAACAAGGGATCCACCATCTTGTTAGAATATTGATTCACACGAAGCTTGTTAATGAAATGATCACACGACTCTTGTTATATTATTGACTACGCGACAATGGCAGTAATAATCTGAAAGATTGGTTGCCAAAAATTAAGTGAAAAAAAAATCCTGTATCGTTTGACTTTATTTTTTAATATTGATGGTGTCTTACGTTATATAATTCGGTTATTGCGCCACAAAAACTAATTGGGAAAAAATCCAGGAACGGAAATGGGATTTAATCCTATTTTTTATTTTATACTTTGACCGTTGTTCTAGATTATTATTGTCATTGTCGAGTAGTTTGTGATATTATTGTCAGTTGATTGAAGAAGGCGTACTTTGCGGAAATCCATAATTAAATATTATAGTGGACGTTAATTTGCACTCCCGCTAGGAATTGATTGACCACCACTACGTGTAGATCGCTCGTATCGGAAGAGTCAACATCGATCTGATGATGCTCCGTGACGAAGCGAAACACGTGTAATCGATTATCGAGATTACACGTCAATCTACAACATAGTTTAATTAATTAATTAATATTTATATTAATTATATTTTGTATAATTAATATATACGAAATGTATATTTATTGATTTTCTTTTTGTTGTAGTTAGACGTAGTGGTGGTCAATCATTTCCTAGCGGAAGTGCAAAGTAGCGTCCACTATAATATTTAATATTACAAGTGTTTTCTGATCATTTCGAAGTTCTAACAAGATGGTGGCGCCTCTGTTAAAATTGTCCAGGAAATTTGGCATCTAAAAATTCATGTTCTGTGGTATTATTTCCCATCCACTTCACTCGTACACAATATACGAAGTAGATTACGTAAAACAGCAACTCTTATTTTAGTCCGGTGAGGCTGTAAAAGTCTTGCAAGGCCAATAGCGTAATCAGTTCGAAAAAAAAGGACCTCTTATTACTTATTATGTGCGCATCAGCACTGTTGAATCCGAATTATATTTATTAATTCGCGTTCAAGTACGTACTTAGGTTACACTACATCATTGTAAAATATTAAATAAAGGGGCACCCCAAGGACATACGTAAGGCAAGACCTTTCTCGACACCTTTACACAAACAATAACCAAATTATATCACACTAGCCTCTGCCCGCGACTTCGTTCGCGTGTAATAAATACTTTGGGCTAATGGTAACACGCAGCGGAAGCTCTCACACGGAAAAAAACCCGATTTTTAAACATTCTTCATTGCTACTCCTACCCTATTGGTTTTAGCGTGATGATGTATAGCTTATAATAACCATCCTCGTTAAATGAGCTGTATAACATTGAAAGAATTATTCAAATCGAACCAGTAGTTCCTGAGATTACCTCCTACAACGTGACAAACTCACAAACTTTACCTCTTTATAATATTAGTATAGATAATTTGTCCAAGAATATAGCATAGTGAAATTAAGTGTATGGACTCGTAATTAAAACACTATGTTACTAATCAATTTCCCGCTAAAAATTGGATGTTTTTACTATAATTGATCATTCTATTTACAGATAAAAATAATAGGATATCTAATTGTATTATTGTCTCCACTTTAATTTGTACGTGGTAAAAGCTTTTGTCTAATATAATTTTTATTAATTCTGAATTGTAATACGACGCTTCGCGCTCATTATTCCAGCTGTCAAAAATGTCAAAATGGCGCGCGATCTATTTTGAAAATGATACGCTTTACTTATAATCCCCCTTACAAAGTTATGTTTACTGTTAGGTACATTTCATCATATATTATACTTATCTCCTGTTTCTTTAGCCCAAGGGTTAATTCAAAGGAGCTTTATTATATATTTGACATGAAATGGCGATGTGTGATATATTTTATTATATAACCTTTCATCGAAATTTCCAGCTTATTATAGGATTCAATTTCATGGGAATTTTATAGATATAAGTATAGATATTATATATATATATATATATATAGGTAATAAAGATACAAAATAAAAAATAGATAAATTTCTTTTATTATTTCACCGCACTCTTTCTTGAAACGGCTGTGCCGATTTTGAATAAACTTTTACTTACAGACAGAGAATATATTAACACATTAACATGGATATATATGCGTTTCCATATGAAGCTAAATATTAATGACAAAAACCAAAAAGTACCGATAATTTTAAATTGACGAAGGGATTATAGATGGTAAGTTGTTATTACAAAATTATAATATTCATACAAAATATGGAGTTCCCTCAACCACAAAACCAGCAGCGATTACAAAGTGCGGAGAGATGTCACAAAACAGGGCCGGATGTAGAGGACGATATCAGAGGCTTGAAGCACAATTCTCTACAAGAAATGGGCCCCCATAGTAAGTATCTTCACATTTCTACGCAAAGTAAACAAAAATAACAACAAAGTTATTGTTAACTAAAAAGTTTGCATTTATGAGTAACATTTTTTCTAGTTCAACATCTCAAAGCATATTTATAATTGATATACCTATAAAATTATTTGGGGCCTTTTCCATCTCTTCACTTCTGTGATTCCTTTTAACTTGTAAATCTAGACAAGCCGATTGATATGGTCTTAAATTTTAACTATTTTATAAGTATATTTATCAAACTTCATGCTAGGTTATGTACCTACCTTTGAGGATTATTTCACTTGTGCCTAGTTAGAAGTCGCAGTGACTTTCCGGTAATAAATATATGGAGGAGTTGTTGAGGCGTGTATGCTTGATACACATATACGTTTCAACAACTCATACACATATTAATAATTAGCTAGGTTAGCTGAGATAGGTCGCGATTTTGTATGCAACAGGCAACAGTCAAGCCGAGGTGTGCCATGCACCCTTGAGCTGGTTGCCATAATGACATCGGCTGAGTGCCTGAAGCGCTCGCCTTAGTAGTCCGGTGAAGCTGTTAAGACCTTGCTGGGTCAATAGCGTAGACATTTCGAAAAAGAAAAAAAGTCGCAGTGACCATAACACAAAAATGTTCACTTTTTCATATGAAAGTATTGCATATAGTAGTGGTACGTTCACATTCATACTTTGTATAAGTGTTCCTAGATAAAGTATTTATACTTAAAACGCTCAATTTATTTCTGAACCTGTCAACACTACGTTAATCATTAATTTAATGAAGTGACAACACTGTCAAAGGAGATCTAATTAGAACGAAGTTTCCTGTCAACTATTTTTAACTCGGGCAATTAACCAATTTGTAACCGAAGGCTGGCAGCACCAAGCGACGGTCCACTTGCTTTATTTTATTGCTGTTGCAACATTTTAGTGCGTTTGAAAATGGAACTGAAAATTGCGTTTTAAAATTGCAATGGGCCGCGAAACGCGGGAACGGTTTCGCGCCTTTGGTGTTTCTATAAATGGCGATTTGACAGCTTTGAGATACGGACGGACGGGTTTAAAGGCAAACGTATACTGTGCTCTCATTTCAGTATTATTTGTGAGTATCGTATTATATGTGTATCTGATTATTCAGTGTCAAGTTAGCTTAGGTACATTAAATTGATTTTTAATCTTTACATGTTTTTATCTTTGGCAACTAATTGTTTAGATTATTACTACCATTATCGAGTAGATAGCCAACAAGATGGTGGTCCTCTTGTTAGAACTTTCTAGACAGTCTGGTAACTTAGAATTTATGCTCAGAGGTATTATTTTCTGTCCACTTCACTTATACACAATAACCGAAATCGCAGTTTTTGGCGGGATTTTAGTCTGTCATTTAGTGGATTTTATATTTTATTCATAATCTTGTGTTATTTGCCTCTATATTTTGTAAATTTGGTAGTATTTTACGTAATATGGGTAGTTTATTGTGCATAAGTAAAGTGAATAGAAAATAATACCACGGAGCATGAAATTCTGAGATTCCACAAAAACTCCCTGGAAGGTTTCTAACAAGGGAGCCACCATCTTGTTGGAATATTGAAATAATCACACGACGCTTGTAATATTATTAACTACACGACAATGGCAGTAATAGTCTGAAAGATTGGTTGCCAAAAATTAAATTAAAAAAAAAAACGAAATGTATTGCGTAGAATATTACAAAGTATAGAATTAAATAACACAAGATTGTGAATAAAATATAAAACCCACTACATGATGATGATGAACAGTAAAAGCTACATTTATAATTGACCGGTATTAATCCTATCTATACATATACTAAGAATGTAAATCTAAAGTGCCTATACTTTTTCGATTTTCGTGAAAAAAAAATGTTCCAGATGTCTAGAAATAAGTAATAGAATACATTTCAATCATTATTAGAAAGGTCTGTCTGTCTGTCTGTTTATATGACCATGGATCACTTCTAAAGTACTGAGTTCACAATAAAACCTCGATTCACTCTATCAAAAGTTATTGTAATTTAAACGACGACTGGAGTTAAGTACGAGATTTTGTTTGTTTAGTCGGTTGAATCCGCTAATCTCAGGAACTATTGGTCCGTTTTTTAGAATTCTTTCAGTGTTACAGACCTCGTTTATCAAGAATGGTTATAGGCTATATATCATCACGCTAAGACCAATAGTAGCGGAGCACCAATGAAGAATGTTTCAAAATCTGTTTTTCTTTTTTTTTTTGAGAGCAAGAGAGTAGAGTTTAATAATGCCTATTGACGCCCAACGAAGTAGGTACGGGTCAGCAGTAATGAAAAAAAAAAATGAGTGTCCGCGCGGTATTCTAGCGAGACGGACGTGTTTGCGCTCGCTCCGTGTCGTTAGGGTCGCGGTAGGGTAGATGAACTTATTGAATAATTAGCTTATCTTCATTGTTTATGGGTAGTTTTTGGTGTTGTGTTTCGATCTTTTTACTGACCTGGCGTGCTTACGGATTGCTGAACTAGTTTCGAACCCGACTTGGCTTGTTTCTCTTAGATTTTGGCGTTGATTTCTTTCTTTTTGACTTGGAATTGTTTTCTTGGGCTGATTCTTCTGTTACTATGACTTGGCACGTTGTCTGGACTTGTGTCTTTTGCCTCTTGGTCACTGTGTGGCCGTCTGATCACCGGTGAGCCATGAGCGCAAAAAGGTAACAAAATCTTCTCGTGTGAGGTGTGTCAGAGGGGCGGGGAAGATTGTCGACTCCTCTGATATGGAGGCGGAGGACGGTGCGGCTCCTAAAGTGAGCTCGCGTGGCAGGGGGACTGCTCGGATGCGAGGGAGTGGTCGGGAGGTAATGGGGGATGCCGACGGCTCGTTTGACCGGGCCCTGACTGGCGCTTTGAGGACTGCAGAGTCTGTCCCATGCTCTGCCGCTGGCTTCGCGACTGTTTCGGTTGCCGGCTCTTTGCCGAGCTTCGACTCGGAGCGAGAAGGGGTACTTCTAAAGGAGGTACCCCCAATGGATGTATATGCCTTGGACGCTCAGCGTCTTAAGACTCTTGCCGGCTCAAGTGTAGCATGTATATTTGAGACGGCAAAGAAGTCCAACAATGTGAGTGGCAAGTGCATCAAGGCACTGAAGGACGCTGCTAGGACTCTCCAAGAGGTGGTGAAGGCTCTGGCGGACCGCACGGAGGGGAAGGAGAACCGCAAACTCCAAAGGGAATCAAAGACCCTTCGCCGTCGGATTGAAGATCTGGAGGCGGAGAACCTAGCGTGGCGAAGGGAGGTTAACGCCAAATGGGTGATGCCTCCTCCTCCTCCCCCCATGCCGGCACCTGTACCGGTAACTGTGGAGCCTGAGTGGCGGCAGGTCGTCACTGAGGCGGTCGACACTCTCCGCACGTCGTTCGGCAACATGCTGAACGCACGTGTGGAGTACCTGGTGCGCCGCTTCCCTCCGAAGGAGTCTATCCGTCCGGCCCTGGCCGGAGACAAGAGAAAGGGCGGAGGGACTGGCGCAGCGAAGTCAACCGCGAAGGCGCCTCCAGCCCCAGCAGTAGCCCTATTGGGTATAAACTGGGCCGAACTACCGGTGCCAGCGGCGGTGACAGATGGCACGACGTGGTCCACCGTGGTGGGCCGCAAGAAAAAGGCCGCCAAGGCCCCGACAGCGGCACCTAGGACCACAACCCTGACGGCCCCCAAGCCCCCGCAAAAGCCTGCAGGGCAGAAGCTGCCACCCGTCCCCCAATCGGCTGCGGTCATACTGACGCTCCAAGATGCCGTAGCTACTAAAGGGGTCGGGTACAGAGAGGTTTTGGTGAAGGCACGTGAAGCCGTGGCCCTACAGGCT
Organism: Antheraea mylitta; assembly: GCA_014332785.1. Lineage (NCBI taxonomy): Eukaryota > Metazoa > Arthropoda > Insecta > Lepidoptera > Saturniidae > Antheraea > Antheraea mylitta. Next base: position 1,398,350 of record JACEII010000152.1, on the reverse strand, counting down.
ATAGGCATCGAGGACATAAGGGTCAGGTTTACGGCCACAGGTGCAAGGAAAATCGAGCTCCTGGGCAAGAGCAAGGAAAAGGCTGCTGAACTGGCCCGGGAATTCCCAGGGAGTTGGCCAATAACGCTACGGTTGCTGCCCCGACTAAGAAAGCGGACGAGGTCTTGGCGATCGTGGCGGCGAAGGCCAACTGTAGGACAGCGGAGGTGAAGGTCGTGGAGACAAGAAGAAATTGGGGGGGGGGGGGGGGTAGGTGCCGTGCACTTAACGCTCCCGGCAGCGGCGGCCAGTGAGCTGGTACAGGTGGTCAAGCTCATGATAGGGTGGAACGTTGTGCGTGTCCATCTGCTGGAGGAAAGGCCCATGCGCTGCTTTAAGTGCATGGGCTTGGGGCACACTCGCCTCTTGTGCCCCTCCTCCTTCAGCAGAGGCGAGGACTGCTACCGCTGCAGCGCAGCGGGCCACAAAGCCACTTGGCCGAGTGTAAGGTGGACGTGGCCCACTGCGTCATCTGCGCATATGCAGGCAGGCCCTCGGGGCACGTAATGGGGAGCCGCATGTTTAGACCCCCCACCATGAAGGGCAGGGACCCCCATGCTTTTGGAACGGGTCCAATGGTGGCCGACGCCAGGCAGGAGGAAACTGCTATGGACTACTAATAGAGCACATCATACGCAGTTTCCTCCAGACGAACCGTAACCACTCCGCCGCTGCACAAGATTTGCTTGCGGTCGCCGCTGAGCCGTATTTTGTTCCCTCCCAGCCACAGTGGGCTGGGGATCGGACTGGCTCCGTGGCGATCGTGGCCGGCCGTGGTACGCCCCTGGCGGTGAGGAAAAGGGGTGCCGGGTTCGTGACAGCCGTCTGGGGAGAGTGCTTCATTGTGAGGGCGTACTTCTCCCCTAACAGGCCCCTGCGGGAGTCCGAGGCGTTCCTCGTCTCCCTGCAGGGAGCTGTCAGGCGGCTATCGCCGCTTTCCGTGGTCCTGATGGGCGATTTAAATGCTAAATCGAGGAACTGGGGAGCGGCAGCCACGGACCTGAGGGGCATGGCTGTTGAGGAGTGGGCAGCCGAAGTGGGGCTGTCCCTCCTAAACCAGGGGAACGTCCACACTTACGTGCGTCAGGACGGGGAGTCTGTGGTAGACGTCACGTTTGCCACCCCGTCTGTCGCACGCCTTGTCCGTGGGTGGATGGTGTTTGAGGAGGTGGAGACCCTATCGGACCACCGATATATTAGGTTCGAGGTCTCCACCTCCTATGCCGGGATCGGCACCCATCCCTGGAGGGGCGTGAAGTTCCCCTGCTGGGCGGTGAGCTGCCTCAACCGCGAACTAGCGGAAGAGGCGACCTTCGTCCTGCGGGGAGGGGCCATGCCCCTCCCCGCAGGGCGATATCGACGCGTCTGCAACCCACCTCCGTGTTGCCCTGACGGAGGTTTGCGACGCGTCGATGCCGCGGAGTATACACCGCCCAAACAAGCGGGTGGTGTACTGGTGGTCGCCGGAGATTGCCGATCTCCGGGCGACCTGCTCCGCGGCCCGGCGGCAGTTCGGGCGCAGCCGCCGACGGCGGCACCGTGACCCAAAGGTGGAGGCCCGGCTGTATGGCAACTACCGGGAGCGCAGGAAGACCCTGCAAGCTACCATCAGCCAGGCGAAGGAAGCGGCATGGGAGGAGCTGCGGCAAACACTGGAGGGGGATCCTTGGGGGCGCTCGTATCGGATCGTATGCAAGAAGTTACGATCTTGGGCGCCCCCGGCGACAGAGTCCCTCCAGCCGGAGGTGGTAGCGAGGGTCGTGGGAGAGTTATTCCCAGACCCTCCGCCGTTCTCGGCTCCTCGCATGCCTCCGCCTCGGGTGGATGTTGAGGAGGTGCCTGACAGTCCTCCCCCAATTACGGAGGAGGAGATGGAGAGGGCTATCGAACGCCTCCTTAATCAGTGGAAAGCGCCCGGCCCTGACGGGGTCCCGGGTCGGGTGCTCAGCCTTGCACTGGGCCATCTTGGGGGGTGGCTTCGGAAGCTGTTCGACCGGTGTTTGACAGTCGGGCAGTTCCCGAAGCTCTGGAAGCAGGGACGGCTCTGCCTTATGGTGAAGGAGGGCCGTCCTCCGGACTGCGCGTCCGGGTATCGGCCCCTCGTCCTCCTGGACGACGTCGGGATGGTGCTGGAAAGGGTCGTTTCTTCCTGAGTCGTCCATCATTTGGAGGGAGCGGGACTCATTTGTTACGCGAATGACACCCTAGTCGTAGCCGGGGGGGGGGGGGAACTGGAAGGAGGTGGAGCGCCTGACCACGATGGCCACAACCCTCGTGGTCAGGCGAATAAGGAGACCGAGGCCATATTTTTTCATGGGCCTCGGCGGGGGCCACCTCCTGGGGCCCACATAATGGTGGAGGGCGCCCGTATCAGGGTGGGAGCCCAAATGAAGTATTTAGGCCTCACCTTGGACGGGCGCTGGCGGTTCGAGCCCAATTTTGTGGGGCACGGGCCGCGAATAGCTGGGGCAGTGGCGGCACGGCAATATTGGGGGGCCGGGTACCGGGTGCCGGGTGCCGTCGACTCTTCATAGGAGTCGTGCGGGCAATGGCCGCCTACGGGGCACCGGTCTGGGCAGATGCCCCCGGTGCCGGCAACGTGCGCGTGCTGCGTAATGCGCAGCACACAGTGGCACTGAAGGCGATCCACGCGTACCACACGGTGTCTTCGGCGGCGGCCTTCACGCTCGCCGGCTCCCTTCCCTGGGAGCTGGAGGCAGGAGTTCACGGCGGCGCGGAAATGCAGTGGGGAGCCTCCGACTCCCAGGGAGATAGATGTTAAAAGGCGGGAGTTACGGGAGGGGGCGATAGAGAGGTGGATGCACGACCTAGCGGACGCGCGCTTCGGGACGTTCACCGTCGATGCCGTCCGCCCGGTCCTGCGAGAATGGATAGGGAGGAGTTGGGGCTCCCTGACGTTCAGGCTGATGCAGGTACTGACCGGGCACGGTTGTTTCGGGTGGTACCTGCACCGAATCGCTCGCAGGGAGCCGACCGCCGCCTGTCACGAGTGCGGCGTTGAGGAAGATACCGCGCAGCATACGCTTTCTGCGTGTGTTGCGTGGGAGGGACAGCGCCGCACTCTGGCGGCAGCGGTAGGGTGGAATTTGTCGCTGCCGTGTGTGGTCTCCGCCATGCTCGGCAGCTCACAAGCGTGGCGAGCAATGGCCTCCTTTTGCGAAGAGGTCATCTCGCAAAAGGAGGTGGCGGAGTGGGCTCGCGAGGTAGATCCTCTAAGTGGCCGTCTCCGCCAACAGAGGACCGGCAATAGGAGGCGGCGCTTTGCCCAACTCCTCTTGCCACCGTAGCCGGACCTGAGGGGATGCAGCCGGGGTGCTCTTCCCTTCATTGCACAGGTCCGGCAGACGAGGGAAGGCAGCTGGTGTGTACCCAGTCTGCATGTCTATAGGTAGGAGCCCGGCGGCTACCTTCCGCCGGGCGGACCGTTGCGGCGGCTCTACAAGGCTGATTAGCTAGAACGATCCCTTGCCGCCCCAACAACACGGTCTGACGGTACACCGTGAGGTTTTAGTCCGTGCGAGTCGGACATAACCCACCCTCTCCCCCGGGATGGTGGGTATCCATAAGGGATTTCCCCACGTTATAAAAAAAAAGCTAGTAATGAAAATACATTTCCTTTGAAACTCAGTCAGGCTATATCTATTAAACTCATTGTCATACAACTATGACTATATTAACCTTGAAACTCATTTCAATCGCTTTACAACATACTAAATTAAAGTTACGAAATAAATTGTTATGCAATAAATTAATAAAGACGTTTAAAAAACAATTCAATTGTCATTAAAAAAAGGCTTCTTAAGATCTTATAATAAATCAATCGCCCCTGTCCACTACACTAAGCCGTGAGTCATGAACGTTAAGAGTCGAAATCTCTGTCACGCGCGGCTGCAGTCCCGCACCGGCACTTCCATAGCCAAAACAAACGTCAAAAAGTCCGCCCATTACGATCTGTCACGATGACAGTTCGCCGAGGGACTTACTACGCTATACAGTCCTACTAACGTATACTCCAAATAACAGGGATAATTATTCCTTATTCGACATTTTGTTTGTTTCGTTTTTTGTTACATCATGCCTAAGAGACATAAGAGGCCATCCAAGAATATTTAAGCAGCACTTAGATTATACTAGATAGTAATACAATAGATTTTAATTAGTTAGATATTTATTAAAGGTAAATTATTAATTTCCATTATATATTTGAGAGGTTATTTTTATAATAAGAAAATTAATATCACGCATGTATTCCAGTTATAGTTAAGTAGTGTGTAACTTTGGTGTATATAAGAAGGTCAGTCTCAGAATAATTTTTATTTTAATGTATTTTAATAGTAATACTTCCTAAAATTTACCCAATTAGGCATCCCACGGCAGCGGCTCAAGCCTAGGTTCGATCCCTCGGTAGGGAGCCCTTGAGTGCGTTGCTTGCGCGATACGGTGACACACAAATATACATCACTGCTACAACACTACACGATCACCCCCACACACGTGCACGCTTACACGCCTACACATGAAAGTGGAAGGGTTCACTTTTCTTCCCTTGTCGAATTGAACAACTCTCAATTTTCCGATAATAAATATATGAAGGAGTTGTTGAGGCGTGAATGCTTGGTACACATATACGTTTCAACAACTCATGCATATATGAGTAGTTGGCTAGATTAGCTAAGATAGGTCGCGATTACAGGCAACAGCCAAGCCGAGGTGTGCCGTACACCCTTGAGCTGGTTGCCAAAATAAAATCGGCTGAGTGTCTTAAGCGCTCGCCTTAGTAGTCCGGTGAAGCTGTTAAGAGCGTGCTGAGTCAATAGCGTAGTCACTTCGAAAAAAAAAAACTTCAAATTGATTCTTTCTTTCGATAGGTATAATTAATTTCTGTAATTGTCATCCTCTTGTTTGTATTTAACAACTGTGGTCTTTTATTTTTGTAAGTTATTAAATGAAGTCATACACTTTTACCACTAATGTTTACCTTATTGCGAAAAGCATGAGTACAGACATAGAATTATGAAACCGCTTAAACTTACACTACTCGCAGCTTCGTTCCTCTATGACTATAAATATGTAGTGTAGGCAACACTATGAACAGTACCGCTAACTGGCGGTTAAATTCTCAAAAAACCGGTCCACCTTTTTTGGAAATTTACCCGAAAAGCTCTTTAATCTTATTAACATGTCCAGAATCAGAAAGTATAAAACAGTAACAACTGTCGCTTTGTACGAATAAACCGAATAAAGTCCATGGTAAATTTATAAAGTATCGCCCCTTTACAATAACAGATACAACGCTCGCCAGCACCGAAATCTCGCTCGTTAAGCATTGATAACTTTGTTAATTGTCATTTGGCACGAAATTAGATTTTAAAACACCAACCGACGCGTCGATTGATTGCAATTTATACCTATTTAGCTCTCGGTATTTTAATTTGAATTCCTGTCGTTGCGAGAGAACAGAAACGAATGTTTATTTTGTGACAGCGGCCCGTTATTTCATTTCAAGCGAACCGTTCTTCCGTGAAGCGGTACTTTAAATGATTGTATATTTAAATTGTTTTAAACACATTCGTCGTCATCTATACATATAATGAAAATATAAATGTAATGTGTTTGTACTTCTTATCTCTATTAAAAAAGAATGTATGTGTCTTGGATTAAATGATGAAATAAAGTTTAGTAATATTAAGAAATTACTTTTTTTTTCTATATATTTGTATGAATACACATCAAAGCTAAAATACTGCGTTATGATGAAACCTTTAAAAAAAAAATCATAAAGCATACCTTTGGGGAACATGTTATTTTTGTCTCATTAAAATCGGTTGGCGCCATCAAAACTTATTGTAATTTCAATGACGACGTGACTTAAGTACGAGAAAAAGTAGATCAGACATTCAAATGTAAGACCTTGCTAGGTCAATAGCGTAGTCATATCAAATAAAAAAAATTTAAAAGTATGTTTATAATCTCAACAGTTTTTTACTAAATGGATGTTTTTTTTATTGTAGCACGGCAAAGTGACTGCACTATGCCTGATGGTAAGCACAGTACAATCCAAAAATAATAGCGACCACCGATTGACACACTGTCCATCGCCGGTCGCCACTATCATGCCGGCCTGTAATAATCTGGATATGCACAGGCTGATCCCGAAACGCGACCCGTAGAAGCGAATTACTATTACGGGCTTTTTCGCCATATACATGGTGGTTGCGAACCAGTCGGGCTGTAAAACCCTACCACCCCGCAAAGTAAAAGCCGCAATTATAAAAGAAATATATGTTTTTAAAGTTTTCACTTGCAGTCTGTTTGTAGCTGGCTTATCTCGGAAATGTTCGGACTGATTTTGATGAGATTTTCTCGGAAAGATAGCTGACGTTACAAAGAGTAACTCAGGCTAATTTTATTTTTGAAAAATGATTAATGACTTTATTAATGACTAAGGAGTAAGTGTTCAGAACCGCGCTCTCCCCATACGTCCGTTACTGGGAATAAAAGGTTTTGTGTTATAGATTTCAACGTTTATCTCTCTATTTCTATTTGTGTATATGTATTTCTTTTTATCGAAGTGACTGCACTATGCCTGATGTTAAGCATAGTACAATCCAAAAACATCGGCAACCACCGAGAGACAGATTATCCATCGCCGGTCGCCGCTGTCATGCCGGCCATAATGACGAAAGTCATCCGGTACTAGATATGCACAGGCTGATCCCGAAACGCGACGCATAGAAGCGAGTCACTATGACGGGCTTTTTCGTCATATGCATGGTGGTTGCGACCCAGTCTGGCTGTAAAACCCTACCACCCCGCTTTCGCCATTGCCTCGTTCGTTATTCAGCAGGGTGCACCACGAGCAGGTGAGGTTGGCTTGGGTGTCTCAAGTCTTAAGATGTTACTCGACACCCCTTACACCCCAAAACATTATAAACTAAACATTATAGGAGGCAAACGAACAGGTGGGTCAATAAAAAGTTTATAAACAAATCAATCAAAAAATTTTTTTTTATTAAAAATTATTGAATTGAATAATAATAAAAATCATACAATAGATTTTATTACGTATATATGGGCGCGCGACCGTGCTGCCATTTGGTCTCAATGTAAGTAAGTAACAGATTAAATCAAAGCTTCATTATCTGTAGTGCCTTATTAGTATTATATCATCAATAAATGCCTTTGAAAAGTCTCATAGGATAAATTTATCTTTAATTTAATCGCCATATCTTACAACGCCAAAGAAGTTTTACTTTTTTTTGTTTTTTTCATAATTCTGTGTCATTTGGCTGTATATTTTGTAACATTAATGACATTTTAAGAAATATAATTCAATTTTTGTACACAAGTGCATTCCACCGTATACATAATGAAGGTTGTTACTATTTTATAAAGTTTTTCAATTCAAAGAAGCACTCACTATTCCAGGGAAAAAAACAAAATGAAAACATTGTTTCAAAACGATCATTCTGAACGAGCCAATAAATTTAATAATATAAAGGGTGTCTACTTGAAGGGTGATGTTGCCCTCAAATATTTCCTACCCTTAGTAAAGGACTCGCTAAAGCGCGTCACGGAACCAAATATTAACAAATTACATATAACTTTCCGCTTGAACGCGCCCCATGAGTTTCGAAGATGCATAGAGCGGACTGTACTTACAGACTTTAAATTACTATTAACGCAATGATATAACTTAAAAGCTTTCCAGACTAGGCACCCTCGGCAACGGCTCAAGCCTAAGTCCTTTCCCTCGGCGTAGAGCCCTTGATTACGCAGCTCGCGCAATACAGTGACACTAAATCTTACATCACTGCAACAACATTACACATATCACCTCCACAGACGTGCACGCATACACGCTTACACATGAAAGTGGAAGGGTTTCTTTTCCCTTATGGAACTGTAATAGTTTAGAAAAATTATCCGACACAAAATACATATAAGAGTTGTCGAGGTATGTATGCTTGGTACACATTAGGGTGATTCAAAAAAACAAAAAAAAATTTTTCTTCTCTCCAGCATGCTTAAAAGTTCAATTTACATGTAAGGAGATCCCAGTTAAAATTTGAGCGCTTAATATTAATATTAAGGACATCCGCATCGCACTTCTTTATTTTCCATAAGAATAACATAGAAAAATATTCGTTTGTACCTTCTGATTTTTATTGCTTGCCCATCATTAGTCATAAAAAAATCCCTGTACATATTTTTGTAGAGAATTGAACGCTCTACAAAAAAGGTCTCTTACGATTTTTCCAAAAACCTAACCACTTAAAAGTTATTCGAGGTCAAATTCCAATATACTGAAAATTTGACCATTTGTAATGTTGTAATTTTTCAGTTGGATAAGGGGAAAAAATAGAACCCTTCCACTTCCATGTGTAAGCGTTTGGGCGTGCACGTGTGTGGGGGTGATCATGTAGTGTTGTAGCAGTGATGTAAATTTTTGTGTCACTGTATCGCGCAAGCAACGCACTCAAGGGTTCCCTGCCGAGGGATCGAACCTAGACTTGAGCCGCTACCGAGGGAGGCCTAATCTGGTGTCCGGGAGCGAAATCTACCCCCAGACCACGACGGCGTGATCTGTGGTTACTCGGGTGTGGGCGTGAGCACGCTCTGTTTGGAGAGACAGGCCTTCACTGCCGTTATTTCATCAAGAGGGTCGATAAAAATATGTCGCGGCCGCCTTCTATGACGCGCAGCGTTTGGTACGGGTTCGTATTGTGCGGCGGATACCACTAACGGACTGGGATGAATATCTATAACTTCTTACCTCTAATATCAACATAGTGTTTGTCATATGCCATAGACCTCTTCCTCGTTTCCAGTAAATCGGTAATGTGCTTTTAGGACACTGTTATAAAAACTAACACTATTACCTAAAAAACTGTTATTGGTTTTAGTGAGCCTAAAAGCAGGGAGTGGAACGTGTCTGTAATGTTGATAACTCTATGCAAATAAATATTGTAGTCCAATTGCGAGTAGATACAAAATAAAGTAAATGAGCGGTCTATGTCGACAAACTGTCAATTATGTGTAAACCGAGCCTTAATTACGTGTGGGCAAACATTTGAACAAATGTTTGTAACGAATATTTGACTATGGAATTCACTCTTACCGCGATTATTGTAGGGATTTGCTAAATTTAATTTCACTCTAGTTATAGCTAAATTAGTTAGCTCTTAAATTACAAAAGTTCTTATTAGTTATAATAATTGTGGTTATTTCAATAAAGATTCTCTTCTAGAATATATGATTGAAATGCCAAATGTGTTATAGTTCGGTGAAGCTGTAAAGACCTTTCCAGGGCAACAGCGTTTACATTTCGAAAAAAAAAAAACCAAATGTGTTTAATAATTTGTTATTTATATTATAAAAAATAGACATTTTATTTCAAACGCAATTACGTGTCGTAATTATGGATTACAAGTCAAAGAAACCCACGGAATAAAGAAAAAAGCTTTGTTCCGTGTAAGAAACTAAATATATTTTAATGGTTTATATGTGGATAATGTTTTGATATGATGTAAAAAGATGTTGCTCTAAGGAAGTTACACGTTTATTTTAATATATAATAAGTGACATGTATATAGATGTTAGCCAAAATAATCAGATTATTTCATTTTATTTTTTGACATGAAGACTATTTGGAAAGTTCAAATATTTTTTTATCATCCACGTGTATCTTCAAGAACAAAAAGTGAACTATCGTTGAGTATAGAAGTACATAAAAATGAAAAGCTAAATAAATAGTCCTCCTATTTTTCTTCCTACTTTGAAAATAAAACCTCATTATTAATTCACATCCGATATATATGTAAGTGTTTGTGAATCATGTAATTTCAATTGTATGATTCACAAACGAATATATGCGTGAATAGCTTAGAATAGTTTAGCTAGGTCAGATCCGGCATATCGATAACAGCCTAAGCCGAGGTGTGCCGTGCACCATTGAGCTAGCTGTCTGAATAAAATCGGCTGAGTGCCTCAAGCGCTCGTTTTTTTATAGTCCGGTGAAGCTGTAAAGACCTTGCCAGGTCAATAGCGTAGTCAGTTCAGTAGCGAGAAAAAAAAAACGAAAGGAGGTGGGACTCCCGTACTCTACTGACCGAACGAAACGCAACAATGCAAGCATTATTACTTCACGTGGGTGTTTCTGTATGTCAGGTGATAGTACCGGGGGCGAGCCGACCAATCCATGCTGAAACCAGTAATAGTTTCAGTGTGGCTCTACCACCTACATATAAAACATTTTGTCTTAACGAGATAAATGCAAGTCTTTTGCGTGATTTTTATCTGTCAAATCTGTCGATTGGTTGCTAAAGTGAACGAATGAAAAACAGAGAGCAGAGCGAATAGAAGAAAACATAAACTTCGTCAATTATTCTAAAATTTTGTAGCACAAATATATTCCACGGACACATATTATAAATTACCTTTAAAATAATTTTAAATACGGTTTTAACCCCTATCTAATGTTTATCTGTTAATAAATTACTTATATTAAGAACAAAAAAAAAATTAACTTACAATAGATTAACAAGGTAAATATAATTTTGTATTTGTGCAAACATTGGCGCCAACTTGTAATTAGAAATCAATATTTATTCGTTAAATTCCCTACAATTTGAGACTACCCTTGAGTCTATAATTTGTCAGAGGGTACCGCAATACAATGTATGTTTTGTAAATTACCCACTAACGTTTGTTTTACAATCACGCGATAACAGCCTTACGAGGTAGATATAATTGTGGTATCTATACTAATATTATAAAGAGGTAAGGTTTGTGAGTTTGTGACGTTGCAGGGGGTAATCTAAAGAACTACTGGTCCGATTTAAAAAAGTCCATTAAAAAATCTTTCAGTTACAGCTCATTTATCGAAGGTTATAGGCTATAAATCATCAAATCAAATCGAACCAGTACTTCCTAAGATTACCCCCTACAGCGTCACAACCTCACAAACTATACCTTTTCATAATATTAGTATAGAACCGCAGTTATAATGTACCTAAGCATTTATGATGTTACCAGTTTAAATGGAGTCTGAGGGTGGACCGTTTGAGAGCACAGTTTTTCCCTTTTGCTTTGTTCACAGACTACACGCATCGACGTTCCGTTCCACGCAATAAATTGTGACATTATTAATTACGCTATTAACCAAACGTCCATTTTAAGTAGACCTGTCGAATGTTATATTTCTGTTTCTTGTTTATTTTATTATAATCTGTAACTTATAACTTAGCTTCGGATGTTTTTTTGATCTCCACGGGTTCATCGTGTACTAAGAGCTATTAAGCCTGTATATTATGGGTTTGATTTCCAGTCATTCCCACGATTTGTGATCTAATATTTGATTAACATATTGTACATCTGCTTACTTTTGGAAGTACGTTGTCTTATCTTTGCTCTTCATCGTTTATTTTGTACTGACATAGTCAGCTTTTTTCAGGCTTATCCTCGAAGAGCGTAAGTAATTTTTTTTTTTAACTTTATTTTTGGCAATCAATCTTCCCGATTATTACTGCCATTATCACGTAGTCAATAATATCACAAGCTTCGTGTGATCATTCCAATATTAAGCAACGTGTGAATCCATATTCTAACAAGATGGTGGAACCCTTGCTAGAACCTTCCAGGAAGTTTTTGTGGCATCTCAGAATTTCATGCTCCGTGTTATTATTTTCCATTCACTTCACTTATGCATAATAAACTAACTATATTACGTAAAACACCACCAAATTTACACAATATATAGTCAAATAACACAAGATTATGAATAAAATATAAAATCTACTACATGACAGACTAAAATCCCGCCAAAAACTCCGTAAGTCATATTACTCATCTCGCGAAACTCAATGAGGTTTTACGTTAGGCTTCTGCTTGCTTTAATGTGTTACTCTGGAACTGTTAACTGTAGAATCAATGAGTGTCATTACATTTCAAAATGATCTAAATCCAGTGTTAGTCGTTCATATAACATGTTTAATTCTTTTAAGATGTCCTTATCCCGGAACCAAGTTCAAATATAGCTGTTCATAAGGTCTTAAAGATCTTGAAAAATATCGTAAAATATTAGAAGCCCAAATTGGATGTAGCTCATTTTTAAATGTAACCATTCTTGTTTTGTAGTGTGACGGTAGTAACCAGACGGAATAACACTTATACCCCTGAGAGAGTGTCCACCCTTGATATGGGGTACCACTGTTGATACTTTGACACCGTCCAACCTTCCAATTACGTGGTTAATGGCAGCCACCGTTGATGATTCAGCAGCGGACCTAAAACCAGTTTTTTAGTTTTATTTTTAGCCATTGTGAAGTTAGTTATAATGTTACAAGTTCCTTGTGATAATTTCTATATTGTAACAAGATGGTGGTTCTCTTATGATAACTTTCCATAAAGTTTTTGGGGCATCTCAGAATTCATGCTCCGTGGTATTATTTCCCATCCACTTCACTTGTGCACAATAATCGAATTATACTGCGTAAAACACCAACAGTATAACAAAATATAGAGCCAAATAAAACAAGATTATGAATAAAATATCAAATCCACCATATGACAGACTAAGATCCGGTAAAGACCTCGTAAAACCAAATTAAAACTCTAGGACCGCGAGGACTGAGAGCACAAAGCTTCTTGAAGAGACACATTGGCAACCTTTTTTTTTACATAAAATCTAAAAAGAACGTTTAGTTTAGATTTAGATCTAAGTTTAGATTCATATCTAATAATTTGTATAGATTCCAGAGCATTTGCTTGCTTGGGGTGCACGAATACAAAATTCCAAAAGTCTCATCCTTTACAGTTCAAGGTCCTTCTAATAGTTCATAGCCAACTAGCCTTAGTTAGTGTCATTTACCAACAACTGTTTGCCCTCGAATCGGATTTTTAGAAATAAAATTTGAAATCAAAATTTAGACATTTTTGGCTCTAATACGTATAAACATAGTACATTTTTTATCAGTAATTAAATTGTTATTTACGTTAATTGATGTTATTTACGTAATTTGTAGGTGGTAGAGCTACGCTGAAGCTATTCAGCATGAATGGGTCGACTCGCACGGGGTAGTACCACGAGATTCACAAAAACACCGAGGTGAAGTAACAGTGTTTGCAATATTGCGTTTCGTTCGATCAGTGAGAACGCCGGACGCCTACCTCCGCCCTCAGTCTTCCTTCTTCATCTCTCCTTCACCACCAACATTGGCTGGCAACACACTTGCGACTCCACTGGTTTTGCTGGTGTCTATGGACGGTGGTGATCGCTTAAAATCTAGTAATGCACCTGTTAGTTTCTTTCTATATTATAAAAAAAATTGACGGTATACAACAGTAATTACTAATTAACGTATCTTATTTAACTTAATTGAATTCTATGCTATAATTTCCACATTATTTTAGTCTAAAAATATGTACCTAATTTACATCGTTCCTTAGATCCAAACTTTAAAATTATATGAAATGCACTAATTTCTTGAAACGATCCACGTGACATTTAATATATACTAATCATACTGTACCAGTAACAACCACGTTGGTGTTTTTGGCGGGATTTTAGTCTGTCGTGTAGTGGATTTTATATTTTATTAATAATCTTGTGTTATTTGACTCTATATTTTGTAATTTGGTGGTGTTTTACGTAATATAGTTAGTTTATTGTGCATAAGTGAAGTGAATGGAAAATAATACCATGGAGCATGAAATTCTGAGATGCCACAAAAATTCCCTGGAAAGTTCCAACAAGGGATCCATCATCTTTAATATTGAAATGATCGTAAGACGCTTAAAATATTATTAACTACGTGACAATGGCAGTAATAATCTATAAGATTGATTGCCAAAAATAAAGTTTAAAAAAACCACTCAACTACCTACAACAATCGTAAATTATTTAGTCTCAGTCGGATGTATGATGCGCATAAGTCACGACCATACAAGCATTACTTTTTATACATACAGCTTTTTAATTGTAATATCATTGTTCCTAACAATCATCCGAGATTTTATCCGCAATACGTAATAGTGTAAAACTAAATGATAATTTAATATAGGCTAACGTCACCTAATGGCGAATTATCTATACGTATAATAAGAATTAAATCTAACTTGACTGTACTTTATCAATTTTTGGGAAAAAAAATCATGTGTATTGCAATGATCATCGAGATTCATCGAGTTTCTTGCCAGTTCTTCTCGATAACTGGGTTGTTTCCGAACCGGTGGTAGTTTTTGACGTTCATAAGTGCCTTATTAGGGCTTAAACTGAATAAAGTATTTTTGATTTTGATTTTGATCAATAAAATACATTTCAATCATTTTTAGAATGTCTGTTTTTATGAACACATATCACTGCTAATAAACTATGTTCATAATAAAATCTCAAGCAAATCATAAAGCATATACTCGAGTAACATTTACTAATACATATAATTACTATTAAAGTCAGTTCGGTCTATCAAAAGTCATTGTAATTTTAATGACGACGCGACTAAAGAACTAAAGAAAAGCAGATAAGTGGGCTTAGTACGTTCAGATGAATTTATTAATCGCTGTTTTTACATTGGTGGTTCACGTGGACGAAGCCGTGGGTACAGCTAGTTTATAATATATTTATAGAAAAATATAGGAATAATAAAAGGGCTCTTAGTTTAGAAAGTGACAGATAAAACCATTAATTCAATTATATTCATACTTTATACCAAACATCCTATTGATTAAATGAGGTACATCAAGAGGGGAGGTCATATTTATCTGGACGGCTGCTAATGGACGTCGTCATCTCTCAACCACAAGTTAAGTAAAACGGAACGCGACCGGAAGCTCCGCCTCTTCCGCTGAGATGTCACCGTGACAGCGCGGCAAAATTGTTTACGATACAAATTAAAAATAATCACATTATCGAAAAGGAAATACTGTTTTTTTTTCTCGAACTGACTACGCTATTGACCTAGCAAGGTCTTAACAGCTTCACCGGACTACTCTGGAAATACTGTAAAGATACAACAATGTACTTTTTTATTTTTTATGGAACACCAGCATAAAATTACATCGCTTTTAGTAGTTCGGTGAAGCTGTGAAGACCATTCCAGGTCAACAGCGATTTCATTTCGAAAAAAAAAACATCGTTTATATTTCACTACTGCATTGGTTTTATTCAAATTTGTATTGTGTATGCGTTTGGGCAATTCAAAAATGTAAAACATCCCGACTTCGTAAACCACTAAAATAAAATCCCAGGAATTGGATATTTTAACTCTTCCCTCCTAATAAATCTTCATAATCTGATGCCTATCCGCAATAACTTAGGTAAGCTATATTTTTTTAATTACCGGCATGGTTTTAACACAAAAAATATTTATAAAATTAGCCTCCTCATGTTTTAGATTAAGTAAAACAAACTTAAATAATAGTATGAAATTCTAGAATAAGGTCTCGATACACCTATAAGCTGAACATTAAGTTCAAACACCATATCAAGCAGATCTTACTTTTAAAAGGAGTGGCTGAAATTAAACTTCTATGTGTAAATGATGAACCATTTTTTTATATTGTCTTAATTTTAGTTAATCGTCTACAGAAAAGATTATCTCATTTAAAGTTTTGGCAGTTCTTCTCGATAACTGAAAGTTTTTTTTTGTGTACAGTAGTACATTTTTATATTCGTATGTGTTATGCTTTCTCGGAGCTTTGACTGAAAGAAGTATTTTAGTTACAATAATTCAGAGTTTTCAAAATAATTAACAATTATACTAATATAAATCATAAAATATCAATTAAAATGAAATTACGGAATGAAAATAACTACGTAATTAACGCTTACGGTATTAAAAGCACCGCTATATAAAAATTACGGCAAAGAATTTAATTGAACCTAGCGTTCCAAAAATTTAACCTTATTTTGGTTAGTTTAGCTTTAACAAAGCTATTAAAAAGCAATCACTGCGGTGATTATACTTCAAAATAATTACAATGCACTATTAAAACTAAATTAATCTGAAAATTTACTATAATATAATAAAATAAATAGTATTATTTTTATACGCAGTGCTGTCATCTAGTGCTTAGTAGTACATTGAAGTTTCAAAATTTTAAAGAAGAACACTGACATCTACTGGTCAATAGATTTTTACAAGGTCACATGTAAATATCCATAGATAATCGCATAACTCATTTATATAACCAAACCAATTTAAATTGACGGTACAACAGTGTGAAATTGTTCTACGCTTACAAATAAATTAACTAATCGCTTTATACGTCAATTTAAAAAGATGTGTTCAAAAACTACATCAAGTGGTCTATTTGCATTGCATATTAAGTATATAATTATTTTTAGATATTCATTTTATATAAAATAAATTTCGGTACTCTTTCGTTTATTTTAACTTATAGTCTTATAAAGAACTTATTTTCATAATTCGTATATTTAATATCTGTAAAGTTCTAATTATACCCAGTAAAGTATACCTATGACGTAATTTAATCTTGAAATCTCATATAGATAAATAAACAATGTATAATTTATAAGAAGTAATATTGAAAACATTCCATTAGGTTACTCATAGACTTTTCGAACGCACCGTACCAGTGACAAAAAAAAAACAAAAATAAACACGTCAGCTGTCAAAATCTGTTGTGTCATGTAGTTTTTGTATTTTTATTTGAAAACTATCACCGTGTCTCGTCTATAATAGATCAATTCAGTGCAAGATATAGTCTAAAATTGAAACAGGATAATCAATTTCCAAGAACACAATGCATTGGTACGGCGGAAGTATCGCTGAGGCGGTGACATTATCCAAACAAAAAAACGCTATATTCGTCGTATTTGTTGAAGGTAAACGTTCAATTTTACATTTATATTGCTCATTTATTTTTCGAACTCCAAAATATTATTATAATATACAATATTTACTTCATTTACTAATATATTTCTATGATATTTCGTCATCTCTAACCTAAGACTCGATATATGTTTTGTGATTTGTTGTTATGTAAAACAACTGAAAAATGCAATACTTAAAATAAAATTATAGGTATAATAGTTTTAACAAATAAAGGGTTGGCATTTAAAATTCGCATGTAGAATTTTGTGTTAAGTATTGGTTTTATGTGGGTTGGTTACCTCTTTCAAACTATACTCCCCTCATTCAACGGAGACGAGTAATTTTTGTTCTGTGTTTGAATTTTTTTTTATGTTTGAAGTTATGTGTAACGAAACATGATTTTTCTTCAAATGTGATTTTTTAAAGTTTATCATATGATAATATTGTTGATTTATAATTGGTAGCTATTATTTTAGAAAAAAAAAAACAATATAAATTATTTCTATAACAAACAGAACGTTTTCTATGTTCTTGTATTTGGCAACATATAATTAGTGATATAATATGAAGTACTTGGATGACCGAGCCTAGCTCCATTTTTTAAGTAAAATAAATTGTTAAGTTTGCCTCACAAAATTAGCATTTTTTTAACAAAAAAGAAATATTAAAAAAGAAGATATTTCTTTTGTTGTCACTTAGATTTGAACTGAGGATAGATGGATTTTTGAAGCAGCTGATTTCCATCTGAGCTATTTTTGTTTTGACAGCATCAGTGAAATTTACCTTTATATTCTAGTAAAATTTCTTCATTGCCTAAAAACCCTGATAATTTTTTTTCTATGAATAAAATCTAGGTAGATCATTTTATCGTCATAAACCACCTACATACAAAGTTTCACAGAAGTCATTTCCGCCATTCCCAAGATCCTGAATTTATAAAAATATACAAGAATTGCTTGTTTAAAGGTATTAGATTACTTGTGTGATCATAAAGCCTAGTCTAGTAAGAGCAGACTTGACTGAGTCACAGGTTAATAGAGGAATGAGGTTGGACCAGCCCTAATCCTCTATGTAGGTTAGTATTGCAAACACTTCAAATAACTAAGTTTAAATAAAAATTACTACCTATAATGTGACTCTCCCATGAATGATTTGACACTGGCAATAGTTATATTTATGAAATGCCATTATTAAAAAATTGAAATTAAAAGATTGATATATAGATAGAGATTAGAAAGTGTTGTATATAGGATATGAAAAAACAATATTGTTCATATTTATTTATATTTTATTTTTTTATTTATTGGGTAACAAGAAAATCCTCTAACAAAAGAAAGAGACCTTATCTAGGTTCACATTATTAGAAAACATAACTAGACTTATTACTATGTTACAATAATGAAAACAGTAAAAATGAAATGATTATTTAGGATTTTTATGATTTCGTATTTATTTATATTATAGTGATACATTATTCTATTGACATAATGAAGCAAGGAAGAAAAAAACAAATATAAAATTGACACAACATACATAATTAAAAAACATAGCTCCTTTCATATGCTGCCAGTTACAATAAACTATAACAGAAAGTGCAAAAAAAAAAATTTGAATAACAATGGTTGATTTTCTTACATTAATAATCCATTACAATTTTCCATTAGGTGAAAATGACCTTTCCCGAGAGATGTCACAGACAATTGATGATAATGCAGTGGTCTCGCGACTTGGGAATCAGGACAATTTCCTAGCAGTCAAGCTGAAGAGTGGATCAACGAATTATACACACTTTGCCCAAATATGTATCCTTTTTTAAAGCTTTTCTTTTAGCACATCACTTCATAACATTTCTTTTAATAATCTGATTGTGAACAAGTATCCTCCATTTAATAATATCACATACTGCAGTGCTGACATTGATAGAGAAATCTTTAACCACAATCTGAGTTAATTTTGATTTGTAATCTAAAAAACTTTAATCAGATTGTTTATTGTTAATCTATATGTATCTAAGTTTGCCTGTATGTATTCTTGTGGAAAACTGTCATGTGTGAATTTTTTTTTTCGAACTGACTACGCTATTGACCCAGCAAGAACTACTAAGGCGAGTGCTTGCGGCATTCAGCCGATTCTATTTGGGCAATTAGCTCAAGGGTGCACGGCACACCTCGACTTGGGCTGTTGCCTGATATGTGCAATTTGCGATCTATCTGAGCTAACCTAAGTTAACTATTCATACATATATGAGTTGTTGGAGTTATTTGTGTACCAAGCATACATATCTCAACAACTCTTATATATATTTCGTATCGGATAATTTTCTAAACAATTTCAGTTCGATAAGGGAAAGAAACAAAACCCTTCCATTTTCACGTGTAAGCGTGTATGCGTGCACGTGCGTGGGGTGTGATATGTGTACTGTTGTTACAATGATGTAAGATTTTGTGTCACTGTATGACGCGAGTAGCGCACTCAAGGGCTCCACGCCGAGAGAACGGACCTAGACTTGAGCCGCTGCCAAGGGGGGCCTAATCTGGTTAATGTGTGAATTGATATATGTATACGAAAAGTGACTGCACTCAACAGTATTGCCCGTCCGGATCCTTACTTTTATTAATATCGTTCGAAATAAACCATTGCGTTAGCCGCGCTTTATACACTTGCCATATCTGTCTATTATGATCAAAATTAGGCAAAATCCCAATTTGAGTTTTAATTATGCATTTTTATTTTATATGCGGGTAGTTCATCGCCACTGTTGTGTATTAAACGACATGAGTAAAACAGCAGCTAGTTGAATACACACTGATGTTTATTCAGAGAACCAACAGAGCTCAGTCAATGTATGTATACATCATCATCATTACCCTTATCCCACCTAAGTAGGGTCGGCACAACATGTTCTCTTTTCCCATTCTCTTCTGTCAGATGCCATCTCAGTATTCAACATTTTACGGATATATCATTTTTCACACAGTCCATCCATACCTTTTTCGGTCTTCCCCTACTCGTATATCTGTCCACTATCATAGTCACCTCTCTTCTTGTAACATGGTTTTCATCTCTCCTCTTTACATGCCCATACCTTGCTAACCTATTACTCCTCAACTTCTCTGTCACTGGTGCTATTTTCAAACTACCTCTAATATACTCATTTTTAATCTTATCCATTCTAGTCACACCACACATCCACCTTAACATTTGCATCTCTGCCACATGTTATTTTACTCTCATCCGTCTCTTTCGTAGCCCAACACTCAGATGCGTACAGCATGACCGGTTACATCATAGTTTTATAAACCTTTCCCTTGAGTTTCAGGCATTCCTGGGTCGCAAACTACCCACACACATTTCGCCATTTCGTCCAACGTACGAGATACACTGTACTGTACTATAAATACACATATCAATACATACATAATTTGGTCTGAAAACAAATTATCTTCGATTTCCAAATTACATTTTTTTATCTGTCTACTTCGTTTATGACAGAATCTGGCACAGATAACACACTTTGTATCTACATGACATTAGCGGAATTGTGTATTGGTTACACACGGCACCATAATTTATAGAAAAAGAAGAATTACTCATGTATATTTGTATGGTTCTATTTTATTAGGAATTAATGTATATGTGAAAACAAAAGATAGTTAATAATATTAAATTTTATACTTCAATTAACTAAGGTGCTCCGTTTTTCTCTATTCTTTGAAAACCTCTTTTGCCTCGCTGGGTGCATTAGATCTTCTTTAAGTATATATCTGCCAAGTGTTTATAACAGGGCAGTGAACATTTATTGAGGTCTCTTCATTATCAATAACCAACTGTGTTGCTCTTCAAGGGTACAAGAATCCTTAATAAGTGCTGGAGTCATGCTGAAGCTAATCCTGGTTTCAGCATGAACTAGTCGGCTCGACCAGGGTAGTACTACCCTCTCACAGAAACACCGATGTGAAATAACAGTGCTTGCATCGTTGCGTTTCGTTCGGTCTTCGGTCACCACCTTCCCCTTCCTCAAACGCAGGTTGCTAACGCACTTGCGACTCTCCTGGCGTCACTAGTGTATATGGACGGGGGTGATCACTTAACATCAGGTTACCCTGTTCATTTACTTGTTACAATTTAAAAAAAACCTCAGATTTTCCTTAACAAGGATTCCAGATCAGTTTGTGCCGGTGCCATCACTCTTTTTCATAGGCAGGAATGGGACTCCGTTGGAGGTGGTTTGTGCCGGCGTCCAGGCCAACAATCTGGCGACAAGGATAGACAGGATTTTGGAGGAACATTGTAAGTATGAAATTTTATTCGTAAAGAATTTACTACTTACTATTTACTACTTACTTACTCAGAATATATAATAATATAAATATATAAATAACCCATGTCATGATATTTGTTCATTATAATATAATAATAATAAAGCCCCATTTATTTCCGATCATTACATACTTTTTAAAGATACATTTATATGTTAGAAAAAAAAAAAAATGTTGATTTTATAATACTTGTTGAACAGTATCCTTGATGTCATTACCATCGATCGGAACCCCTTCTCGGGTAAAGGCCTCCTCTAATTTTTTCCAAACCTCTTTGTTCTTAGCTTTCTTTATCCATTCATTTCCTGCTATCGCTTTTATGTCATCTATCCATCTTTTTCTAGGACGCCCTCTTCTCCTTTTTCCTCTTGGTCCTTCCCATATAGTTGTCTTTAATGTCCATCTTTTGTCCACGTATCTCGCTATATGCCCTGCCCACCTCCACTTCTGTTTTAGAGCATGTTGTAAGGCATCTATAACTTTTGTTTTTTGTCTTATCAGGACGCTTTTCATTTTTTGAATTCTTATTTTTAATATGCTTCTTTCCATCGCTTTCTGACATGCTATTAATTTAGTTTTTATTTTGTTATATGTCCACGTTTGGCATCCGTATGTAAGAGTAGGTAGGACACAGGTTTCTAGGACAGCTTTCTTTAGATGGATTGGAAGATCCCCTTTTAGGATTTCTTCAAAAGACCAGAACTTTTTCCAGCTCTTGTTAATACGTCGCTCAACCTCTTGTTCTCCATTTTTATATTCAAATAATATTTGTTTCCCCAGGTATATGTAGCTGTTAAATTTGTTCATTATGTTCTTCAAAACTATTGAACCAATCTTCATGAAATTTTTGGCGTTTGCGTATAATTTGGTCCAACTTGAGATATACGGTAATTTATATTTCGATTAATGGCCTCATTATTTTCTATTCTTATTTATTGTGTCACTAGTCTCGAATAGACAACGCTTAAAATTAGTTTGTTATCAGAAAACTGTAGGACCGACTGTTACAGATATCACATGAATAGAGCCAGGTTTTTTATTTTGGATTCCCAACCACAGTTTATTGTATAATGCATATGTTGTACATGACCATGAATGTCATATCCTAGAATACTGTGAGTGTTTAATCTTTCATCTGGTATATCATACATATCAACATAGGACTATGACTATTTGATACGAAACTTTTAATAGATGATGTGTAAATCTGCTAATTTTTTTTTGGATTAGATTGACTCCATTAACACTATCTGTTGACTGCGGAGAAAAAATATCATGAAGGAACCTACACCTGAGAAATATTTTTGTAGTACCACCAAATGTGGGAATATATATATTACTGGATTTCTCAGAGTTTGAAACCAATAAGTTGTGGGGTTGATATGGTGAGTAAGCCCATACCTTCCTTCGGGAAAAAGCATAAATTCCTGCAGTGTATCTCTAAATAACCGATGATGATATACTTGTGGATTTTTTTTCCTCTATCAAGTTTATTAGATACATGTATACTTCCAGATAAGGAGAAGCCAGCACAAGTACAACCTTCAACATCATCCCAGAATTTAAAAGAACAGACAGCTAATTTACTAAAGGCCGAGGCATCTAGTCCGGCGACACAAGTTCAACAAGCAGAGGACCGACAAAAACCAGGTGAAGTATTGATTTGATGTGCTTTTTCTGTGTTTATCTTCAAAATATTCTCTTTTGAAAAAAGTGATGAATATGTTTCATCCATCGCAAGAAAAAGTTTTTTTTTTTTTATTCTGGAGAATGGGGCTATGCAGGCCTTGGTCCTGTATCACTGCGACCAGTAGTGATCTATTGTGATCACCCCATGTTACTAAAGCTCCCCTCCTAGTCCTATAGTATTTAAGAACTGCAGGACTTTTTTGGATGAGAGCATCTGTACCTCATCCGGAAGCAATACATTGCTTTCCCAGAATCCGGTTTCGTGTAGGCTTTAGTGGATCACATTCGCACAAGAGGTGTTTGGGGGTCTCATCTGAACTATCACAAAATCTGCACTCTCTTGTGCTCTGGACACCAATGTTGTACTAGTGCTTTTTAAAAAAACAGTGTCCAGTGAGTGCTCTCAATAAAACCCGTATTTTTTTTGAAAATTTACTTTATTTTTCCATTTTTAGTGTACATAATTTTTTTTTTTCAAAAACATGCGGGCCACCTGATGGTAAGTGATCACCGTCGCCCATGGATACCTGCAACACGAGAGGAATCACAAATGCGTTGCCGGCCCTTAAGAAAGGAGTAGGCTTGTTTCTTGAAAGTTGTGTTACTTTGTCACGGATCCCATAATCAGAACCTAACCAAACTCGCATCAAACTACCCTTGAAGAACATCCTTTACAATAAAAAAGGAATCATCGAAATCGGTTGGCATGATATTGAGTTATTCGTCTATTTGTCGTATACACACCAAATGCAAATTTAACACTTATACGGTTTTGCACTGGATGCCGTTGACAGAACTGGACCAAAAAAAAATGGGACCACACGGGAAGCACTAGCTTTCAAATAAAAAAAGAATCATCAAAATCAGTTCAGCCAGTCCAAAGTGATGAGGTAACAAACATAAAAAAAACATACAGTCGAATTTATAACCTCCTCCTTTTTTTGAAGTCGGTTAAAAATAAAAAGTATTTACGAATACCGTTAAATTATTAGGCGCGACTAGCTCAAAAAAATTTCCTATCATTCGAAACACTGAAGATTAACTAAAATATAAATTAACTTTTACTACTCTAATCACAAAGTTAAGGAAAAAAAAAATACTGAAAAAGAAATAATGATTTGAATTTGTTGAGTAATTAAACGAAACTATATGTGAAACCAAAAAAAAAAATTAAGATATAAAAAAATCGAAAATTTTGTCGAAATTTTTTGATAAACTTAATAGTTTCGTAAAAAAATTGGAGAAAAAAAAAACAGTAAATATCATAAATTATGTTTTAAAGTTGAATAACTTGAAAACGCGTCGGTTTATAAAAAAAAATACAAGATAGCTTTTCTGTAGAGCCTTCAAATTTTATACACTAAAATGATTTTTGAGGTGATAGAGCCTTGTTGAAGCTATTATTCGTTTTAACATTAATGGGACAGCTTGTCTGGGGTAGTACCAGTGCTTGCATTGTTGCGTTTCGTCCGGTCAGTGAGAGCGCCGGAGGCCCATTTCCCATCCTCTCCCCTCCCCTCTTCTCTCCCCCTTCCCTCTCCTATCCCCGTCGCCCATTTCTCCCATCCTCCAAAACACGGGCTGGGAACGCACTTGCGACTCCTCTGGTGTTGCTAGTGTCTATGGACGGCGGTGATCGCTTAACAACAAGTGACCTGCATGTTCGTTAGCCTCCTATATGACATATAAAAAAAATGATTTAGTCTAGCCTTTTTAACAAACCATTAAAAAGTTATAAAATTCTAAACTAAAAAAAAAACAAGATTTAACATGTTAAACATACAGTAAATTGAAATTTACCATGTGGGATACCTATTTTAATATTAGTATACAGGGCTGTGGCTTTCACAGGATTTTTTTTCATCATTTCCAAAAATATTTTCAATATATTTAAGAAAAAAAAATTGTTTATTTTTTTTAATCAGTTTCTTTTTCTTCTTATTCTTGTGTTCTGCAGAATCTTGGTCTGGACCTTTTTTTCGTTTTCGCTTTTTTTTTTTATTGTCTGCGTGAAAAATCGTATATGTGAGCAACTATTGGGTGTTTTTTATTTATTTTTTATATTTTTTATTATTTACTATTTTAGAGTGGATTTTTTAACGATGTTATTGCCTTTATGGCGGTTTTATTATGATATTTTATAGCCATTTTTCTATACGAATATTATAAAGAGGTAAAGTTTGTGATGTTGTGACGTTGTAGGGGGTAATCTCAGGATCTACTGATCCGATTTGAATAATTCTTTCAGTGTTATATAGCTCATTCATCTAGAATGATTATAGGCTATATATCATCACGCTAAGACGAATAGGAGCGGAGCACAGATGAAAAATGTTTCAAAATCGGGATGTTTTTTCCTTTTGGAGAACTGCTGCGTGTTGGTGTCTCTATTCCACGCGAACGAAGCCGCGGGCAGAGGCTAGTATAAATATAAATAAGATTGTAATGTCCTGTAGAGACATCATCAGGGCCAGCAGCAAAGGTGCCCCGTTTGGAACCGGAGAAAGAAATGAAGATGGAAGCCGCTCCGGATGAGGAATATGAGGTGGTCTGCTCCGGTGATGTGTGTGTCCGACGTCCTAAGTCCGAGCAGGCAGGACCTTCGACCAGCAAGGAACCTGTGCCGGATAACCCAGTAACTGTAAGTGCCTTCCTTATAATTAGAAAAAAAAAATTAAGTGATCTGCTAATTTTAATAGTTGTTTTTTTTATGATCCTGTATGTATGTTTTTTTTATTAATGTTATTCTATTCTGCAGATTCTTGGTCCGCACCTTTTTTTGCTTACATGTAGTATTTTGTATACGTAAAAAAATCTTATCCGTGAGCGTTTTTTTTTATTAGTAATTTATTAAATATTAACTGTTTCAATTATTATTGACTATTTTTGGTTTAATGACGTTATTGTTTTTATAGCGCTTGCATTTCCATTTTTTATGGCAATTTTTAGGTTGTAATCCACAATATCCCGTGCCGAAGCGTCCACGGCCCAACGGCCTGTATATAGGTTACAGGAAATTTAGAAAAATTTCCTTTTTTTATGTTATATTTGGATAACCTTTAATGGGAATAAAATAGGTTCAAAATTGTAGGATTTGTTTTATCAGTATATAGAATAATATTTTGCTAGAGGAGAAAAATAAAAAGTCGTTTCCAAGGAATTATCTTAATACACGTTCATGTATTGATATACAAAAGAGTATACTCTAGAAGTGCACTGTTATACATTGTTATTTACATTTATCTAATACCTTTAAACGAGCAATTCTTGTATTATTTTTATATTTATATATATTCAGGATCTCGGAAACGGCGTCAGCGATTTCCGTGAAGCTTAGTATGTAGGTGGTTTCTGGGACGATAAATCGATCTAGCTAGATTTTATTCGTAGGAAACTGTTTTTAACTGAGTTTTCAGACAATGAAAAAATATAGCTAGAATATAAAGGTACATTTCGCCGGCGCTGTCAAAACAAAAATAGCTCAGATGGAGATCGGTTGCTTCGAAAATCCGTGTAACCCCAGTTCGAATCCGAGTGACAGCAGAAGAGATATCTTTTTTATTTTTTCTTAATAAAAAAATGCTGCTTTTGTGAGGCAAACCTAACAGTTTATTTGAATTTAAAAATGTTTTTTAATGAACCGAGCTAGACTCCCTTGTCCAGGTACTTATATATTATACTGGACTCCTATAAATTCATTCCCTAAGGCGGTGAAGAATGGGGATGATAGTTTGTATGAAAACCGCTCAATCTATTATTATTTTGTATATATAGAATCAATTTTACTTCAACCAGGTTGTAAATCAGCCAGAACCACAAGTACCCTCAGCAGAGGAGAGTTCGCTCAGCATCGAGCAGAAGCTTGAGAAAGCAAAGGAGCTAATCGAAGCGAGACGGAGAGAGAAAGCTGATAAAGAAAAGGAGGTAAGATTACATTTAAAAGAAGAATGTTGGAGTTTTTGGCGGGATTTTAGTCTGTCATGTAGTGGATTTCATATTTTATTCATAATGTTGTGTTATTTGACTCTATATTGTGTAAATTTGGTGGTGTTTTACGTAATATAGTTAGTTTATTGTGCATAAGTGAAGTGAATGGAAAATAATACCACGAAGCATGAAATTCTGAGATGCCACAAAAACTGCCTGGAAGGTTCTAACAAGGGAGCCACCATCTTGTTAGAATATTGATTCACACGATGCTTAATATTGAAATGATCGCACGACGCTTGTGCTATTATTGACTACGCGACAATGGCAGTAATAATTGGAAAGATTGATTGCTAAAAATAAAGTTAAAAAAAAGAAGAATGTTCTGGCATAACTTGCCAGGACAAAACCATTCCAAGGAACTTATCAGGGCATTCAACCAGTGATATGCTGGTGAGGCCCTTTCACTCGGTAGGAATCAATTACGGGTTTTAGTGAGAGCACTAACTGGACACTGTTGTCTAAAAAAGCACTTGTACAATATTGGTGTCCAGAGTACGGATGATCGATATTCATAGATGTTGAAGAAACGTCGATGTTTAGCTGAAAAACATCGATGTTTTGATTACCATTACATCGACACATCGATGTTTGTATTTCGATAACATCGACACGTCGGCGTTATGAGAATAAAATATCGAAAGGTCAATATATTCTTTAGGGTCATCTAACGTTGCATGTACTAGCTAGGGACTAGACAACTAGCAAATTAAACTATTTTACACTAGATGATACTAATCAACGTTATCGAAGTAAGCCGTGCGAATAGTTATTTCATTGCATTTCCTAAGGGAAAAAGGAAAAGTGGACAGCTTCAGAAAATATTTATTTCAAAGCTGGCAAACTCCTGTACCATCAACGGAACAGACAATATGGAAAATACCCAATAAAAAACATCGATGTTTTGCTACAGATGTTTATCGTACATCGATACTTCTACACCGATGTTAACATCAATGTCAATATCAATATCAATTTCTAATATCGATCATCCCTAGTCCAGAGCACAAGAGAGTATAGATTTTGTGATAGTGCAGATGAGATCCCCAAACATTTCTTGTGTGAATGTGATCCACTGAAGCCTACACGAAACCGGATTCTGGGAAAGCATGTATTGCATCCAAATGAGGTACAGATGCTCTCAACCAAAAAAGTCCTGCAGTTCCTAAATGCTATAGGACTAGGCAGGGAGTTTTAGTAATATGGGGCGATCACAATAGACTAGTACTGGTCGCAATGATACAAGATTAAGGCCTGCATAGCCCCTTTTCCAGAATAATAAATGATTCATTTAAAAGAAACAATTTTTCTCTCTATGATGTTCTACCTCCTTTTATTCCGCGTCCTATTAGCATGATGTGTCTTGTAACTTTTGTTATGTCACCTTAATTATAAAAAAAATAAGCCGTCATGGGACGCCTGGCGGATGTGAAACATCGAAATGGTTATGTATAAGTTATATCCATAAAAAACAGATTACCATAGGAAGACAGATATCACCTATGTCATAATGAAGATAAAGCATTACAAATATCTTCCATAAAATAATGACTGTTTATTTATTTTATTACATAAATATTCATTTTTATTAAATACAAAAATTCAACTAGGTCTAGGCGCGGTGTGTCTGGCGGCATTTATCAAAGCGCGCTACGCTCTTCACAAACTTTACCTCTTTATAATATTAGTATAGGTTTATATATGTTTTGATGGTGGTAGACCCATCCTGAAGCTATTATTGGTTTTGCATGAATGGGTTGGTTCGATCGGGTTGGTACCACCCTCTCATAGAATACCGACGTGAAGTAACAGTGCTTGCGTTTCGTTTGGTCAGTGGGAGCGCCAAAGACCCATTTTCCATCCCCTCTCCTCGACTTTTCTCTCCCCCTCCCCGCTTTTCTTTCCATCGCCCATTTCCCCCATCCTCCCAAAACAGGCTGGCAACGCAGTTACTACTCCCCCGGTGTTGCTAGTGTCTATGGACGGCGGTGATCGCTGAACATCAGGTGACCCGCTTGTACGTTTGCCACCTACATGACATAAAAAAAAACAATATATTTCCATTTGGCTTGTCACTAGTTCATTTCGAATACCAGAATGTCACTTTGAGTCTTGATATTCGTGAGTACCTTCTGAGACCCTTAACCATATTTCCGACCCTTTCTTAAAGCTGGAGAAGCAGAAAGAGATAGAGCGACGATCCACTGGTAAGGGGGTCGCTGAGTTGAAGAAGTGGCAGGCTGAACAGGAATTCAAACAAATCCAGGTATCTATAGTGCAAGGAGCATCTTAATAATCAATAACACTTGTGTAATTTCTATGAATTAATGTTTAGTATCTGGGCGACTGAGCCTAGCTCGGTTCTTTAAAAAACATCTTTAAATTAAGATAAACTGTTAGGTTTGCCTCATATAATTAGCATAAAAAAAAGAAATATATAAAAAAAAATATCTCTTTTGCTGTCACTCGGATTCGAACTAGGCTTCACCGGACCACTAAGGCGAGCGCTCGCGGCACTCACCCGATTTTATTTGACGACTGGCTCAAGGGTGCACGGCACACCTCGGCTTGGGCTGTTGCCTGATACGTGCGATTCGTGACCTAAGCTAACTATTCATACATATATGAATTGTTGGAACATATATGTGTACCAAGCATACATATCTCAACAACTCTTATATATATTTCGTATCGGGTAAAATTAAAGCTGTAATTGGTTTCGAACTGTGGTATGCAGTGAACGTAGGGGGTGGGGGGGGGGGGGGTAAAGGGGTGTCAAATAACATCATAAGACTTGAGACACCCAAGCCAACCTCATCTGCACATGGTGCACCCTGCTGAATAACGAACGAGGCAATGGCGATAGCGGGGTGGTAGGGTTTTACAGCCCGACTGGGTCGCAACCACCATGTACATGGCGAAAAAGCCCGTCATAGTGATTCGCTTCTGCGGGTCGCGTTTCGGGATCAGCCTGTGCATATCCAGCTTTTTGCAGGCCGGCATGATAGTGGCGACCGGCGATGGATAGTGTGTCAATCGGTGGTCCCTATTATTTTTGGATTGCACTGTGCTTACCATCAGGCATAGTGCAGTCATTTTGCCGTTCTACAATAAAAAAAAAGGTTTTGTTAGGCGGCATCCCTGTTTGTTCTTTTTTTTTCTAGAAAATTAAACTACACTTTTAACTGAGTTTATTGAACAGTTAATATCTCATAAATTACTATTAAAAAAAAAAACGCTCACGGATACGATTTTTACGTATACAAAATACTACATGTAAGCAAAAAAAGGTGCGGACCAAGAGTCTGCAGAATAACATAACAATAATAAAAAAAATATATATATATATTTGGAAAATATATACTTTTACATAAACTACAGTGACTCAGGAATTTTGTACAGAGTGGACAATGCCGTACTCCGTGAGGTTTCAGTAATGACTGTTTAGTAGAATTAATTCATATTGAGGTAAACTAAAAATGCATAATTGCGCGTGATAAAAAACAACGTCATATAATGAAAATGTTGAATGCGCTTTAGGCGCATAGTATTCAGGTATAAAACAGAATAGATGTTCTGTGTAGACTGCGTACCCGATTAGGCCTCCCACGGCAGCGGCTCAAGCGTAGGTTCGATCCCTCGGTAGGGAGCCCTTGAGTGCGTTGCTTGCGCGATACGGTGACACACAAATATATATCACTGCTACAACACTACACGATCACCTCCACACACGTGCACGCCTACACGATTACACATGAAAGTGGAAGGGTTTACTTTTTTCCCTTATCGAACTGAAAAACTCTCAATTTTCCGATAATAAATATATGGAGGAGTTGTTGAGGCGTGTATGCTTGGTACACATATACGTTTCAACAACTCATACATATATGAATAGTTAGCTAGGTTAGCTAAGATAGGTCGCGATTTTGCATGCAACAGGCAACAGCCAAGCCGAGATGTGCAGTGCACCCTTGAGCTGGTTGCCAAAATAAAATCGGCTGAGTGCCTTAAGCGCTCGCCTTAGTAGTCCGGTGAAGCTGTTAAGACCTTGCTGGGTCAGTAGCGTAGACATTTCGAAAAAAAAAAAAGTGTAGACTGCGCTAAGTCACTCGTATATAAAATAAAAGAATGGTTTATTACCAAATTAACAAATATAAAATTGAATTGCAACAAATTACTACGGAATACGGGTGTGTGCGGGGTTTTTTCAAAACATACTACCGGTGGGAGCGTGACTCGCCGCCCCCCCTCCTTAGCCGACGACCTTATTGCTTTATAAGGTGCAGTTACAAATTGCGATTGTTATTTATTTATTATTTTAATAATTTTTTTTATTGGGCAGCACGAGACAGCCTATTATACACTAACCTCTGCCCGCGACTTCGTGCGCTTTTTTTTTTCGAAATGAAAACGCCGTTGACCTGGAATGGTCTTCACAGCTTTACCGAACTATAGAGGCGAGCGCTAAAGGCACTCCTCAACCGATTTAAAATATATTAAGTGATTGTTGTCGATACCACTGGTCCAGCTGTATTGTTTCTTCGTTCGCGCGGAATAGTTTCTTTGGGCTAACGCTAACAGGCAACGGATGCTCTCAAGGAAAAAAAAAATTTTTGAAACATTATTAGTGCTCCGCTCCTATTGGTCTTAGCGTTATAATATGTAGCCTATAATATCCCTCGATAAATGAGCTATAAAACACATGCCTGAGTGCCTTAAGCGCTCGCCTTAGTAGTCCGGTGAAGCTGTTAAGACCTTGCTAGGTCAATAGCGTAGTCAGAACGAGAAAAAAAAAGCTATAAAACACTAAAATAATTTCTCAAATAGGACCATTAATTCCTGAGAATACCCCCTACAACGTCCCAATTCACAGCGTAATAAACTCACAAACTTTACTTTTTCATAATATTAGTTTAGATTAAGATTTCGATTAAATGAATAAAATAATAAATGAAGCTATATAGATTTATTGTCCTAATTTAAGTTGAGGAACTTCGTTTATCGTGTTGGATCACCTCTAGTTCTCAGTAATGTACTTCTTCTATTGTATTCAAATGGGAGTGGTCGAGGAGGGTCGGGATTTAATATTAAATAAGGGTGATTTTTTAGGAGGAAAGAAAACGTGAGAAAATGGAGAACAACTTGGCGAGACAGCGAATACTCGAGCAGATAGCGCAGGACCGCGCCGAGCGACGGGCGAGAGACTTCGCTCCCGCACACCCGCCGCCGACGCAACCGCCTCCTGCTAGTAAGTTTTTTTTTTACTTTATTTTTGACGATCAGTCTTTTAAATTATTACTGACATTGTCGCGTAGTCAATAATATTACAAGCGTCGTACGCTAATTTCAATATTAGGCGTCGTGTCAGTCAATATTCTAACAAGATGGTGGCTCCCTTGTTAGAATCTTCCAGGGAGTTTTTGTGGCATCTCAGAATTTCATGCTTCGTGGTATTATTTTCCATTCACTTCACTTATGCACAGTAAACTAACTATATTACGTAAAATAATACCTAAATTTACAAAATATAGAGTCAAATAACATATGATTATGAATAAAATATAAAATCCACTACATGACAGAGTAAAAATCCCACCGAAAACTCCCTCAGGTCCTTTTTAATATGGAGGACGATCTCTCGCTGCCGGGTGTGGTTTCGGCCATGCTCCGCAGCGAGGACGTGTGGGCTGCTGTGGCCTCCTTCTGCGAGGTCCTCATCTCACAAGAGGAGGCGGCGGAGAGGGCCCGGGAGGTCGATCCTTGAAGTGGCCCTCTTCGCCAAAGAAGAGCAGCGGGAGGGGCGAGGCGTAATACCCGTCTCTCCCAACACCGTAGCCTAACCTGAGGGTATGGGTCGGGGGCCCCATCTTCTCGTTGCACGGGTGAGGCTGACGAGGGGAGACTACTGCTCGTGTACCCAGTAGTCTCTCTACAGTAGGATGAAGTCCGGCGTTCACTCGCCAGGCTGCTGCAGGAGCGTTTTTCAGGTTTGAGAGCAAGCTCGACCCCTGGCTGGCGTCGGTCGGTACACCGTGTGGTTTTAGTCCGTGAGAGTCCGACATAACCCACTCTCTCCCCCGGGAGGGTGGCGTATTCATAAAGGATTTCCCTACGTTAATAATCAAAAAGGTCTCTTTTAAATGATTTTTTTTTTTATTCCTAAGTCAAATTTGTTAAAACAAAAACCTTTATGGCTGTTTCATTGTTAACTTGTTGCCTGTCACATATGCTTGGGAATTTAAAGATGTCTGATATACTATATATACAGTATGTATCAGTTACCTGACATTTGTGTATTTCGCTGTATTGAAAAGTATATTATACTATAATCTATACATATAATAAAAATATAAATCTAACCCGTCTGTACTTTTTAAATTTTCGTGAGAAAAATTGTTGCCGATATCTAGAGTAATAAGATACGTTTCGATAATTTTTTGAAATGTCTATCTGTCTGTTGTATGAACACGCATCACTGCTAAAGTACTGGGTTCACAATAATACCACACCGAGAAAATCATAAATCATATCTTCGAGAATAACTTAGTCTTTGTTTAATTAAAATCGGTTCACTCTATCAAAACTTATTGTAATTTTAATGACGATGCGGCGTAATTACGAGATTCAGATGACTCTATTAATCACTGTTTTTTACATTAGGTACTACGCGAACGAAGTTGCGGGCACAGCTAGTTAAGAATAAAAGGTTTTAATTGAGGTCCTTATCTATTTCAATGAAATAAAGTGTAATCCCAACATGTCTAAGCATTTTACGTTGGGGTTATATTCAAAGTAAAACGTCGTTACGAAAGACCTTATCTTTAGAATTTTATCGTTCAGTCGAGCGAGAATTATCGAATATTGATAATGAAAATCAATATCCTATATGGTAATCACGTTAACTTCTCTAATTCCTCGTTAACCCTATAATAAATCAGCAATGTATTTGTCTGAGTCACAATGCAATAATTACCCGGCCAACAGTAATTATACATAGTCAAAACTGATTATTTGACGAAAAGTAAATAAGTATTGTTGGATTTGGCTGACCAGCCAATAATAATTAAGTATTGTTAGGCTTCTTTGTGTAGAAAATAGGAATTTGGTGTTGTTGGAGTAGGCTGTGTGTCCAATAGTGATTTATAGAATTGTGAGGATTAGCTATATAGCCGAAAGTAAATTAAGTACTTTTTAAATTAATTATCTAGCCAAAATAATTAGATACTTTTTAAATTAATTATATAGCCAAAAGTAATTTCTTATTGTTAGAATTACTTATTTAACAAATAGTAACTCCCGAGTGTTTGGTATAAGCTGGCTGATCTCGAAAGGCGATAAACTGATAGGAGCCATCGTGACTGTTCTCCCACCATATGCATTGTAGTCGTTTCAAGTTGCGTACAGTTAGATGCTACTGTACTGTTGGATGTATTTAACTTTAAGTTAACTGTAGATACTTATTATTGTCAACTTGTAAGCGTCAGGTGATGGGAGCACCGGAGCCCGGATCCAGTTCAAGTTACCAGATGGGACCTCACACACAGCTCACTTCGAAGCTGATGGGACCCTCGGCGACGTGCAGCGGTACATAGCTCAGAATCTACAGGTATGGAGATCATTCTTTTCTATAGGGGCTATGGGGAAAGTCGATTGGGAGTATCGTTCAGTCCCGGGGGTTTAAGGGGATATGAAAGAACCAGAACTATACTCTCGGAGGTCATATTTTTATAGACTATTCAGCCTATACAAGGTTTCTCTTAATAATGGTACATTACTCAGGGCCTACAGGTATGGAGTTTGTTCTTATCTAAGAGGGATATGGGGAAAAATGACTGGAAGTATCGACCAGTCCAGGAGGTTTAGGGGTATATGTGAGAATCATTAGAACTTCATTTGGGGGTGATTTTTCTGCTGACTATTCGGCCTATATCAGGTTTCTCTTAATATCCGCATATTACCTGGAACCTACAGGAATGGAGATCATTCTTATCTATGAGGGTCATGGGGGAAAATTAACCGGGAGTATCGTCCAGTCCGGGAGTTTTAGAGGGATATGTGATAATCATTAGAACTACACTTAGGGTCATATTTCTAGAGATTATTCAGCACATACCATATCTCCCACAATAAAGTAAGCTTTGGTACAAATCGGTAGAACCCCAATTGCTTCCTAGATAGTCTAACTAATGGACATATGTGAGAATTATTAAAACTACACTTGTGTGGCACATTTATATAGACTTTTCAGCTTATACCAGATAACCCATAATTTGCATTGATAAGGACGTGAGAATAGGATAAATGCAGGATAGATGAAATGGTGAAATGTGTCTGAGGTAGCTTGTGACTCACGAATGCCTTTGAAACTCAAGGGGAAAGCTTATAGAACTATTATAAAACCTGTCATACTGTATGCGTCCGAGTGTTATGCTACAAAAGAGATGGATGAGGGGAAATTACATGTGGCAGAGATGCGAATGTTAAGGTGGATGTGTGGTGTGACTAAAATGGATAAGATTAAGAATGAGTATATTAGAGGTAGAGGTTAGCAAGGAATGGGCATGTCATGAGGAGAGATGAGAACCATATAACTAGAAAAGTGTTGAGTATGATGGTGGATGGATATACGAGTAGAGGAAGACCGAAAAGGGTGTGGATGGATTGTGTGAAAAATGATATGTGCGTAAAACTGAGATGACATTTGATAGGAGAGAGTGGAATAAGAAAACATGTTGTGCCGACCCTACTTAGGTGGGATAAAGGCAATGATGATGGTGACCAGATAACCCATAATGAAGTAAACCTTGGTACACCATTACTACAATATCACATGCTTTCTCAAAGATCTAAACAGGGGAATGGTAGATATAGATCATCTAGAACCAGGCTAGAAGGTGAAAAGAAGTAACAGGATTTCTTCTCCACTGATTTTATTAAGAGGATTTCTTATTTGGATGTTTTTGTATAGGGGGTTTTCTTCCTCAATGCCTTGGAATCTTTTTTGAAGTGTTGAGTATAGTCTATGTAGATGAAACAATGTTCTTATTCATCGAATGCTTGGTTTAATTGAATCCATTTTTAATTTAATGTGGGTGGATTTTTTTATATGTGCTAATTTGAGGATACTTGCTACTATAGTTTAGATGCCGTAGAATTTATCCAAGGTTCGACTGTGGAAGCATCAGTAGCTTATATATTATTGCCGTAAAACTTGCAGAAAAAGATTTATTTTCATGCCATAGCAGACAAGCGAAAAGATAGGTTAGCTGATGTTAAGTGATTGCCACCGTCCATAGACACTACAACACCAGGGGAGCCGAAAGTGCGTTGCCAGACTGTGTTTGGTGGAAAGGAAGCGAAGGTGGTGAGGAAAGGGAAGGTAAGTAGGCCTCCGTCGCTCTAACTGGCCGAACGAAACGCAACAATGCCAGCACTGTTAATTCACGCTGGTTTACTATGAGTGGATGGTACTACCCCGGGCGAACTGACCCATTTATGCTGAAACCAGTAGTAGATTCAGCGAGGCTCAACCACATTTTTGCTTTTTTATTTAGCTATATGACATAGTGTCTGGGTTTGTGCAGATGTCTGCGTCTTCGTTCTCCCTGTGGACCGCATTCCCGCGGCGAGAGTTGAGGGAGCCGAGCGCGACCCTCCGGGGACTCGAACTGGCGCCCTCCGCCGCGCTGCTCGTGCTGCCGACGCGCTCCCCCGCGCCCGTCGCCACGCCTTCCACCTTCGCCACACTGCTCAGTGAGTATTGTTGTACGGACATTGTCAGAATTCATCATCAACACCAGCTAAGAAACCGTTCACCACTAGCTAACAATCTCCCCGAAGATTCCCCCTAGTTCCCTCAGGTTCTTGGACCACATCGTGGTGGAATTTGTCTGTTTATAATCTAATCTGACCATTTTTTTCTAATTCTGGTAATCCTTTTGAAAGTCTAAACGCTTCAGTGCAGCAAAAATCCTAATTTTGTCTTAATTACTCAATGTGACTTATTTTAATATGTGTTAATTTTAAAGTAAACCTATTAAACTGGTTCATTTAATGGGTGAAATACCAAAAGTAAACATAAGTTCAGTAAAATGATTTCTGCATCACATAGATAACTGTCTCGTGTAAGATTTAGATCCATCAAGGTGAGAGCAGTGATCTAATTGATTAAAACGCTTAGTCATTAACTTAATTAATCCGGTGTAGCTGTAAAGGCCAAAGAATTAATGCCAATAGCGTAGTCAGTTCGAGAAAAAAAAAAGTCATTAACTTAATTGTCGTAAAACTTAAATCAACCAAGATGTTTCATAACAGCGTTCATCACGCAACTCTTCACGTCGATGATACTGGAACCATCGCAGCAGCTCTACCAGTGGGTGCGCACGCGCCTCTTCTCCCCCTCCACCCCGCGCTCCCCCTCGCCTTCGCCATCCCCCCGCTCCCAGCCCCCTCCCCCGCCCTCCTCAGGCCCTCGCCGGAGGGGGAACATCCACCGCCTGTCGGGCGACAGGGGGGGAGACGACGACAACAACACCTGGAATGGGAACTCGACGCAGCAAATGTAGATACACTTTAAAAAACAATAATAAGCACTATTTTAATGGACGAGGGGTAATTAATTCAATCTCTAAGCGGGAGGGAGGGACATGAGTCGTGAGCACGAACCAGTGGAAGTGTCCTTATTTAGTACGTAATTAGGACGCCTTTTGTGATTGGTTACTGAGTAGTACGCATGCGCGTTAGTAACCAATCGACACGCGCAATGACATCTGATTACATTAAAAAATAATACTATAAGCTCTTTATTTATTTATTTAATCTTTATTGTACATCTACTATACAATATTTCAAATTATGGTATCAGTACAAATGGCGGTCTTATTGCTAACAACAATCTCTTCCAGGCAACCTTTGGATGGACATGTTCCATGGAGTAGAATCGGGGATATATAAGGTGTTTATTAAATATGTATATTAAAATAAAGCATTTCTTTCACATTTATTAAGGACTAGAACAAAACTGGTCGGATTTATTATATGCAAATATATAAGTTTACACTACATAATAAGTAACCTTGTATCTCCCCCACACTCTATCTTCCCATTCCCAACTTACCCCATCCTGTTTTATCTATTTCCCCTCCCTATGTCCCGTTTTTCTATTTCCCCTCGCTCCGTTCTATTCCCCCCTACCCGTTCTCTCCCGAAACCCCCTTCCCATTATCACCTTCCTACCATACTCCCATACTCCCATACTTATCCCCTTACAAAATAAGGCCTGTAGTTTGCACTACTTATGTTATTTATAATGAAACATGAATTATTTCCCCTCTCCCCCCCCCTACCACCAAACCCGCTCTAAACTTGATCACAACGCTTTTAAAGGTTGTGCTCACGACTCGTGCCGGGGTTTATATAGTTCTATATTATGTTTCTACAGAGTACTGATATCATTATAAATTAAAAAATTATACATATTTTGTTGCCTTTTATTTTGCCTTTTCACGTTTCTAAGGATTGGAATAGGGATGTGACGTTACTGGTTCGAGAAACCGATTTAAAGAATTGAAAAAATTGAAGCTTACATGTTTCGCTCTTTTAAAATGATTTGTATTTAAAGAGAGATTTCGAGTAGAAAAACAATAGTAAGTTGATGCTTATGATGTGAAACATATATAGGCGCGGGTAAACATGATTGTTGGCGTGGCGACGCGATACCATGTGCAAGCGACTGTGCGCAATCTCTTGCCGCACTGAGCTCGCATACCTAAAGGTAATTTGAGATTCATTTGATTCGAACAATTTCGATGTTTCTCATCTGCTAGGCGCATATGATGGCTTATTTTTTATTATCTTTTAAATAAAATAAAAAAAGATAAATCAAGCATTAAGTGACGTCA
This sequence comes from Antheraea mylitta, assembly GCA_014332785.1. Taxonomy (NCBI): domain Eukaryota; kingdom Metazoa; phylum Arthropoda; class Insecta; order Lepidoptera; family Saturniidae; genus Antheraea; species Antheraea mylitta. The sequence goes on along the minus strand of JACEII010000152.1, from coordinate 1,359,557 downwards.
CAGCTTTAAACTATGACACATGAATGAATGAAAACCATCGATTTAAATTGATTTAATAATATCGAATTTGATTATTCGAGTGACGAGTAAAAAATCGATTTTAATTATTAAAAATCGATTATCTGTCACATAGCATTTCCGGTTATGAATGTATTGTTTACATCGATTTTGAAATAAATAGATTTTCAAAATTTAGTCTGTTTTTTACAACAATACAGCACAACGCGTTTAAAGAATTTTCTCTTCAAAAGTGTTTACTAATAAAAAAAAAATACATAGAACCTCCTTTTTCGAAGTCAGTTAAAAAGTTAATACAGAATGATTTAAATAAACGGACGACGCTCATGGTGATGTACTTGTTCCATATACACTGTATAATATTAATTTCCTAAGTTAATAAGGCTTAATTAACTTGTAGACCATCTGTGAGTAACTTATTCAAATATGTCGGTAACTGGACCATAAAGCAATCAGTTATACTGCATGCGCTACTTGTTTGTGAGATAAACAGAAGAACATTAATTTTAAGAGACAATATAATTATTATTTAGGTATTCAATACGAAATATATATAAGAGTTGTTGAGTAGGGATGTGCGAATAATTCGAACTTACGAATTATTCGTTCCAAATCGAATATTATTATTAATTCGATTTCTTTCGGAATTAATTACAATATTCGCAATTTTTTTAGTATTATTCGAAATTTTTGGAATTATTCGTGAATTTCAAATTATTTAAATCGAATATTAAAATTCGAGTCGAACGATATTCGCACACACCTATTGTTGAGGTATGTATGCTTGGTACACAAATATGTTTCAATAACATATGTGTATATATGAATAGTTAGCTTAGGTTAGTTCAAATAGGTCGCGAATCGCATGTATCAGGCAATAGCCCAAGTCGAGGTGTGCCGTGCACCCTTGAGCTAGTTGTCAAATAAAATCGACTGAGTGCCTTAAGCGCTCGCCTTAGTAGTTCGGTGAAGCTGTTAAAACCTTGCTGGGTCAATAGCGTAGTCAGATCGAAAAAATAATTATTTAAGTAAATACATATCTACAAAATTATTGGGATTCGTTTTTGGCGGGATTTTAGTTTGTTATATAGTACCTTTTATATGTTATTCATAATCTTTGGTTATTTGACTCCTATATTTTTTAATATTGTGTGGTGTTTTACGTAATATATTCCGGTTATAGTGCACAAGTTAAGTGTATTGGTAATAATACCACGGAGTATGAATTTTGAGTTACCACATTTTTGGAAGAAAAAAAAATACTGCAGGTGTCTAAGAATAAGTAATAACAGTACGATTATTTTTAGACATGTAAGTCTGTCTATTACTAAACTGAGGAGCTTAATGCCACAAGACATTTTATTCCAGCAAACTAGCGTTATTTATTAAATTAAATATCTAGAAAATTAAGTATCGAGACCTTAATATAAAAATAAACACGTGCCTGAGGTACGGCTAACTGTTATTTTGAGAATCACGATCACGGCCGTAGCTAAGGAGGGCATTGTGTTGCAGTGCCCTACCTTAAAAATACCAAAAACTAAGAAAAAATATGATTAAATAGTTTGAGATAAAAAAAAATGTAGCTATAGGTGTCTAAATTTTTCCGAACATACCACATTTTGTGACATTCGAGGGCAGATCAATTATTATGATAAATTTTTTACTTCCGCCCTACCTGTAACCAATGCTGCCCTACCTGCAAAAGATCCACATTCACCCCCCTTCCAACTCTTCAGAACGTCTCGTTCGTAATGCAAGACGGTCTTAATATCTTGGGCATAGATATTCGCAGCAACTTCAATCCCAGGGATTATATCCAAAGCGTGATCTCCACTGCGTTTCAGAGACTCGGAATTCTGAACAGGGTACGACGGTTTTTCACGCCTGAACAAATCTCCTTTATAAGGCACAAGTACAGTCCTGTGTGGAATAGTGCTCGCACCTCTGGGACGGTTCGGCAAAGTACCTTATGAATACCCTGCACAGGTTGCAGAGACTGGCTGTCCGCATTGTCAGTGATACAGACATTACAGAGTCTATAGAGCCGCTTCAGTTGCGCAGAGACATTGCCTCACTGAGCGTGTTCTACCGTCTGTAACATGGTGAGTGTTCTGATGAGTTATTCAATCTGATCCCTTCCTCTCCTTTTCATAACCGAACCACGTGCGTTGGGCTTCGGAGCCACAGTTTTACGGTAAATCCTATCTGGGCACGAACTAAAAAATTCTCAACGTCTTATCTTTGCCGTACCGTGAAGCTGGGGAATAGTCTCCCGGCCAGTGTGCTTTCTCCTTCCTACGACATGGGGTCCTTCACGCGCAACGTGAAGAGACAATTACGCAGGGCGGCATAACAGCGGTGACTGGCGATGCATAGTATGTCTCTCGGTGGTCGCCACTGTTTTTGGATTGTACTGTGCTTATCATCAAGCATAGTAGGTACAGTCACTTTACAGTGCTACATTGAAATAAAAAAAACCTCAAATTTGACTTCATCTACAGCACCCAGCACGTTGTATGTCGCGAATCAGATGTACAAATTCAGATGATTTAATCAATCACTGCTTTTTATATTTAATTCCACGCGGACGTAGTCGCGGGTATAGCTAGTTATGGATAAAATATTAAGGCTGCAACCTAGGCTAAGATCCCGCCAAAAACTCGAAGCAGTATTATTATTCTGTGGTAAAACTACGATTTGTCTATGGACTACTTGTTATGTTCATAATAAATCACAAGTAAAGAGAGTCTAAAATGTAAACCGTCGTAAACACACCGTTATTAAAGGTACTACCGTTATAATAAATTTAAATGTATACATACTTTCATATCTTTTCTTTTGTTTTATCTTTATAAAATACTAGCCTCCGACCGCGACTTCGTTCGCGTGGTATAGGTACTTTGGGCTATCGCTAACACGCAGCGAAAGCTCTCAAGAGGAAAAAATCCCCGATTTTCGTGAAGATAAATTAGCCTATAACAATCCTCGATAAATTACCTATATAACATTGAAAGAATTATTCAAATCGGACCATTTTATACTGAGATTATCCCCTACAACGTCACAAACTCACAAACTTTACCTCTTTATAATATTAGTATAGAGTTATAGAGTAGCAGTACCCCCAACTCTTGTAAAAAAAACTGTCACTAATAAATTCATCTAAATGTACTAAGTATATTTACTTATCTACTTAAATCGCGTCGATATTAAAATTAAAATAACTTTTGATAGAGTGAACCGATTTTAATGAAACTAAGATTAAACATTACTCGAAGATATGCTTTATGATTCTATTTAGACACGTGTAACATTTTTTTAAAATCTAAAAATACAGACATTTTTGATTTACATTGTTATTATATGCATAGATAAATGTAATTATAATGATTCATTCGACCTAAAATTACTGGTTCGTAACCGCAAGTTTACCCGAATATAAAATATTATGCATAAACAGTTAGACTGATTCTAATGAAAATACTGTTAGTAAAAACAAAAAAAGCCATGGTTAAAACTTTCCAAAGAAATCTAGGGTACATATCATTGCGCTTTCCCATAAGTTTTTTTTTTTCGAACTGACTACGCTTTTGACCTAGCAAGGTCTTAACAGCTTCACCGGACTATCAAGGCGAACGCTTAGAGCACTCAGCCGATTTTATTTGACAACTAGCTCAAGGGTGCACGGCACACCTCGGCTTGGGCTGTTGCCTGATACTTACAAAGCGCGACCTATTTGAGCTGACATAAGTGTTAAGTAGTAATGATAAGATTTATCAAAGACAATATCGGTACGAGCATTGTTACTGCTATGGACGGGAGATGTTTTTTTTTATTCATAGGAGGTAAATGAACAGGCAGGTTACCTGATGCTAAGTGATCACCGCTGTTCATAGACACTAGCAACATCGGGGGAGTCGCAAGTGCGTTGCTAGTCTGTGTTTGGAGGGTGAAGAGAGGGGTAATGCGCCTTCGGCGTTCTCACTAATCGAAAGAAATGCAACAATGCAAGCACTGTTACATCACGTCGGTTTTTTGTGACAGGGTGGTACTACCCAGGGTGAGCCGACCCATTAGTGCTGAAACCAGTAATAGCTTCAGCGTGGCTCTACCACTCTACTACTGCTAGAACACACCTACCATTATGCCATATCTTTATCAGGATGTTTCCTGTCGATGAAAGCTTTGACTGTTTACGAAGGATTCTATCCCAATTTTTCAATAAACTAATAGCGGGCCCGGCGGACGTTATTCTGCTTTGATTATTTAAAAAAATCAAAATGTCAACCGCATTGCCACATGTCCGGTCCAATTTTGTATCTAAAACATTCTTTAATTAGCCTGAAGACACAAAAAAATTACATCAAAATATGTCCAGTCGTCTAGGACTTCAGTCATACCATACCACATGCCATACCGTACATGGGGCCCTCACATTAAAAAAATGGCGAGCAGATTAAGTTCTGCTGCATTCGCAATACGGAAGATTCGTCAGCTTACAGATATTGCTACTGCTAGGTTAGTCTATTTCGCTTACTTCCATAGCATAATGTCTTACGGTATTCTGCTGTGGGGTACGGCTGCTGAGGTAGACACCATATTTTTATTACAAAAACGGGCAGTTCGAGCAATATATAATATGGGACCTCGCGAATCATTAAAAACGAAATTCCAGGAATTCGGTATCTTAACTCTACCCTCCCAATACATTCTTGATAATTTAATGTATGTCCGTAAAAACTTTGAAAAACTGAATTTAGTAAAAGACCGGCATAGTGTAAATACTAGAAACTGTAATAAACTGGTCGTCCCATGTTTCAAACTTAGTAAAACCAGTAATAGTTTCTTAGGTAACAGTGTTAGGTTTTACAATAAAGTCCCAAAACATGTTAGCGATTTGCCGGACTGGAAATTTAAGCGACATGTCAAGCGGGTGTTAGTGTCAAAAGGATATTATAGAGTGGATCAGTATGTGAACGATAGTGATGTCTGGAATCGATTCATCTATGTGCATCCACTATAAGCTATTGTATGATATATTGGAAATGTATGTACAAAAAAATCCCGATCGAGTTTCTAGCCGGTTCTTCTCGATGGCTGGGTTGTTTTCCGAACCGGTGGTAGTTTTTGACGTTCATAAGCGCCTTATTAGGGTCTAAACTGAATAAAGAATTTTTGATTTTAATACCAACAGAAGGATTATACCATCGACATGGACACTTGTGTAACAAAAACAGTGATGAATAAAGTCATACTTATCTACTTTTCTCTTGTATTTGAGGTCGTCAAATAAATTTACTATAACTTTAGACTGAACCGATTTTAACGAAACCAAAAATGATACTCGTGGATATATATGCTTTATGATTTTCTCGGTGAGGGTTTATCGTGAACTAGGTAGTTTAATGGGATGCATTTCCGTGAGTTTCTCTCGGACCTTCCTTATGCGTACGCTAGCGTTGTGGAATGGGTTGCCCAGCACCGTTTTTCCTCAGGGCTATGATATGGGGTTCTTCAAGAAAGGACTGAAACGCGCTCTTCAAGGTCGGCAACACAACAGTGATGCTCCTGTTATTACAGTTGTCCATAGGCGACGGTAACCGTTTACCACCAGATGGGCCGTCCGCCTGTTTGCTGCCTTTTGGCATAAAAAAAAACACAAATATTTGGATGATAAAAATAATAAAAATGTATTACTTCCACAAAATTTAAAAAGTAGAGAATCGTTAGATCGACTTTCTTATTACATATAGCATATTCCCGCTAGAAGTTGTGGCCTAACGCTTATCTATACTAATATTATAAAGAGGTAAAGTTTGTGAGTTTGTGACGTTGTAGGGGGTAATCTCAGGAACTACTGGTTCGATTTGAATAATTCTTTCAGTGTTATATAACTCATTCATCGAGAATGGGTATATACAATCACGCTAAGACCATTAGGAGCGGAGCAGAGATGAAAAATGTTTTAAAAACGGGATGTTTTTCTTTTGAGAACTGCTGCGTGTCAGTGTATTTAAGTCACGCGAACGAAGTTGCGGGCAGAGGCTAGTTGTTAATATAACAAGACTTTTTCCTTATGTAATGACCAATGTTAACAAAAAAAAAACTTGATAAAGCATGCTATGCGCTAGTGAAATCATAATTGCCGGAACACTGCATTTCAATCACAGGAAGTTTCACAATGGTATACTTGATTTGTAGTTTGCAATATTGGTAATACACGGAAATCCATACATAATATTGTAAACCACTTCTGCCCTCGATTTCGTTCGCGTTGAGTAGTTACTTTTTTGCTAACGCTAACACACAGTGGAAACTCACAAAAGAAAAAAATTGAGCCGTCACGGGACGCCTAGCAGATGTGAAACATCGAAATTGTTTTGTATAAGTTATTTGCATAAAAAAAGAGATTACGACAGGACTGTGACATAGTGAAAAGATAAAGCATTACAAATTTGTTTCATAAAACAAGACTATTTATTTACTTTATTACATAAATATCCATTTTCATTAAATACAAAATACAATAATACAACTAGGCGCAGGCGCGGTATATTTAGCGGCATTTATCATAGAGCTATAGTCGTCGGCACGTTTTGCCGCGTAGCGCTAGTAGACCGAGTGGGTGACAAAACAATTTGTGTCTTATGTTTATAGAGACAGGGTTACATATGATTTGAGTTATTCGTTAATAGTGCAAAGTTCGTATTTTGCGTCGACTCGCCCACAATCAGGTTTATCCTCTACCTATAAATGTCTCACATCAAAAAGAATGGTTATATATTTAAAAACATGATCAGTTATATAAGAATTATAAAGTTGAATAAAACAACCTACTACTATTGTTATGAAGTTTCGATGTAAAGCGTCTATAGGCACGGGTAAACTTGATTGTTTGCGTGGAGAGTGTGTGAGACGTGACGACGCGATATCATGCGCAAGCGACTGTGCGCAATGTCTCTTGCAGCACTGAGCTGGTATACCCATAACAGTGTAATTTAAGAATTCGAGAATATGAGATTCGTTCGATTCGCAGGATTTCGATGTTTCACATCTGCTAGGCGTCCCGTGACGGCTCAATTTTTTTTTTCGAATTGGAATATCATGCAGCGGATTTTATATTATATACATAATCTTGGCTCATATAACTTTTTTTTTATCAAAGGAGTCAAACGTACATGTGGGTCACCTGATGTTAAGTGATCACCACCGTCCATAGACACTAGCAATGCCACGGGAGTCGCAAGTGCGCTGCCAGCCTGTGTATGGTATGGAGGAGAGGGAAGGGGAGGCGAACACTCTATATTTTGTAGTATTGGTGATGTTTTACGCAATATAGTTTGAATACTATGAATAATTGAAATTGATATGAAATACTTAATACTACGAAGCATGGACTCTGAGTTGCCACAAAAACTCCCTTGAAAGTTCTAGCAACACGGCCACCATCCTGTTAATTCATTGAAAAGATCTCATTAAACTTGTAGAGGCAGTCCTCGTACTTACGGCATGTTAGGTTCTCGAAATACGCGACGTAAATCGAAACGACATAAGTCGATACATATGTTTACATATACAACTCGGGGAATAGGATCCACTCTCTTATTCTTACTCTCTTCTTCACTTTACTATTACTGTCTTGTTTAGGTGGCATAGTTAGATTAAAATTCACTTTGATATGTACGTAAAAACAAATACTTTCAAAGATGTAAAAAAACTAATGTATAACGTCTTGATTGTCCGTTGTCCTTGAACTAACTAAACAAAATCAATGGCATGTGCGGGGTAATCCCCACGACAAGCAAATTCTCGTATGCCGGAAATCGAAACAATTGACGTATGCTTGAGGAATAGTGTCAAAACAATGTTCGACGTAACTTAAAACGACATAAATCGAAACGACCTAAGTCGAGGACTGCCTGTAATGTGTTACCGACGCGACGATGGCAGTAACAATCTAATGAACGACTGGTTGCAAAAAAAACAAATAAATCATTGTAATGAAGATAAGAAATCAAGATACTGTAAAACAATGAATGAGTTTTCGTGGGAAAGAAATAGTCGGGTCCACCTAGTTATAAAATAATGTTATCATGTAACTATTCTGGTAAAAAAACGAAGGTCAAGTTAATATATGACGCTTATATCTTAAAACAAACTCGGTGTTATTACAAAAGAGATAAATACGTATTAAATACTTGCTTTAAAAAGGTTTCGTACCAAATGCACCGCACAGCACATTCGGAAAGTGTGTGCTACGCGGTGTCCGGCTCAACGTCGCACTGATGGCATACGGCGGTCGGCTCCCTGCCTGCAATCCGGTACAGGTACCAACCGAAGCACCCGTGCCCGGTCAGCACCTGCACCAGACGGAACGTCAGGGAGCTCCATCTCCAATTGCACCAATCCGGCAGGACCGGGCGGATGGCGTCGATAGTATATCTACCGTACTGCGCATCCGCAAGGTCCTGCCTCCACCTCTGCATTCTCACCCCTCTCTAAATACTTCTTCTCTCTTCTATTTCCCAGGGAGATAGAGGCTCCATCATCCGTTTCTTAACCGCCGTATATATGTAAAAATAATAGATATGTTAGATTTGCATTCTTATTATATGTATAGTTACTTGCAATTTTTTTATTAACCTATTTTTGGCAATCAATCTTTCCAATTATTACTGCCATTGTCACGTAGTCAATAATATTACAAGCGTTGTACGATCACTTCAATATTAAGCATCGTGTGAATCATTATTCTAACAAGATGGTGGATGTTTGTTAGAACCTTCCAGGGATTTTTTGTGGCATCTCAGAATTTCATGCTCTGTGGTATTATTTTCCATTCACTTCATTTATGCACAATAAACTAACTATATTACGAAAAACACCACAAAATTTACACAATATAGGGTCAAATAACACAAGATTATGAATAAGATATAAAATCCCGCCAAAAACTCTCTACTCGCACTTATATAGAAATTGATATTGTTAAAGAAATATGACCGACTTATCTGAAATTTAAAATATACATATATAAAATTGAAGTGTCTGTTTGTAATTTAAAAATAATATCTTTTTCTATAGGATGTAAAACTATGTAAAGTACTTATAACAAGTGAGCCCGTACTCTGGTCCACACACGCGCACAAGCGTCCTAGGGGTTTTAACCGGTAGGAGTCCGCCATAACCCTCTCACTGTCCCCCGACAGTGGGAGGGTATCCCATGCAGGATTTCCCCTAGTAAAAAAAAGTCTCCGTGATGTGAAGCATGGTCTCGGCCGCCGCTTCAATATGAAGCAGGAGGGAGGAATTTCCTCTATCGAGGTGTGGGTTCCTCGTTCGAACATCTGTGGGGACCCAAGCGCGTGACCAGGGTTTGGAGGAGCACGTGCTCATCGCCAACCCTCGGCCCTAGATCACACACGCGCAAAGGCGGCACGGGGGTTTTTAGTGAATAGGAGTCTCATATAACCCTCGCACTGAAACCAAATTAGGCCTTCCTCGGTAGCGGCTAAAGCCTAGATCCGTTCCCTCGGCGTGGAGTCCTTGAGTACGCTGCTCACGCGATACAGTGACACAAAACCTTACGTCACTGCTACAACATCACACACATTACCTATACACACGTGCGCGCCTACACGCTTACACGCTGTTTTTTTTTTCAGAGAAATAAACATAAAGAGATCTACCCTTATTTTTCCTTATCGTATCCTATCCTATATAGTTTAGAGGAATTTATCCGACACAAAATACATAATATAGGAGTTGTTGAGGCACGCATGTTTGGTACACATGCATGTTTCAATAGCTCATATACGTATATCTAGATAGCTTAGGTTAGCTCAGATAGGTCGCGATTTTTGCACAAAACAGGCGACAGCCCAAGCCGAGGTGTGCCGTACACCCTTGAGTTAGTTACCCAAACATCCCAAATCGGCTGAGTGCCTTCAGCGATCGCCTCAGTAGTTCGGTGAAGTTGTAAATACCATTCCAGGTCAACAGCGTTTTCATTTCGAAAAAAAAACCCTCGCACTGTCCCCCGACAGTGTATCCATGACGGATATTCCCCAGTATAAAAAAGGCTACTTTATTTTATTTTATCAGAAAAACAATAGGTTTCTGTATACATATAACACACTACAGAAGCAGTTCTTTTTCATAATTATTTAGAACTTGGGCGACCGAGCCTAGCTCGGTACTTTAAAAAACATTTTAAATTAAAAAAAAAACTTAAGTTGGCCATGTAAAATTAATATTTTTATCACAAAAAAAATACATCTCTTCTTCTGTCACTTGGATTCGAACTACACGGATACACGGATTTTCGAAGCAACCGATTTTCATCTGAATTATTTTTGTTTTGACAGCGGCGACGAAATTTACTTTTATATTCTAGCTATATTTTTTCATTGCCTGAAAACTCGGTTAACAAAAGTTTTCTATTAATAAAATCTAGCTATATAGATTTATCTTGCCCGAAACTACCTACATACTAAGTTTCACGGAAATAGATGACGCCGTTTCCGAGATTCTGAATATATACAAATTTAAAAATATACAAGAATTGCTTATTTAACGGTATTAGATTTTATTTTTGACAACCAATGTTTTTGTAAATTATTACTGCCATTGTTCAGTTGGTAATAAATAATATTACAAGGTCCTTGAGATCGTTTCAATGTTCTAACAAAATGGTGGCCGTCTTGTTTGAACTTCCCAGGGACTTGTTATCATAATCGTGTTCCGTGGTATTATTTCACATGCACTTCACTTGTGCACATTAACCAAACTATATTACGTAAAATTCCACCAATATTATAAACCGTAGAGTTATCAGACACAAAATGCACATAAGAGTTGTCGAGGTATGTATGCTTGGTACACATATATGTTTCAATAACTCTATGAATATGTAGCTTAGCTTAGGTTAGCTCAGATAGGTCGCAAATTGCATGAATCAGGCAACAGCCCAAGCCGAGGTGTGCCGTGCACCCTTAAGCTAGTTGCTAAAATAAAATCGGCTTAGTGCCTTAAGTGCTAGCTTTAGTAGTCCGGTGAAGCTGTTAAGACCTTGCTAGGTCAATATAATAGTCACTTCGAAAAAATAACCACTATAAAGTCAAATAACACAAGATGAATAAAATAAAAAAGCCATGACATGACAGATTAAGATCCCGTCAAAAAATCAAACCTAAATATAAAAACATTCGAAAGTCAAAGATTCAAATATCAAATTAAAAAAAGAACGTTATAGTTTTCGTGTGAAAAAGTTTCTCTCTGAATTTTAACACCATACATGTATAGTTTGAATTTAAACTGGCCAGTCGGTTAAAACGGCAATTATATATGTAAACCGCCATTATTATCTTTAAATATTCTCACGTCATTTAGGTAACGTAATTCAAGTACCCGAAACGGAAAGGATTTTTTTTTCTGTCAATGAAAAAGCGAAAGTTTTTACGAAATTCCTCACTTGCCTGTCAAAGAGCCGGACTTGATAGTGTGGTTAACATACGTTACTTTTATTATCGATAAACTGACAAGGAGCCTTTCAATAAATACTCTTTTTATACCATAAATTGGTTTATTAGTGGTTGTTTCAGAATATTTTGTACTTGATATTTTATTATGACACTACCAAGTGCTTGCAAATTCAATTTCCTGTATATACATGTAAATAAAATGAAGCGTTTTTGTTTGTTTTATGAATCGAGATACAGGTATTATCGGGTATTATAGTAGCGAGAATTTTTTGTAAAATTATCTAAAAAATAAACCATTACTCTTTCTAATAAATATTATGTAGTGATAATAAAAGTTAACAGAAATAACTACAATAAAATATATATTAAAAGTGATAAGCATTAATTCAGAATTTCAATTAAAAAATAAAAGACAATTGGGAACAAAATGGGTAAAAAGCGTAATTACCAAGAATTACCATAGGAGACCCATTTCCATGAGAATTAAATCGCAATCACCAGCTGGGTGACAAAAAATTGATACTAATATCCCGATATAGAATTGACAATTTTGATTACAACAGAATAATACGTGTAGGCACTTGTAGGAAGTGCATTCACCATTTATAGCTCTAAAATATATACACATTATGATTATAATAATGAAAATTATAATAATACACTATATGACACCTTCGTAATGTGTTGTCCTGTCCTAATAATGAAGTCCTAGAATCAGACCGCAACGCTATCTACCGCTAATTGTGAATCTAAAGCATTCTTGAATCCATCTAAATATACACTAAAAAGATATCTAAATCGCTCCAGAGTTCTAAATTCAGTCACATACACACGTATGGAAGAATTATATATGTATCAAAGATTTATTGAAGTTTAAAAGACGTCAGTTAATTTCGATATTAATTCATGTTAAAGACCGTCACTAATTCGACAAGTGAAAGAAGAAATGAAATGGCGGACGATGACCGCGCACAGTGGTCACGCTACATTCAAAGCGAGATGTCGCTCCACAAACTTTTAACAAAATATTTAACAATAAGCAGTATTCAATACTAAAATATAAACAAAATGATGGATTTAAAAGAGATAATTAAATGGTTCATACCGTGTTTTCATATATTAAGAATGGATAAAGTGAAAATTGACATTCGATTGACCTATATTTGTTTGTTTTTACTTTTTAATTTTCGCCTCGGCGTGACCGCAAAGACGGACAGTCTACAAGCCAACCAATATAATACAACCAAAAATGTAGAATTAAGTGTGTTTAATAAATCTAGAAGTGATAAAAGTGATTATATTTCAAATGTTATTGAGAATGGAAGATCCTTGGCGGCAAGCTCCTTTGGTAAGAAATAAATGAGATTTTTTTGACATTTATACTTTTTGTAATGGATAAAATAGATCATAAATACTAGATACTTTTTATCCTTGATGTCATTTCTTTATGACAGCGGAGTTACTAGGAGTTTTTGACGGGATCTTAGTCTGTCATGTAGTGGATTTTATATTTTATTCATAATCTTTTGTTATTTGACTCTATATTGTGTAAATTTGGTGGTGTTTTACGTAATATAGTTAGTTTTTTGTGCATAAGTGAAGTGAATGGAAAATAATACCACGGAGCATGAAATTCTAAGATGCCACAAAAACTCCCTGGAAGGTTTAACAAGGGATCCACCATCTTGTTAGACTTTTGAAATGACCACACGATGCTTGTAATATTATTATACTATAACATCCATTGAAAGAAAACATTGACACTGAATATTGAAATAATCACTCGAGGCTTGTAATATTATTGTACTATCCATTGAAAGAAAACACTGACACTGGCAAGTGCTTCTGCGGAGCCAAAACAAGAAAAAGAAGAAAGCGGAATTACTATCATATATTTGAGTTACGTGAAAATTTTAGTGTCCAGCTCTAAGTACTAAATAATAGTTCTAAAACTATCCAAAATGGCACTAGCATAGGCAAAGGATACGGTTAGTACGAAATAATTTTGAAAATATAACTTAACTGCAATCAGAAACCGTGGAGAGTAATAAATTTTGTGATCTTTCAATAATACGTTTTATTCGTGATTCTTGACTGTCTATTATTATGAAACTTTTTCAATAATTGAACAATAATCAATCTAGTTCCTATTGTAGCGCCGTCCTAATTTAACATATTTCGACGGATACTTTACATAGAAATAGCTCTTCTTAGTTCTACGCTCCATAAAAGCCTTAAAGGGTTCTGAAGCTTTATTGTATTTATGAATTCACAATTTTGAATATGAATTATAAATAGATTGGATATATTTTAAAAAAGTACTACTTCTCTCTGTTAGGGCGACTGTTACTTTTTTACTAGATAAAAATTATATTATGGGAGGTCACAGGACTAAAGGTCTTTCTGCTTTACCCTAAATATGTACTCGCCAGTGAACTGGCCTGAGAATAATTTCAAATAAATAGGATTTTTAGCGTGGTCTTAGTTTGCCATGTAGTGACTTCTATATTTCATTCATAATCTTGTGTTATTTGACTCTACATATTGTCATATCGGTAGCATTTTAAATAACATACTTCGGTTATTGTGCGTTAGTGAAGTGGTTGGAAAATAATATTACGGCGTATAAATTTTGAGATGCCACAAAACTCTTTGAAGGAAGGCTGTTGTTACTCGCGTCTGCAAGACGTCACATTCCCCTGGCACACGCTACCTGGGTGCTACTATAACAAAATTTTGTTAATTGCACTGTTCCACATAAATTGAAACTCGCAACGACAAATACAGTAATCAATCAATCGACGATAATAAACGATGAATTGTTTATATAGCCATACGAATAAATAAATAAACTCCGTGGAATGATCTAACAAGATGGTTACCATATATTGGATTTGTCACAAGACACAAGTGTCAAGTTATTACCTATTTGACAACGGTAGTAATAATCAAGAAGATTGGTGCCAAAAGTAAAATGAAATAGATTTTCAAATATATAATCTTATAATGTTATTTTATTAACAGAATATTTATGTATATATTTGCGATATATCCGCAATTAGCGTGATGCGGTATTAAAATCGATGAGCTTCAGAATGAGGCTTTTATTGGGTAAAGTATAACTCGCTCTTTTCTTTGTCGTACTATGAAGATGTGTAATCGCCTCCCAGCCAGTGTTTTCCCTTCCGCATATGATATGGGGTCCATCAAGAGAGGCGTGAAGAGGCACCTTTGTAGGTCAGCATGATAGCGACGACTGCCGTTATGTTTGAAGACCGACAATCGCCGATATTTGTGGACTGTACTGTATTTTCCATCAATTACTGTCTGTTACTATTCGATTCGAAGACTACTCAAATCAAAAATACTTTATCCAATATAGGTCCTAATAAGGAACTTATCAATGTCAAAAGTACAACTGTCGGACAAACAGCATGGTTATCGAGAAGAATCGGCAAGAAACTCGATCGGGTTTATGTTATTATTTGGCGGATTTTGTTTTGGATAGAACTCTACACTAATATAGTTTAAACATGAGCATAACAGACATGTTATGACTTATAGCGATGATATTTAAATTGACGAAATTATAATGTAAAGTAAGTTGAAAAAAAGTCGTTCATATAATAGATATATCGCCGTATTTTGCATAACTCGTTAGTTATACGAAGAAAATCTATCGTAAAGATTCTGACGTAGATTAAGCCATGGACGGCCACTAGTATACGATAACAGGTAAGGTCGTGAAACGAATTAAGAACCACCATATACCAGTGTTTACAACCACAAGTATTGCCGTATTAGCCGCGTCTCGTTCGCTCGATCTATCCAAGCAGGGTGGTCGGGTGTTTGTTCTAGACTGAATTCCATCAGTATGCATATTGTTGACCCGTCATAGAGTCTCGGTTTGCCGCGTTTCGGGATCAGTCAGTGTATATCCAGCTGTGGATACTCACTCAGGCCAGCATGAGGATACCAATTTGTAGTCGATTAGGGATTTTCTGATGACGACCGCTATTTTTAAATTATACTATGTTTAAAATCAAATAAATTGTTGTACTTTGTCTCAATCATATAAAAACTAAAAATTATGTGCGCAGTTCTCACGCGGTAGAAGTAAAATGTTCAAAAAATGAAGAAAATATTCATATAAACGATAAGCGTAAACAATACACATCGCTAGTTCTGACGTTTTTTCTCATGACTTCTTAACACACACGTATGCACACACATACGTACAAAAACACACATACAATGCTCGGTACAGAGCAAGTATTAACTAATGCAATATACAATAAATAGATTGCGAATATAAGAAACATTGTATAATGTATTCTACCTCGCTCGCACGCGTAATCCTGTAGATGTATGCCTCTCTCTAATATCGCTTTTTGGTCTCATCAAGTTTCAAATCACAACGGAGCTAAAAAGGCTTTTAACTCAAATATATCCATATATATAATAAGAATGGACATCTAACGTGTGTGTATAATCTATATTTTTGTGAAAAAAAAATGTGTCTTGAAATGAGGAATAAAATAGATTTCAATCATTTTTAGAAATGTCTGTCTGTCTGTTTCAACACGCGTCACAGCTAAAGTTTTTTTTCTCAAACTGACTACGCTATTGACCTAGCAAGGTCTTAACAGCTTCACCGGACTTCTAAGGCGAGCGCTTAAGGCACTCAGCCGATTTTATTTTGGCAACTAGCTCAAGGGTGCACAGCACACCTCGGCTTGGCTGTTGCCTGTTGCATGCAAAATCGCGACCTATCTTAGCTAACCTAGTTAAATATTCATATGTGTATGAGTTGTTGAAACGTATATGTGTACCAAGCATATACGCCTCAAAAATTCCTCCATATATTTATTATCGGAAAATTGAGAGTTTTTTCGGTTCGATAAGGGAAAAAAAAGTAAACCCTTCCACTTTAATGTGTAAGCGTGTAGGCGTGCACGTGTGTGGGGGTGATCATGTAGTGTTGTAGCAGTGATGTATATTTGTGTATCACCGTATCGCGCAAGCAACGCACTCAAGGGCTCCCTACCGAGGGATCGAACCTAGGCTTGAGCCGCTGCCGTGTGAGGCCTAATCGGGTACAGCTAAAGTACTGCGTTCACGATAAAACGTCTAGAATATCATAAAGCATATACTTTAGTAATATTTAATTATGGTTCCATTAAATCGGTTCACTCTATCAAAAAATATTGTAATACATAAAGCTAGTAGAATATAAAATGCGATTGTATTTAGCAAAGGGCTTGATTGCATAACTGTCAGTTTTATTGACAAGAATTATGACAACAAGTCTGTTGTATCTGTGCGTATAGTTTTCCTTGAAACTTTCGATAGCTTTTTTACGTCAACGACAACAGAGTTCGAATGTTTGACCCACTTTTTCTTATTTTCTACTCATAGTGATTCATGGATCGTATCTCGACGTTAGCGGAATAATATTTATGTATCATAAATATAGCTTAAACAGGACACCACCTGCTAAAATGAAAGTTACTCTATAAGACGTGGTTTCAGTCGCGAAGGCTAATTAAACATGTTTTTTGTATTGTGATCGAATTTCATAGTTTAAATTTCTTATGATACTAACTTTTGTCCGTGGCTTCGCTTGTGTTAAAGTAGATTTGTCATGACCCACGGAAACAGTAGTTATTTTCTAAAATAAAAGGTCCTATGTCCTGCCCTACCCCTTATAACTTGCATGAAGTATTTCATGATATACAGTTGTTTAGTTAAAACGTAACACATAAACAGTTTAGTTTGTAATATTTGTGAATATTAACAAGCATTTGTGCCTGCGGTTTTATTCGTGAAGATTAAAAAACTATTTTTTTTTCTTGCTGTGGCTTAGTTATTACACGATTAACAGAACACGTGCACCATAAAATAAACTGGAATTGAAAAAGAAATTTAAAATTACAACGTGGCGCCATCTCTGAGACATCTCTGTACAAATTAATCTGAAGCGTCATCTCCCATACTACTCGACTGATCTTCGTCAAACTTTGGAATTTATATACAACTAGTCTCTGCCCGCAACTTCGTTCGCGTGGAATAGATATTTTGGGCTAACGCTAACACGCAGCGGAAACTGTCACGAGGAAAATAAACCCCGAGTTTTAAACGTTCTTCATTGGTGCTCCGCTCCTATTGGTATTAGCGTGATGATATACAGCTATATAACCTTCCTCGATAAATGAGCTATATAACATTGAAAGAATTTTTCAAATCGGACCAGTAGTTCCTGAGATTACCCCCTACAACATCACAACATCACAACGTCACAAACTCACAAACTTTACCTCTTATATTATATTATCTTATATATACCTCAAATATTACTTAGTATAGATATAGATTAGATCCAACTTGATAGATACGATAGTTTATATTTCTATTAGTGACGTAAATATCTTTGATTACAAATTAAATGATTGTCAATGTTCATTTTTTTTTTACTTTATTTTTGGCAATCAACCGTTCAGATTATTTCTGCCATTGTCAAGTAGTAAATAATATTACAAGCGTAGAACGATCATTTCAATATCAAGCGTCGTGTGAATCAACATTCTAACAAGATGGTGGCTCCCTTGTTAGAACCTTCCATGGAGTTTTTGTGGCATCTCAGAATTGCATGATCCGTGGTATTACTTTTCATTCACTTCACTTATGCATAATAAACTAACCATATTACATAAAACACCACCAACTTTATACGATATAGAGTCAAGCAACACAAGATTATGAATAAAATATAAAATCCACTACATGACAGACTGAAATCCCGCCAACAACTCAATGTTGATTATTATTATTAAAAGTGTTTCATCAGTCTCGAACAGATGGTGCTTTAAACTAATTTGTTGACACAAAACTGTAGGACCCAATATTATAGATATCTCATCTGGGGGCCTAGCCAAATTGCTTATCTACAGTCACTAACACAAATAGAAAACGGAAAAATGTATGGAGATGACATATCTGAACGCTATAACACGTGATTATCACATAAGCAACTTGGCTAGGCCCCCAGTTTATTTTATGGTGCACGTATTCTGTTGATATATTTACTATGTAACTTTGCTTTTTCTGTATCAAGTTTTTAAGCTAATACATTATCATAATTTTAATTCAACATGTATTCTTTATCTCTGTTTTATATACCTCAGGCAGAACCTTCGGCCGTCCGTTCAAGAAGATGGCTCAGGCTTTGATTCCCCTCGTATTTCAAGTTGGTGCTGCGTCCACTTGGGCAGTGGTAGCGGCCCTAGTCGGAATCAAGACGCTGTTTGTGACGCTGATCATCCTGAAGTTGTTGCTTGTTGCCGGTGCAGCAAAGGTAAATAGATTATACAATAGCAAATATAATTATTTTGATACTGTCAAAATGAAAATCAAAAATTCTTTATTCAGTTCATGCCCTAATAAGGCGCTTATGAGCGTCAAAAACTACCTCCGGTTGGGACAAACAACCCAGCCATCGAGAAGAACTGACAAGAAACTCGATCGGGCACATTTTCTTTTATATATATTTCCAATACATCATACAATAGCTTATAGTGGATGCACAGAGAGGAGTCAATTCCAGACATCGCTATCGTTCACATACTGATTCACTCTATAATATCCTTTTGTTACTAAAACCCGCTTGATGTGTCGCTTAAATTTGCAGTCCAGCAAATCGGTAACTTGTTTTGGGACTTTATTGTAAAACAATGTAAAACTGTGGTAAGCATATTTCTAAGCCCTTTTAAGTCTTTTTTTTTATTATAGCACAGCAAAGTGATTGCACTATGCCTGATGGTAAGTACAGTAAAATCCAAAAATAATAGCGACCACCAATTGACACACTGTCCATCGTAAAAAGCTGGATATGCACAGGCTAATCCCGAAACGCGACCTGTAGAAGCGAATCACTATTACGGGCTTTTTCGCCATATACATGATGGTTGCGATCCAGTCGGGCTATAAAACCCTACCACCAAGCTTGCGCCATTGCCTCGTTCGTTATTCAGCAGGGTGTACCACGTGCAGGTGAGGTTGGCTTGGGTGTCTAAAGTCTCATGATGTTATTCGACACCCCTTACACCCCAAACCGTTTGACTGGCTACCACCCTCAGGATAAAAATCAGTTTCCAATCAACTGATAATGTGTTCCGGACACAGACGCTTTAGAGCCTTTCGTACCGTCAAACCTTAAAACACTTATACAAAAATATATCTATAATAAAAAATATATTCCTTATTATGACCAAATTGTAAGCTGTATTTTTACATAATTGGAGGCTAACGAACAGGTGGGTCATCTCGTGTTAAGTGATCACTACCGTCCATAGACACCAGCAACACTAGACAAATCTCAAGTGCGATGCCAGTCTCTATTGGTGGGTCAGAGGGGAGGGGGAATAGGAAGGGAGGTGGGCTTCCGATCGAAACGCAACAATGCAATAACCGTTACTTCACGTCTGGTTTCTGTGACGACAATTAGTAAAAATAATAACGTTAGCTTATAATAATAATAATCTACTCATGTTAGTATATTGTACTGTTTAATGTTTCTACAAGAACATATATTTGTATAGATAAGTGGTAGAGCCACGCTGAAACTATTATTGGTTTCAGCATGAATGAGTCGGTTCGTCCGGGGCAGTACCACCCCTCTCACAGAAAACCGACGTGAAATAACAGTGCTTGCATTGTTGCGTTTCGTTCGGTCAGTGAGAGTGCCGGAGGCCCACCTCCCTTCCTCTTTCCTTCTTTCTCTTTCCTCCCCCTCCCCCTCTCCCATATACAGGCTGGCAACGCACTTGCAACTTCCCTAATGTCACTAGTGTCTGTGGACGGTGGTGATCACTTAACATCACGTGACTCACCAGTTCTTTTGCCTCCTATGATATAAAAAAAATATATATATATCTCAGGTTCAGGTTTCCTCACGATATTTCCTTTACCGTCAGCCTGCGCTATTATAAATTGAAATCAATAAATGTACCCGAATTCCGATAAATTTGTTTGGTGCCTAGCAGGGTTTGAACCTAAATATATACAACCGTTCAAACCACTTGACTACTAAGATATTACTAGGCATAGTGATATGGCAATCAAGTGAAAGTAGCTTTCCGTGCGAGTGGGATGACGTAATAACATCGTATGATTTAAAGCGAGACGGATATATTTATGTTGTGCTAAAAATCAATTTTTTATTAATTATATATAGAGATATTTTTAAATTTGGTTTCTGTGTTAAAATTTGCATTACTATTTGTATTCGGAACGTGTTATTTATCGCCTTGTATCCTTATTAATGAAGTAAGTAATTAAAATGCCATTTACACTAGTTCCCGCCCCGGCTTCGCCCAAAGAAAATCTGTATGTGATGGACATTTTAAAATTTCTTCTGGACGTGTGTATTTAACTGAACTGTCAAACGGCTGGACCGATTTTGATAATGTTTTGTGTGCGTGTTCCATTGGGTCCGAGAATAGATTAGATTCACAATTGGATTCGGTAGGTGGCGCTGCGGTTGGCTTTTATGATTATTATTAATTATAAAATTTAAATCATTCACGTTATAATTAATTAATTTAAAAATTCAAAAGGGAACACACTTATTTCATTGTTTTGATTTTTCACTTCTATCAGTGGTTTTCACTGCCTCATTTTTTTTATAGATCAAATATAATATGTGTTTGAGGCATAGTTTTCTCCTGATTTAAAATTACCATGTGATCTGAGATGGTGAACAGGTTAAATCTAGACGCCAGAAGACAATTAAGTGTACTTGGCTACAAATTCTTAACTAGAGGGTGCTAGCAAGTCAGGTGGGCTTAGAAAAAGCCCAACCTCCATGCTATGGTATCATAACTAAACCTTAATTGAAAACTTCAGCTTCTTCACAAGGAATCCAACCAACGATGCTAGACACAGTGTCCGAACACACTACCCACTCATCCTGTGTCTTTAGAATTTATCTTTTTTACAAAAAAATAATTTATGTAACTTGTAAGTCGTAAAATCTGTCAAAAATTGTACAATAATATAGTTTTTTTTTTAATTGAAGCATGACAAAGTGACTGCACTATGCCTGATGTTAAGCATAGTACAATTCAGAAACATAGGCAACCACCGATAGACAGATTATCCATCGCCGGTCGCCGCTGTCATACCGGCCATAATGACGAAAGTCACCCAGTACTGGATATGCACAGGCTGATCCCGAAACGGGACACGTAGAAACGAGTCACTATGATGGGCTTTTTCCTCATATACATGGTGGTTGCGACCCAGTCGGGCTGTAAAACCCTACCATCCCGCTATCGCCATCGCCTCGTTCGTTGATCAGCAGGGTGCACCACGTGCAGGTGAGGTTGGCTTGGGTGTCTCAAGTCTTAAGATGTTACTCGACACCCCTTACACCCCTTTTTTATATAGGTGGCAAACGTACAGACGGGTCACCTGTTGTTAAGTGATCATCGCCGTCCATAGAGACTAGTAATACCAGAGGAGTTGTAAGTGCGGTGTCAGCCTGTGTTTGAGGTGACACTTGCAACGCCAGGGGAGTTTGCTAGCTAGTGTTTTGGGGAGGGGGGATGAAGAAGGAGGGGAAAGGAGGGGTAGAGGAGAGGTGGACCTCCGGTACTTTCACTGACCGAACGAAATGCAACAATGTAAGCGCTGTTGTTATCGATATAGAAGCCAAAAAGAATCTTTTTATAATTTTTGTCTATCTGTCTGTCTGGCCCTGGGAACACGTATCATTCTGAAACTACTAAACCAATTTTGACGAAACTTGACACAGTGATAACTAATATTACAAGGTTACATCTAGGATACTCTTTGCCCCATAAAACGCAAAGGGTTCTCTACTCTAAACGGGTGAAAGACAAAAATTTGTATTCAATGAAATTCTTGACGGGTTTTTTTAAATTTTCTTTGTGATATATATAACAGACAGATAACTTAAACATTCATATTTTTATCGGTTTGTATTCAGGGAATCCGTGGGACCACCGATCTGATTTTTCCTTTTTTTTCAATGTAAGATAGGTATATTATGCCTCAGTGTTAAAGATAATGTTTATTTTGGCAAATATATAGTTTCAATAGTTAATCACAAGGAATAAAACTGAAATCGGCAAAAAGTCTATAGCGGATTTATCGCCAATATGGTTAGTTTCTATTTTAATTGGACCCTGTAGGTGATGCTGTGAACGGTAGGCTTACTTTAAAAGATTTCTCACATACCAGCTGGATATATGTTTGAGTGAGTCCCTGTATAGTTCGGATGTACATTTGAAAATGGTAGATGTTGCTGCAATCGGGATTTAGGTTTAAGATTTTTCGCGTTTAAAAATACCCTTGAATCAGGGTAATAACCAGCAGACGAAGTTGCACGGGTCAGCTAGTATATAATATAATAGGCAAGGCATAAGCCGTGGTGCTCTAGTGGTATGATCCATGGAATATCAATCCCACCTCCCTTCCTCTTTCCTTCTTTACTTCCCCTCCCCCTTCTCTCATATACAGGCTGGCAACGCACTTGCGACGTCCCTGATGTCGCTAGTGTCTATGGACGGTGGTGATCACTTAATATCACGTGACCCACCAGTTCGTTTGCCTCCTTTGATATAAAAAAAAAATACGATTGACCGCAGGTTCGAATCCCGGTATGTACCAACGAACTTTTCGAAATTCGCGTAATTTCTAATTAAAATTAATAATAGTTTCGGCTGACAGTGAGGGTAAACATCATGAGAAAACCTGAACCTGAGAGATAGGTGGGTAGAGCCACGCTGAAGCTATTGGTTTCAGCATGAATGACTCGACTCGTCCGGGGTAGTACCACCCGACCCACAGAAAACCGACGTAAAGTAACAGTGCTTGCATTGTTGCGTTTTGGTCGGTCAGTGAGAGCGCTGGAGGCCCACCTCACCTCTACCCCTCCTTTCCCTCCTCCTTCCTTCCTCCTCCCCAAAACACAGGCTGGCAGACTCCCCTGGTGTTACAAGTGTCTATGGACAGCGGTGATCACTTAACATCAGGTGACCCGCTTGTTCGTATGTCTCCTATGATTTAAAAAAAATGTTCTTGTAGTACTACTGTATGTGGGAAACATAGAACTGTGGATTTTTTAGAGTTTGATATGAGTAATACGTCGTAGGCTGACGTGTTGATTACGCCCATACCTTTCTCCGGGAAGAGGCCTATAGCTCTATACCGGTTCTTTTAAATGCTGATTATGATAAAGTAACATTATACGCTTTAATATGCACATTCTAGAAAATTTCGTTATATTAAAAAAAATGTAATAAACTTATAAATTGTGAAAATCGTACAGCTTTTTATAATGTAGTGCCATCTGTTAACAATCTTAAAAATTACTTTACAGTTTGGCGCTCTCTTTGCTTCCAAAGGCCATAACGTGGCGGAATGGGAGACGCCTCATCCGCATCAGAAGGAAATTCATTTACATATCCACAATGGTCATCATGAAGTCCACGGTGACCATTCAGCGGCGGCCGGTAGTATTAATAATTATTTATTTGCGCCATCTACTGGTCAGTAGTCGATTTAATGAATTCATTTTGTATTTTTCAATATTGACCATAGATGTCGCTATTAGTTACTTTATATGTCGTATATTTATTTGTTTTCATCACGAATAACATTTATTGGGAAAATAATACTAAAATAATAATTATAAAGACAAGTTTATTTAAATATTTCCTCCATATTTTCTTGTGACATATTCACGCCGCTCTATAAACTGGTTGGTGTTGTCACGCCAAAAAACACTTGCCTCCATATTCAAAAGTTGGGTAAGCCAATGTTTAAAGGTTACACCATTCACTAGAAGCGATATACTTAAAGCAAAATAAAGTTTCTGTTTATAGGAATCGCTGTTTAAAAACTGTTAAGTCTTACAATTCTGGAAAATGTATGAAATAGGTTTCTAGACCAAAAAAAAACCATGACTAGGGATATATTACACAATTTATTCTTTTGATCATCCACCTCAAGTTGGAAACTTAGTAAATGAGTCGTTACATTTCAAAATTAGCTGAGTCAAATTTTAGCCCATTCAAAAGTTTTTATAATTTTCATAATCTTAAAATTTTATGCATGTCAAATTAGAAAATCATAAAAATGTTATAAACGACAAAATTTGGACTTCGATTACGGAGTATAAAAACTGAAAAGCTTAAAAAAATTTGAGATCTTATATAAATGATTAACATTGGATTTCATCTATACTAATATATAAAGCTAAAGAGTTTGTTTGTTTGTTTGTTTGGTTGAACGCGATAATCTCAAGAACTACAGATCTGATTTGAATGTTTCTTTTAGTGTTAGATAGTTCATTTATCGAGGATGGCTATAGGCTACATATCATAACGTTTAAGGCGATAGGAGCTGAGCACTAATGAAGAATGTCTCAAAATCGGGCTATTTTGGAAGCTTTCGATGCGTGTTAATGTCAGTACTATATGCGTTGCCATGGTAACGCGATAACAATCTCTCGCAAATGTTTTCATGGTTTATTGTGTGTTCCTATTAAAACAGTTAATTCTACGTTATTTTTGTTTCCAATTTTTAATTATACGTGGTACGTTTATATCGCAAACATTTCTAAAGTTTATTTTGTGTCGCTATTCAAAAAGTTTAGTAGTAATAATATTCATCCAATAAGATAGTCAAAGGAATTAATCCATACTGCCAATTCTGAAGTAGTTAATATAGGTAGTTTTTTTCTCTATCCAAGATAATGTATAAGCGCCAAATCCTCTATGTAATATTTCGTAAATTTTTATCTTCTTAATTTTCAAGACAACAGAATTCATGCTTCGCGGTATTATTTATCTTTCATTTCATTTATGCACAATAAACGAACCATATTACATAAAACTCTACCAATTTAACACAATATACAGACAAGTAAGACAAGATTATGAATAAAATATAAAATCCACTACATGACAGACTAAAATCCCGCCAAAAACTCCTCAAAAATTTTATTCTACGTTAGTTTTGTACCCAATTTTTGATTTGTGATATATTACGTATAATAAAAGTAAAGTGAGTGTATTTATATTAAAAATATCCGTGATGCTACAAATATCAACATTTTTTTTTAATTCTGTGGATATGTCTGTTTTTTTTTTATTTGTTACGGGTAATCTCCGAAACGGCTGGACCTATTTGAACGTTTTTTTTTTCTTAGAAATGACTACGCTATTGATCTAGCAAGGTCTTAATAGCTTCACCGGACTACAAGTAATATTTGAACGGGAATTTTACGGACAAATAAGTAACTAATTAGCTGTTTTATTTTAAGCTAGCGGGTTCAGCAGACGTTGCCCGCCCTGATAATAAGACAAACTATACCTATACCTTGCCCAATAATCATTTTATATATTGGTGAAAACGGCATGAAGATGCGTTCTGTAGTTTTTGATCTCATCGCGAACAGACATATAGACAGACGTGGAACAGGACTTTTTCTTACACTATGTAGTGATAAGCTGTTATCCGTGCCTTCGTCCATGTCAAATTAATCAAAAATATGTTGTTCACTGTAAACATACACGAGCTGTACTGGACTCCAAGGTTTTTTTATACCAAAAGGCAGCAAACAGGCTGACGGCCCACCTGATGGTAAGTGGTTAACGTCGCCTATGAACAACTGTAACACCAAGGGTATCGCTGTTGTAATTGAAAGTCATATGTTTACATGTGATTTAAATTATAGCAAGGTATGATAATAACTTAATTATATCGACACTATGGACATATTATATCTATATAATAAAAGATTTAACACATATTGTTCGAAAATGTATAGCTTAATATTTTCATTACTTTCTTATATAGTGTAAGTGGGCACTAAGGGTCATATATAGCAGTTTAAAGTTCCAGTTATGTGGCTGAGGATAAATCTCTTCCCATTCGATTCACTATTCGTATTCACATATATAATGTACAAGTACATGTTACCTGTTACAGTAGATGATGTGCGTGTGATACTTACAAATATTTTTGAAAGAGTATTATTGTAATTTACACTAGATATGTGATCAAAATTTTACATATATTTAATATATTTATAAAAAAAAACGCGTGCGGAGCCGCGGGCAACAGCTAGTTAATTTATAAATGTAACGAATACTTTATACAAAGGTATGGCGGGTAAGTAAGGAGAACTATCTCGTACGGTGGACATGCTGAAAAATTGTCCAGCTCTAAGCACTATATAGCTGTTCCAAAACTCCTCGAAATGGCGGTAGCATAGGCAAAGGATATCCGAAATAATTTTATGAATATAACCACAAATAACTTCTGTGAGAAAACGCAGAGAATAATGTAGTTTTTGTGGACTTTATATAATTCATTTAGTGATTTTTGAGTATTTTTGTAAGATATTTTAAAATAATTAAAAAATAATGTCGCCTGTTGCTACTGTAGCGCCGCCTTAATATTAGGTTGTTACCTATAAAATTGCTGTTTTGTATAAAAAAATTTAAACGAATTTTTTTCATGTATTTTTTATATATATTAATCGAAGTAATCACCCATGCAATCAATGCATATTTACCAACGCAGTGGCAGTTTATTGATGCCCTTCTTAAAGAAATCAGCTGGACGGGAGACAACAAATTCTTCAAAGGTATTTTCTACTGCCTCGTGGGTATTGAATTTTTTTCCCGCCAAGGAGTTATCCAAATTCTGAAAAAAAATAGTAGTCTGTAGGCGCAAGGTCTGGTGAGTAGGGCGGATGTGAAGAACTTCCAACCTCAGTTCTTGCAACTTGGAGACCGTTTGCTGTGCAGTATGAGGTCGCGCGTTGTCATGCAGGAGCAGCGGAAACGAGCGATTGACCAATGCTGGTTGGAGATGTGCCAGCTTCTCCATTATTGTATTCAGTTCTTCACAGTACACATCTGCAGAAGCTGTGATGAATCACACCGGCGCTAGACCACAAAACAGTGACCATAACTTTTCTAGGAGTAAGTTTTCGTTTAAGGCATTGCTTAGATGCTGAACCAGGATCCAAACAACTTGCTGAGCGCTTGCAGTTATCAAACAGAATCCATTTTTCATCGCAGGTAACAATGCGGTTCAAAATTCCTTCATTTGTGTGTCTATTGAGTAGTGCAAGGCACGTCTCGACGCGTACTTCGCGCTGGCGATCATTGAGTTCGTGAGGCACCTATTTGTCAAGCTTTATACCTTACCAATTTGACGCAAATGGACCAATATTGTTTTGGCGCTAACGTCGAAAGCTGCTGCTAATTCAGCCGCAGATCGTGTATCATCAGCTTCCACAATCACCTGTAATTCGTCATTGTCGACCAAAGTCTTCGGACGACCGCGAAGTTCATTCTTCAGGTCGAAATTCCCAGAACGGAAGCGAGCAAACCAATAACAGGTGGTGCGTTGGTTTGTAGTGTTAGCTCCGTAAAAGTTGTTGATGTTGCGTGCCGCGTTACTGCCACGTCGGTACTCAAATTCCATAATTACTCGAATTTTTAACGTATCCATGATGACAAAAAAGATTAAAATGCGATGAAAATGTAACACTAATCAATAAATAAATGACAACTTGTGAAAAAAGAATTCCATGTTTTCAAAATAAAATTAATTTGAAATTAGAATTCTTAGCCAAACAAAAATTATTTTGATTTGAAATGGCCAGTACTGCAGAACGGCAATTTCATAGGTAAATACCTATTATAACGCATTCTGTCGGGTACTTTTTCACACACTGAGATGGTTATCTTTACTTCTACACTCTATGTAAATAAGAATATATCTGTAAGAAAACTGTTTTTTTTTCGAACTGTCTGCGCTATTGGTCTTACTAGGCCTTCACAGCTCCACCGGACTAAAAGAAAACTGGTGTGGTAGCAAAAATATTGTTAACATTTAATTTAAATATCGTCCAATAGATGACACTATACTAAATAATATTTTTGTTCAACTACTGTACAACAGATGGCGCTATAGTGATATAAATTATCTTTTTTTGCAGTGTGGAGCAGAGATGGAGCTGTAATAACGCAGGATAACAATTCTGGGAATGTCAACGGATTATTCGATCCTTATTCCGGCGGCCCGCAAACAATTAGCACTCCATTTGGGAACTACGTCAAACTGGAGTCTCAGAATACCCACACGACGACATTTTAAAAGGACCATATTTTATGACGTTTTGAGTTTTTATATACTAGCTGAAGAATGATTTTTTTTTTTTTATTGAAGCACGACAAAGTGACTGCACTATACCTGATGGTAAGCATAGTACTTTTTTAATGATACGGCGACCACCGAGAGACAGATTATCCATCGCCGGTCGCCGCTGTCATGCCGGCCATAATGACGAAAGTCACTCGGTACTGGATATGCACAGGCTGATCCCGAAACGCGACGCGCAGAAGCGAATCACTATGACGGGCTTTTTCGCCATATACATGGTGGTTGCGACCCAGTCGGGCTGTAAAACCCTACCACCCCGCTTTCGCCATTGCCTCGTTCGTTATTCAGCAGGGTGCACCACGTGCAGGTGAGGTTGGCTTGGGTGTCTCAAGTCTTAAGATGTTACTCGACACCCCTTACACCCCAAAACCCCCACCCCAAAATGTTCCGTAACCGATTATGAAGTCATTTAAAATGTAATTTCTAGAGTTAAATACGAATAACATGGAAATTTATAAAAGGATACCGTGTTTGAAGGTTCTTGGCCGCGAGTTTTTTCATTATTTATTCAGTATTATTTAATGTAAATAGTTTTTTTTTTTACAATTTCGTTTTGGAGGTACCTGCTGGGGACAGGTAACGTGATCGCAGCTTTTTCCTGTTACACGATGAGATTCTATATGTCGTTTGCTATATATAAAATGCTATATTTATAAACAAATGAATGCGATTTTATTTAAACATATTCGGTGTTTTTACAAAAAAGTTAAACACGTGTTGAACGCTTGCTTTAAAAAGGTTACGTTTTAGATGTATCGCCCTCGCGGTATGTTTCGCCATCTTGCTTATCTGTTGTCTCGCTTTGGTTACAATAGGTTACACTTCCTAAAATAGGATAACGCAAACTTGCCTCGATCGAGCGCGGTGCATTTCGTACGAAACCTTTTAAACCAAGTATTTAACTTTTTTGTAATAACACTAATAGTGTTGGCTGCAACGTGATTACGTAAATAAAAATTGTAAGCGCTGCTAGTTTTAATTATTCGTGAAAGATGTCATTGTCACATTGATATACAAAAACCTAAGATGCACACTAACCGTTACACTGCCGGCACACAAAAATGAGTGCATAATTTTGGATTATGCACTCATTTCAATTAGTCTCACGTCACTTGTAAATTCATCGCATCTATAACCACGTATGTATTTTGGACAGTTTTTCCGAGACGGTTTTGAGAGCTACTTTTATTCGTTACTGTGCATCTTGGGTTTTTATAGGTTAATGCATTCTCTAGTTTATTTTATGATTGGCAATCGCTCTTCCAGATTTATAACTGCCATTTTTGAGTAGAAGCAATAATATTGAAAAAGTTTAGCGATTATTTCAAGATTGTGGTCCCCTCATTAGAACGGTCCAGAAAGTTTTTGTGCATCTCAGAATTTATTCTTCAACTTTACTTGTGCAAAATAAGCATACTATTACATAAAATACCACGAATATTACAATAAATTTTTCACAAAAATGGTAACAAAAGATTTTCAATTCTGTTAACATTGATACGGTAAAGTTGTTACTAACGTAACCTACTAAATTTGAAACTAAAGTCCACAATATACGAGAGCTCGAAAATTTAAATTAAGTTTAAATATTCAAATCTATACTTAATATTACATTATAAAGAGGTAAAATTTGTGAGTTTGTGACGTTGTAGAGGGTAATCTCGGGAACAACTAGGCCCATTTGAAAAATTCTTTCAATGCTATATAGCTCATTTATCGAAGATAGTTATAGGCTATATATCATCACGCTTAAACCAATAGGAACGGAACACCACTAAAAAACGATTAAAAATCGGTGTCTTTTTTCCCTTCCTAACTTCGCGTGTTAGCTATTCCACGCGAACGTAGTCGCGAGTAGAGGCTAGTAAAATAAATAAAAATGAAGCTACAAATTTAAATACGATTTTTTCTCTATTGACAATTCGAAAAATGAATAATTTCAAATTTAGATTGTATGTTATTGTATTTGTTGCACATTCGGTAGAGGGGCGAGTGCTGTCCAACGTTTGTCGAATACTTCGGTAGAAAGAATGTTTTGCGATTCTGCAAACGACTGTTGTTTCGTGGTACTGAGATACATACTTGTCTCGACAGATATATATAAACAAAAAAAATAAATAACACAAGATTATGAACAAAATATAAAAGCTGCATGACAAAGATCTTGTCAAAAATTCAGTCGTTGGAATAATTCTGTTATTCAGCGCCATCTTTTAGGAAGTAGTAACAAACTCTAATAAATTTTGATGAGTATATAATTCAATGGCAAGTAAGAAGGGACGAGGAGTTGAGGACAAATGTTAATTTATGTATCTTTTAGTCAAATAAATACGTAAGAATCGATTTATTTTTTAAATTATCATTGTACATTGTCGTATGTATTTTGCCCAAACAACAAAAAAAAGGTACTCGCAATAATATGTTAATCAGAATTCAGTATGTATTATTAAAATGTTTAATTTAAATTTCACAGTATATAACTGATAAATTGAATTCAGTTTATATATTATCAGTGTATATTTGTACTATATAAGATCGGTGGACAACCTATTTCAAAGCAAGTGTACAAAGATAAATTTTATAGCGCGGTGAGTACAAGCTTTTTATGTGGGTAGGAGCGAACATTTAACAGTGACTAATAAATTCATCTGAATGTATTAAGTCCATTTACTTAACTACTTAATTTACTAAGTCGCGTCGTCATTAAAATTACAATAAATTTTGATAGAGTGAACCGATTTTAATGAATCGAATACTAAATGTTACTTGAAGATACGCTTTATGATTTTCTTGGTGAAGTTTTATCGCGAACAGAATTCTTTGGCAGTGATGCGTGTTTAAACAAACATACATACATACAGACATTCCTAAAAGTGGTTTCAATGTATTTGATTACTTATTCCTATACACCTTTTTTATACCAAATTCTAAAAAGTACAGACACGCTAAATTTACATTCTTTGTATATGTATTATAATGTAATCTATTTTTTCGAAATTAATTCGAAGACCTATTGTATACAGCTGTTATTATCAATCTAATACCTTTAAACGAGCAATCCTTATATATTTTTATATTTGTATATATTCAGAATCTCGTAAACGGTGTCAGCGATTTCCGTGAAACTTAGTATGTATGTAGTTTCGGGGACGATAAATCGATCTAGCTAGATTTTATTCACAGAAAAATGTTTTTAACTGAGTTTTCAAACAAAGAAAAAATATAGCTAGAATATAAAGGTAAATTTCGTCGGCGCTGTCAAAATAAAAATAGCTCAGATGGAAATAGGCTGCTTCAAAAATCCGTGTAACCTCAGTTCGAATCCGAGTGACAGGAAAAGAGATATGTTTTTAATTTTTTTTTTTTTTTTTTTAAAAAAAAAAGTTTTTTTTTTGAGGCAAATCTGACAGTTTATTTTGATTTAAAAATGTTTTTTTAAAGAACCGAGCCAGGCTCGGTCGCCCAGGTACTATATTACTATACGTCAGAAATTACCATAAAGTTAGATATTTTTAGTAGGGGAAAACTTATGGGTTCGCGTCACCGATGACCTCGACATGCACGTGACGTATTGTGATTACGTCACACTAGCGACGTGTAGCATACCGGCCCGTGTATATCTAATATTGAGAATATGTAACTCATCTTTGATTATTGCTCCAAGTGCCAATGTGTGATTTTGTAAGGTAGTAGAGCCACGTTGAAGCTATAATTGGTTTCAGCATGAATGTGTCGGCTCAAGCCTAGGTAATTTCCCTAGACGTGGAGCCCTTGAGTGCGCTGTTCGCGCGATACACTCACAGAAAATCTTACATCACTGTAACAACATTACACATATCACCTCCACACAGGTGCACGCATACACGCTTACACATGAAAGTAAAAGCGTTTTGTTTCTTTACCTTATCGAACTGAAATAGTTGATAAAATTATCCGATACGAAATATATATAGGAGTTGTTGAGGTATATATGCTTGGTACACATATATGCTCCAACAACTTATATATGTATGAATTGTTAGTTTAGGTTAACAGCCCAAGCCGAGGTGTGCTGTACGCCCTTGTGCCAGTTGTCAAATAAAATCGGCCGAGTGCCTTAACCGCTCGCCCTAGTAGTCCGGTGAAGCTGTTAAAACCTTGCTAGGTCAATAGTGTAGTCAGATCGAAAAAAAGCTTGCATTATTGCGTTTCGTTTGGTCAGTGAGAGCGCCGGAGGCACACCTCCCCTCTAACCCCAAACACGCAGCGGCTAAGCACTTTGACTCCCCTTGTGTTGCTATTATCTATGAGCTGTGGTGATCATTTAACATCCGGAGAACCATCTGTTCCATTGCCTCTAATGATATAAAAAAAAACAGAGTAATGTTAATAATCTAAATTTATTAATTATAAAATTGATGTAAGAATTTAAAAAAGAACACAGTTATGACTGACTTGTCTTTTTTTAAATTAATAATTGGATACATATAAATTGAGGATAT
Source organism: Antheraea mylitta (assembly GCA_014332785.1). Classification (NCBI taxonomy): domain Eukaryota; kingdom Metazoa; phylum Arthropoda; class Insecta; order Lepidoptera; family Saturniidae; genus Antheraea; species Antheraea mylitta. Next base: position 1,326,304 of record JACEII010000152.1, on the reverse strand, counting down.
AACGCGTACATAGCGACAACACCTACGCACCAGTTAATTATTTGTGAAAATGTATTTTTAAAGAAATATATAATGCTATTACTATGAATACAGGCAGATTATTTATGTTAGGAATTTATGTAAGACTAGTTTCTGTCAGCGACTTCGTCCGCTTGTAATAGTTTACATTAACATTAACACACAGCGGAAGAATTCAAAAAGAAAAATATACTCCGATTTTGAAACATTCTTCATTGGTGTTCCTCTACTGTTGGTTTGAGCGAGATGATATAAAACCTACAGTCTTTCGACTTAATTTTATGTTATAGTGCACGCGTTCTGTTATTCTACTTACTACGAAAACTCACTTTTTCAGTATCACCTTTTAGATAGACTTATTATATAAAATACTAGCCTTCGACTACGTTCGCGTGGAATAATAATACATAATTTGGGCTAACACTAACACGCTCTCACGAAGGAAAAAAACGGTTTTTAAACATATTGGTGCTCCGCTCCTACTGGTCTTACCGTGATGATATATAGGCTATAACCATCCTTGATAAATGAGCTATCTAACACTGAAGGAATTTTTCAAATAGGACTAGTAGTTCCTGAGATAATTACGCGCTAAGCTTTCAAGCAAACTCTTCAGCTGTATAATACTAGTATAAATTTACCTAATTTATTATTTTCAACGCAAACGTATTTCACGTGGAAAAGACGGAATAAAAAGGTGCATCCATTGACTACGTGAGGCTATCGGAGGAGGAAGGGGGTCAAACCGAATCTCACTAAATCTTATGTGTTTTTTTTTTTTGTAGCACGGCAAAGTGATTGCACTATGCCTGATGGTAAGCATAGTACAATGCAAAAATAATAAAAAATAATAGCGACCACCGATTGACACAATGTCCATCGCCGGTCGCCACTATCATGCCGGCCTGTAATAAGCTGGATATGCACAGGCTGATCCCGAAACGCGACCCGTAGAAGCGAATCACTATTACGGGCTTTTTCGCCATATACATGGTGGTTGCGACCCAGTCTGGCTGTAAAACCCTACCACCCCGCTATCGCCATTGCCTCGTTCGTTATTCAGCAGGGTGCACCACGTGCAGGTGAGGTTGGCTTGGGTGTCTCAAGTCTTATGATATTATTCGACACCCCAAAATGTTTGTGTTATGTGGGGAAGAGAGGGGCTTTCGCCTAATATCACGTTTATTTTTCGGCCAAAAAATTGAGACATGTTTAAAAATTAAATAATTTAAAGTATATAAAGTAAATTTGTATTGGAATGTGATGTATTGAAATTCGGCGCCAACCGAAAATCATATCATCTACATAGGTACAAAGTTTAAATCCAAGCTTAAGTGACCACACGGTAAGTACCAGCTTTCAAATAAAAAAAAGAATTATCAAAATCGGTACACCCAGTCCAAAGTTATGAGGTAACAAACATTTAAAAAAAAAACAGTCGAAGAACCTCCTTTTTTTAAGTCAGGTAATAATTGTTTCTAAGATATGATGAAATCTGACACATATTTTGTTTTTTTTTTTTTTTACTTTTATGAAAGCACGACAACGTGACTGCACTAGGCCTGATGTTAAGCATAATAC
>JACEII010000152.1:1290553-1319086 GCA_014332785.1 Antheraea mylitta | reverse complement strand
CCAGAGTTATGAGGTAACAAACATAAAAAAAAAAAAAAAAAAAAAAATACAGTCGAATTGATAACCTCCTCCTTTTTTTGAAGTCGGTTAAAAAGAGTCGAAGAACCTCCTTTTTTTTAAGTCAGGTAAAAATTGTTTCTAAGATATGATGAAATTTGACACATATTTTGTATTTTTTTTTTATGGAAGCACGACAACGTGACTGCACTAGGCCTGATGTCAAGCATAATACAATCCAAAAACATCGGCAACCACCGAGAGACAGATTATCCATCGCCGGTCGCCGCTGTCATGCCGGCCATAATGACGAAAGTCACCCGGTACTGGATATGTACAGGCTGATCCCGAAACGCGACGCGCAGAAGCGAGTCACTATGACGGGCTTTTTCGCCATATACATGGTGGTTGCGACCCAGTCGGGCTGTAAAACCCTACCACCCCGCTATCGCCATTGCCTCGTTCGTTATTCATCAGGGTGCACCACGTGCAGGTGAGGTTGGCTTGGGTGTCTCAAGTCTTATGATATTATTCGACACCCCTTACACCCCAAAATTATTAAAATGCCTGGACATATGGTAAAGTTATTTAGTATTGGTATATCGAAGTGTGGTCTTTCTTTATTCCGTTTCAATTTCTAGTAATATGCTCTAAATTGAAGTCACAGATAGTAAAGCAATTGGTGTTTCTTGAATAAATCTAAAGCGTGCATACTCAAAATACAAATTTTAAAATATCTCATCTTAGATTACGATAACGGGAGAGGGGTTGAAACAAATCCCACGTCTTACTACGAGGGAGTGGGTGTCAAAACATTACGCTATTGACCTAGCAAGGTCTTAACAGCTTTACCGGACTACTAAGGCGAGCGCTTAAGGTATTCAGCCGATTATGTTTGACAACTAGCTCAAGGGTGCACGGCACACTTCGGCTTGTCTGTTACCTGTTGTATGCAAAATCACGACCTATCTTAGCTAACCTAGCTAACTATTCATATATGTATGAGTTGGTGAGACGTATATGTGTACCAGGTATATACACCTCATACACTCTTACATTTACTTCTTATCGGAAATTTTTAAACTATTCAGTTCGATAAGGGAAAAAAATAAAACCCTTCCACTTTCATGTGTCAGCGTGTAGGCGTGTGTGGAGATGATATCGTAGTGTTGTAGCAGTGATGTAAATTTTTGTGTGTCACTGTATCGCGCGAGCAACGTACTCGAGGGCTCCCCGCCTAGGGATCGGACCTAGCTTCATGTGATTAGTGGACGTTTCCTTAATATTTGACTACATAGAGCAGCCATACTCAATCTCCGGCCCGCCAGATCTTTGTAGTTGTTTTAAATTTCGTTCCTATTATAAAAAACCAACGTGAAGTAACAGTACTTGCATTGTTGCGCTTCGTTCGGTCAGTGAGAGCGCCGGAGACCCATCTCCTCTCCCTTTCCCTCTCCTCTAACCCCTCCCCCTTTCTCTTTATTCCCCCAAACACAGGCAGGCAACACACTTGCGACTCTTCTGGAGTTGCTGTATCTATGAACGGCGGTGATCGTTTAAAAACAGGTCGGATATTCGTTTGCCTCCTATATGATATAAAAAAAAAAAACTATGAGCACGCCGAGTAAATTAAATAGACCCTAGATAACCCGAACGCAATGCGTTACTTTTGATGTAAAGGTTATACCCAGCTTGTTTGATTGGACAACCATTGTTCACTACATTAATGCGTTATTAATTTGAAATTATTTGTTTAATTTAATACATAAGATTGTAGTTTGCGGCCCGCGACATCACGAGTGAAACGTGTTTGTTGCTCGTTTAAAAAAGGTTGAGTACCACTGCCATAGAGAGAAAAAGAAAGGTTTACGCAATAAATTGATTGAGATAGACATACGCGTTAGAGCGAAACGAGTATACGCCTCTCGATATTGAAATAGATAAGTTACACGCGTTGTTTTTGGTATAATTTGTGCAAATGTGTAAAATTATGTCAAAATTGACATTATTAATATTTATTATCTTACAAATAAGCTAATTTATTATTGTTGGATATAAATAAATTCGTTGAATTAATTTGCGTTATTTTTATTTATCTATATTATTATTATTTTCAGGAAGTAACATCAAGTATTAATTTGAATATCAATATACTAGCTGTGTCCATGACTTGCCATGTTGGAAATTAATTTTTGACTTATATATATTTTTTTTTGTTTGTAGCAACCAATTTTCTAGATTATAACTGCCATTGTCGATAAGGTAATATCTAATATTATAAAGAGGTAAAGTTTGTGAGTTTGTGACGTTGTAGGGGGCAATCTTAGAAACTGGTCCGATTTGAAAAATTCCTACAGTGTTATATAGCTCGTTTATCGAAGAAGGTTATATGTTATATATCATCACGCTAAGATCAATAGGAGCGGAGCACCAATGCAGAATGTTTCAAATTCGAGATTTTTGTTCCTCTTGACAGCTTCCGTTGTGTGTTAGCGTTTATCAAGAGCCCCTTGTTAGAACTTTTCAGGGAGTTTTTGGGGCAAGTTAGAATTAATGCTCCGTGATATTATTGCCAATCCATTTCACTTGTGCACAAGAACTGAACTATATTACGTACAAATAAAAAAAGAATCATCAAAATCGGTTCAGCCAGTCCAAAGTTATGAGGTAACAAACATAAAAAAGCAGTCGAAATGATAACCTCCTCCTTTTTTTGAAGTCGGTTAAAAACACCATCAATGTTACAAAATATAAAGCAAAAAAAAAGATTATAAATTAAATGTAAAATCCAATACATGACATGCCAGGAATTCCTTTTGGCTCGCAAAATGCCGGATCAACTTGTTTGTCAAGCTCTGATAAGCAGCAATGAATCCAAACGTTAGAGTATTTGGCTTGACTTGACATAGGCTCGGTAGGATCTGGTCTGTATTGTCGTCTATTCAACCGGAGTCGATTTTGATACAAAATCACACAATTAGTAATTTAAAATTATTTGGAAATGAGTTATCTATTGACCTTAATTAGAGACATCCGTGTTGGTCGTGTTTGGTATGTTTTTATCTTTTTGTCACGCTATGTACAAATATGTTGGGACAGCTGTTGGTATTTTATTGTGATCGAAAAATTATCAAAAATCTCATGATTAAACTACGATTATGTTGTGTATTTTGAACACTTGAATGTGAACTATCTGGTCGATTTAATCTGTGACGAGAACGCGATGACGTCATCTACAAAGTGGCGCGCACGCCAGCTAGAACGCGACTCCCTTGACATGTGGAAATAACCTCGTCTCGGAAATTTCAATTTGACCTTTTATATTGTTTTAGAAGGACATGTATCAGAGGCTGCCTCTTTTAATTGATATTAAAATTAATATCTGCAATTAATATCATACTAGTTTTTGTCCGTGGCTTCGCTCGTGTTAATTTTGTTGCCAATCTTTTTGGCCGCTTTAAATATATGTAGTCGTAAGTTCGCGCGTAATACAGTCGAGAATTTAATCTGTACCAATATTATAAAGAGGTAAAGTTTGCGAGTTTGTGACGTTGTAGGGGGTAATCTCGGCAACTACTGGTCCGATTAAAAAAATCTTTTAGCGTTATATAGCTCATTATCTAGGAAGGTTATAGACTATATATATCAGAAGGTTATATCATAACGGTAAGACCAATAGAAGCGGAGCACCGATGAAAAATGTTTCAAAATCCTGATATTTTTTCTTCTTGAGGGCTTCCGCCGACTTTTTGCGTTAACCCAAAGTACTACTATAAGTATTACAATGCGGACGAAATCGCGGGCAGTGTGTAGTACAAAATAAAGTTAATATAGTATTGTGAGAATCTAAAATTAGCATTCGTTAATTTTTAAGTTGTCTCAGCGTTATGCATATATTTATTTATTTATTTACACATGGATAAATAAATATAATATAACAATATAATATAATATAATATAACTAGCTTCTATCTGCGAGGTCATGTGCGTGGAATACTTACTTTTGGATAACACTAACACGCAGCGGAAGCTCTCAAAAGGAAAACAAATCCCGATTTTGAAACATTCTCCATTCATGCTCCGCTCCTATTAGTTTTAGCGTGATGATATATAGCCTTTCTCGATAAATGAGCTATATAACACTGAAAGACTTTTTCAAATCGGACCAGTAGTTACTGAGATTAGCGCGTTCAAGCAAACCAACCTAATGGGCCCGGTGGACATTGTCCCGCCCTAATAAGAAAAAAACCTTGATAAATTATGTACCTAGTACCTTCATCATGAATCACTGTATCGACAATTCGTTCAGCAGTTTTTAAGTTTATCGCGAACAGACAAACGGACAGACGTTGCAGAGGACTTGGTTTATACTATTTAATTATATATCAAAATCTCTTGTCACGGCGTTTCTGGTCGAACTCCTCCGAAACGGTTGGACAGATTTTAATGAAGTTTTAAATGTATATATGATATGTATGAGGATGGGTCGTAAAGTATATTTTAGACCTCTAGGTGATTAGGGTGTCCTTATCAAGTTAATTTTTTCATTTTTTTACAATTTTTTTCTTTTGAATTTTTTTTAAATTTATGATTACAAAATACCTCTAGTCCCAATTTTCACCTTCCTAACCCCACCATCCCATTTAAATTCGTGATTTTAGTATTTTTTTTATTTAGTTTAAAAGAGCCTTTGCCGTTTGGTAGCTTCGAGAGTTTGTGTTGGTTCTTGTTGGCGGTGGAGTTGAATAAAATGCCGAACATACGATACAGACTGCTCTTTTAATGTAGGTGTAACACAAGTTATAATGTACACGATAAGATAAAACTAGTAGGCGCCCAGTGGTCGACATTCGACCATAGTTAATTGAACTTTATTAGAGTTCTTTTGTCAAAGGGTATACTTCTATAATCAAAGGTTTTCATTTCATTTGCCATGATCTTTATTATATAAGCATTAAAAAAAATCTATGTGTAAATGAAAATGAAAATTAATTATAAATTGGAAACAAAAACCACGTGGTAAAGCTCAAATTTTAACATAACTTTACGAAAATAAAGAAATTTATCGCAACCCATGACACAATTTTCAATTAATTTTACACGACACCATGGGGTGGTATTTCTGAGTGATACTGAATTAAATATAGTCTGTTCATTATGAGAAATAGTGATATGCCCAGTATCATCGTTTAGAAAAGTAATTGATCCACAATACTATCAAATGGTGAATCCAAGACAGAGATTTTTTAATACTATCATTAACTTTTGAACATAAGTTCTTTTTTGTTGCTGCATGAGGTTGAATTGCAACACCGTAACAGTGGAGGTCTAAGTCATGGATTACTTTTATGAACAAAATACTTATTTTGATTATTCAAAGTATTATTTGGCTCATTTTTTTATTAAATCATCCTTTGAATTAAGTTCACCATGGAAATAATAAACATTACAATAATAGATACATTTTATAATATCATTGTTGAATGTAGTATGAAAAATGGTAATTGCAACGTAAGAGTTAAAAATACATACAGTCGAGCATAGCAACCTCCTTCACAACCTCTTTTGAACTTCGTAATTATTGACGTCTGTGAAAATGTCTTTTTTATTTACATGTGTGTATATGTTGTGTAAAATTCAAGTAGTAGTGTATATTTTAATTAATTTAATGTACTTCTAATGCATTTTATATAAAATAAACAGCTTTCTGCACATCTCCGCCATATAAACTTTAACTATGCCAAATTTCAAGTTCACCCGTTAAGGTTAAAAAGGGGTACAATTTTTTTGCTTCACGTATTAATATATAGATACTGGATACGTAAATACAGTCTTATACTAGCGTCCCTCCGCGTTTTTGTTGTGACAGTTTTTTTTTAGCTTTATTTTTGCCAATTAATCTTTTAGATTATTACTGCCATCGTCACGTAGTCGATAATATTACAAGCGTCGTGCGATCACTTCAATATTGCGTCGTGCGAGTCAATATTCTAACAAGATGGTGGATCCCTTGTTAGAACCTGCTAGGGAGTTTTTGTGGCATCTCAAAATTTCATGCTCCATGGTATTATTTTCCATTCACTTCACTTGTGCACAATAAACTAACTAGATTGCGTAAAACTCCACCAAATTTACAAAATATAGAGTCCAATAACACAAGATTATGAATAAAATATAAAATCTACTACATGACAGACTGAAATCCCGCCAAAGAAACCAAAGTGATGTCTGGGTGACGCGTGGGTTTACACATTTTTATTTATAGTTTATCAGGCTTCCGGCTACCAGTTTTTTCAGCAGTGTTACCGTTCTTATATGCTAAGGATTAATAACTAATATTAAAATTAAGTAATAACTTATACACATAACATTAACAATAATATTAAGGAAGGGCGGAACGCCACAAGCCTTTGTTTTAGTATTCTTTGACAAAATCTCATGATCATTTGAATAAGAAAAAAAAGGGAAATTTTCTGATACGCTCTTATACATACATATACTATCTCATAATTTCCACGATGACTCTTTATGATTTTTATAACAATCCAAATCTATAATTTGATATAATCCTTTTCTCAAAGGCTAATATACAAATAGTAGCAGCACAGTATAATGTTATTATACTAGCCTAATGTAACCTAGTGTACCTAGTGTAATCTAATGTAATAAAACAGAAATTAATAAAATCATCTGAATGTATTAGTTCCATTTACTTATCTACTTTTCTCTCGTACTTAAGTCGCGTCGTCATTAAAATTCCAATAACTTTTGATAGAGTGAACCGATTTTAATGAATCGAATACTAAATGTTACTTGAAGATACGCTTTATGATTTTCTTGGTGAGGTTTTCATGAACACAGTATTTATTAATGCGTCTTCATACAAACAGACAGAGAGACAGCTCTAAAGACACCTACAATTAAATTTTCTCGAAAATACCTAAATGTATAGACACGTTAGATTTACATTCTGTTAGGAGTGTATAACACATAGCCGATGCAGTCAGGATGCCAATAAATACTCCGTAATTACTTTCACTCTTTATTTGCCCAGAGTTACGCCTTACAGTACTTTTCACAAAGGAATGCGCAGATAACACAGACATCTTGCCTTTTATAGGCCGAACTACATAATTTATAAGACGAACTATATAAATCAAAGCAATTACCATTTACTTATAATTCTGCTACATGTTTTAAGTAACACAAAGATATTAATTAACGAACAAATTAATATTATTTACGTACATCAATTCTATATAAAATCATTGTTATTTATGTATCTAAAATATGTTTAGACATACAATTATGTGTGTAGAGTAGCGACATCTAGCCTTTTATAAGCCAAACTATGGAAGTCAAAGCAATTACTATTAATTAATAATTCTGCAAGATTATGATAATCATCAAACTAATGTTATGCAAATAATAAATGAATAATATCAATTCCTATTGATGTCTCATTGAAATCTATATAATTATAATAATTCTCATTTATGTATCTTTACTAAAATGGCGCTTGTATCTAGTGTCTTGAATATGATCTGCGGCACCGGAGATGGTCAAATAACAATTCTTATTATATTTATAGATCTTAGAATATGAGTTAGAAATGAAATTTTTTACGGTTTTAGTGTCACAAGTGACGTCATAACGTTACGCAAAGGAACCTAAGCTCTCTAGCAACAGCCGATCGCTAATAATTTACAGAAAAGGTATGATCTCAGCTGATGACATCATCTAAAACTTCGCGTATATAGAATTCTCGTTTTACTTCTATGAAATATATATTATTTCTCACATTTGGATTTTATTGTGCAATCAATAAAATTGTTTGCATCCGACGAAAATCATAATTGATTTTTTTTTCCGAACTGACTACGCTATTGGCCTTACTCGCCTTCACAGCTTCACCGGACTGCTAAGGCGAGCGCTTGCGGCACTCAGCCGTTTTTATTAGGGCAACTAGGTCAGGAGTGCACGGCACACCTCGGCTTGGGCTGCCGCCTGACCTTGAGTAACATTAGCGATATTCTATACTAATATTATAAAGAGGTAAAGTTTGTGACGTTGTAGGGGGTAATCTCAGGAACTACTGCACCGATTTGAAAAATTCTTTAAATGTTATATAGCTTATTTATCGAGGATGGTTATAGGCTATATATACTTTGTTATAGGTTATATGTCATCACGCTAAGGCGAATAGTAGCGGAGCATTAATGAAGATTGTTTCAAAATTGGGAATGTTTTTCTCTTGAGAGTTTTCACTGTAGCGGGCAGAGGCTAGTATTGAAATAAAGTTAAATACGTATTAAATAATTGCTTTAAAAAGGTTTTGTACTAAATGCATCGTGCTCGACCGAGGCAAGTTCGCGTTATCCTTTTTTCGCAAGTCTAACGTAACCTAACCAAAGCGAGACAAAAGAGCAAGATGGCAAACATTCAGCGAGAGCGGGGCATTTAAAACGTAACTTTTTTAAAGCAAGTATTGAATACGTATTTAACTTTTTTGTAATAACATCATGTCATTACTCAATCGAGATCAGTTCGGTCTATCAAAAGTTATTGTAATTTTAATGACAACGCGACTTAAGCACGAGAGAAAAGTAGATAAGTAACTGGATTTAATACATTTAGATGATTTTATTAATCGCTGTTTTTAACTAGGTAACACGCGGGCAAAGTCGCGGGCAGGTAACAATTAAGTTAAGTCGTAACCAAATTGTGACATATGTAATGTCGTAGAAGATGTGTACCACGTAATGGCTGAATGAACACGTAAGCAAATCCCAAGACTAGAAGTTGAGAATAAAATGAATGATTAAGAATGGTTGGTTTATGTACTGCCATCCTTGCTTTTCCGACATCCGAGGAAGCTAGAATACTTTACAGGTTGCTTATGTCTGGTATTAAAAACCGGTAAATTATTAACTATGTACATATTTTATTTTGTTAGTAATTATTGAGTTGACATGGTCAATTTGTGAACATACCGTATACTAATATTATAAAGAGGTAAAGTTTGTAATGTTGTAGGGGGTAATCTTAGGAACTACTGGTCCGATTTTAAAAATTCTTTCAGTGTTAAATAGCTCATTTATCGAGGTAGGCTATAGGTTATGTATTATCACGCTAAGATCAATAGGAGCGGAGCACCAATGAAGAATGGTTTGAAATCGTTTTTTTTTTTTTTTTCATTTTGAGAACTTCCGTTGCGTGTTAATTCGTTAAGTGATGTTTATTGGTAGGTAATGTTATTAACAACAATTATGAATTCTTATCAATATGTAGTGATATAATAATTGAGCCACAGCCACGCGTGACAGGCTCAGCCAACAAATAAGGAGATAAAAACCAACTGATATTAACTTGGAAACGTGTACGATTTTTTTTTTCATATAATAACACGGTCGTCTTGTATATATCTGTTTCGACATCGAATATAATATTCATTGATTGTCTACTCGCGATACGTTACTAAGCGAGCGGTCTTAAGATTTCAAGGCTATATTCTAATTTTTGATTCCTATTAACATTTATACAATTATGTATGTGCATTTTATATTAAAATAAATGGAATTATTAACATTAAAAATACCGATTGTGTAAATGTTCTTATTCTTGATTCACAAACGTGTTATTTAAATATTTTATATCCATAAAGCGAGCGAAACCGTGAGCTAAAATTAGTAGTCCATACATACACCTGAAAAATATCAATAAACTTCTTCGTGATTGGGTAAAAAACATGAGCCGTCACGGGACGTCTGGGCAAATGTGAAACATAGGAATTGTTCGAATCGAACTAATCTTAAATTCTCAAGTTACGAGATTAAAAAATAAGCGAGCTTAGTGAGGCAAGAGTGATTACGCACAGTCACTTGCGCATGGCATCGCGTCGCCACGCAAACAATCGGGCTTACCCTCGCCTATAGATGTTTCAAAAGGACCTATATTTTAAATCAGGGGTGCTTAGGCAAACTGCAGACGATCTATCTCAATATTATTAGACTACGATCGATCAACTCTGAGAGATTGTAAGTGTGTGGCAGTATTGTCGTCGATGTAGGTAACTCCCGCTAAAAAGGATAGTACAAAGTGATGAGGGCCTCCTTCTGGCCTAATTGTGGATTACATAAACTTTACATTTTGATTTAGTTATCTATCTACTAAAGCAAAATCTGTTAGTAGTTCTGTATTGGCGAATTTTTCTCAAAGACAACTCAAGATCGTCCGTTTGAGTAGTTTTAAATGGTTGGAGATTGTGTGAGACAGGATTATTGACTCTAGTGCAGTTCCCGGACATAACCATACATGCACCAGCCTGTCTCTCCAAACGGAGCATGCTCATGCCCACGCCCGCGTAACCACAGATCACGCCGCCGTGGTCTGGGGGTAGATTTTGCTCCCGCACACCAGATTAGGCCTCCCTCGGTAGCGGCTCAAGTCTAGGTTCGATCCCTCGACAGAGAGCCCTTGAGTGCGTTACTTGCGCGATACAGTGACACAAAAATTTACATCACTGCTACAACACTCCACAGTGTTGTGCCACAGGGTTCTATTTTTTCCCCTTATCCAACTGAAAAAACTCTAATTTTCGGATAATAAATATATGGAGGGGTTGTTGAAGCGTGTATGCTTGGTACACATATGGGTCTCAACAACTCAAACATATATGAATAGTTAGCTAGGTTAGCTAAGATAGGTCGCGAGTCTGCATGTAACAGGCAACAGCCAAGCCGAGGTGTGCCGTGCACCCTTGAGCTAGTTGCCCAAATAAAATCGGCTGAGTGCCTTAAGCGCTCGCCTTAGTAATTCGGTGAAGCTGTTAAGACCTTGCTAGGTCAATAGCGTAGTCAATTCGGGAAAAAAAACCATACATGCTTGAGTGTAGTAGCGTGCCATGTGGACTTAGAATAAGCAGTACTAGCATCCATCCATCCATAACAGAAAGATCTGATTCACTAACTATTTCTATGAACACTTTTTTTTTCGATCTGACTACGTTATTGACCAACCAAGGTCTTAACAGCTTCACCGGACTACCTTGAATACGTATCACTGTTAAAGTACTGAGTTCACAATAAAACCACAGAAAATCATAAAGCATATCCTCAGGAGTAACTAATTTTATTGTTTCATTAAAATCGATGCACTCTATCAAAAGTTAAGTTGAATGGCGACTGGAATTAAGTACGATAAAAGAGTAGTAAGTAATCTATATTAATATGATAAAGCTGCGGGGTTTATTTGTTTAGAAGGTTGAACGCGCTAATCTCAGGAACTGTTGGTGATGTGAAAAATTATTTCAGTATTTGATAGTTCATTTATCGAGGAAGGCTATCATCACGCTAAGACCAATAGGATCGGAGTACCAATGAATAATTATTCACAATCGGAGTTTAACATACGTATTATTTAAAAATATTTTCGTTATTATTTAGTTAAAGTTAGCGTTGGCCCAAAGTAACTATTTCACACGGATCATGACATTTCAAGATCCCGCCAAAAACCTATTTACTAAAATCATTTAGATATGAAATAGGTGTGGATAATAAAAAGATAAACATTTTAGATTCGTTGTTATTCGACATCTAAATGACACTGGTCGTGTTGCGACAGCCGAATGACCGAACACATGTGTGTATGCTTAGACATTTAGAGCCAAGGGCATCCAGTACTGACGTCCAACGTTCATTCTATATATATAAATGTATATACAGAGGTCTATGCAGGTAGACGAATGTCTACAGTCTTAACTCGTGCAATATTTTAAAGTCATTTTTGTATTTGATTATGAAATGTTATTTATGTATTCCCAGATATATTTTTAGAATAGAATAGAAAATGGATTTTTTTAGGTCTTAACGTTTGATCACTATGCAACTAACTACTAAGTAACAGTGAATACATTGTTGCGTTTCGTTTGGTCAGAGAGAGCGCCGGAGGCCCACTCTCCTCACATTGCCCCTCTCCTCTTCCCTTCCTTCTCCCCCCCCTGTAATGTACTGTCCATTTACAAATCTTGCGTAATCTCGATGGCTATCCCAGAGAAAACAAATGAATGTTGTGTGTGCTGGCGTCCCTTGAAAATACATTATCTATACATATAATAAAAATAAAATGTCTGTATGTAACAGCAAAATAAAAAAAATCACTGATTGGGTATGAAAGTATACACGCTTCAGAAAACAAAAATGCAATTTTTAAAATTTTTGTCAGTCTGTCTGTCTGTATGTTCCGGGTAATCTCCGAAACGGCTGGACCGATTTTGACAGGAACTTCACTAGCAGGTATATAAAATTACAGCGAGTAACATAGGCTAAATTAGACTAGGTGTTAACCACGGCTTTGTCCGCAATGCTATCATCAAAACGGCTGGACCCATTTTCACGGAACTTTCACCAACAGATAACAGACATTACAACAGGTAATTTAGTTTATTTTAATTTAAACTAGCTGTTAACTGTGGCTTCATCTGCAGTACTATCTCCAAACCGGTCAGACCGATCTTCACAAAATTTTTATTGGCAGATAGCTGACCTCTTAAAAAGTAATCCAAGTAATTTTAGATTATACTAGCTCTTAGCCGTGGCTTTGCCCGCAGTACTATCTCCTAACGGTTGGATCGACTTTCACGGGACTTTCACTGGTAGACAGTGAACCTTATAAAAAGTAATTGAGGTTAATTTATTTTAGACTACCTGTTACCCGCGACTTTATGTGTATGAAATTTAGCAAGATTTCAACTCATTCTTTTTTTTAATTAGAGACATAATTATCAACGTACTGATTACAATTCGTCATTATAATCATTAGTAACTTCGAAGATAAACGATGTCTTCCTAATAAAATCTTAGACCATATACGTATTACGTAAAGAGTTTCATAATGCAATTTCTTGCGGAACAGACAAGTGTTTATTTTTTTAAAGTCACAAAATCTTAATTACAATAGAAATGTATATTAAAAGTAATGTAAAAGTAAACCTTTATGATAATATTTTTAGTTATAATTTCATTAGTTCCTGATACAGTATAAGTGTGCAATAAAGGTAGTTATATGGAGGGTTAAAATTCCAAATATGTTGCTGATAGTAAACCTCATTAGACATGCTGTTAGTATTTGCATATCTAATGTATACATGTCATGTAACTGTAAGCATGTCGTACTTACAATTGTTTTTAAAAATCATTTCTATAATTGTACATACTATCAAAGCTGTATAGTTCTTTAATACAATAAAAAAAACGCATGCGGAGCTGCGGGTGCAGCCAGTAATAAATATATTTGTAAGTAAAAATATTACACCTCCCTTCCTACACAGGTTGGCAACCTCCCCTGGCGTTGCACGTGTCTATGGACGGTGGTGATTTGCTTGCCTTCGGTGATATAAAAAAACTATGAAAAGAATAAATATTTCAATCAATTTAAGCCCTAATAAGGAACTTGTAGACTCTAAAATTACCAGCAGTTCGTACAAACAATCCAGTTATCGCGAAGAACTGGCAACAAAGTCCGTGTGGTACGTCCTAGTTTGGCGTAGTTATTTATATCAATTGTTTTCTTGTTTAGGGTTAGGCTGCGTTTTTGATGAAAGCTCCCAGGTCGTGTGGTCCGGTGACGTTGTTAAGACCTTGCTGGATCAATAGCGTAATCAGTTCGAAAAAAAAACTCCCAGGTGGCTTGAGTTTTCCGCGACCCTTCCAATAATTATCGTTGTTTGTATTTCAACTAATTTGCAAAAAATCTTGACAAAGTATATATTTAAACCGTCCTCGTGAATTACTATATTAATTAAACCGTATGAAAATCCGTTCAATAGTTTCTGAGTTTGTCGCGAACAGACAAACAGACGGAAGAGGACTTATACTTGAAAATAGAAAAACTAATTGAGACTCAGTATTTGGCAGTCAGATTTACTGAACGTGTCACTGTAACTTTTTTATAAAAAACTTTCATTTTACTCTAAGGTACGTCGAATAAAAAAGCTATTTTCTAAATGGTTTCTTCTTCCTTTTCTCTTTATATTTGTTGTCTTCGTCTCTCCAACGTTGAACGAAAGGGACGAAACGTAACCTCTATCAGGCTATGTCTGATATATCTGCAAGGCACAGACAAAGCCAAGGAGAGGCTAGGTCAAAGTCCCATATTCTTCCTAACGATGCTTCTTGATTGATGTGATTATTCTCTGCTTACACATTTCTTCTTATAAAGACTTCTAGTTTGATCCATGTTACAAATACGCCCCTCTCGGCAGTTTCTCAAGCGTACGGGACTAGCGCGATACAGTGACACTGAAAAATGTCAACTAGCTTAACAACATTACACAGATCATCCTCACATACGTGCATATACAAATACTTAGGTACACATATGGCGTAAGGGTTTTATTTTTTTCCTAATTCGAACTGAGTCAAATTAGCTTAATTGTCAGACATGAAATACATATATGATTTCGTAAAATAAGTTCGATAAGATCTCTCTAATTTGTATATGTATGAACAGTTAGCTCATTTAAGCTTAGCTTAGTTAGATTCATGATGATGCGTTAAAAGTCAACAGCCCAAGTCGAGATGAATCATACACTAATGAGCTGGTTGTCAAATAAAATCAGCCTAATGCCTTAAGCGCGCGCCTTGTAGTTCAGTGAAGTTGTAAAGGGCTGTCTGAATAGTAACGTATTGAGTTCGACAAAAAAAAAACATGTTACAACATTTCTATTTGAGATTATCATATGAAAATCTTAGTTATAATAAATACTAGACATTTGATGTGAATGAATATATCTTTGTGACTCTTTCACGTGAATTTCCCTCAATGGATTTTGACAAAACTTTACCTTAATAATCATTTATTTATTAAACAGAATTGACCAGGTATACCTACAGCAATGTAAATCACATTTTTGTTCTCGAACTAACTACGCTATTGATCTAGCAAGGTCTTAACAGCTTCACCGGACTACTGTAAATCACACATTTTAAATCTATACATATAATAAGTCTACGTGTCTGTACTTTTACATTTCTCTGAATAAAATTGTTGCTGTTATCTAGGAATAAGCAATAAAATACATTTGAATAATTTCTAGAAATATCTATCTATTTGAACATGCATCACTGTTAAAGTACTGCCTTCACGATAAAACCTTACCAAGAAAATCATAAAGCATATCCTCGAGTAACGTTTAGAAAAAATACTGTTCCTAAATCATATATCAAATCTACATTAATACGAGTAAAGTCATGAGTTGAAACTAGTTGATAATAATCTAATTTCTCCTATTTATATTTATTATAATTTAACAAGATAAGATATTGGGAAAAAAATATTTGAAAAATCAAAGCGCGTTGATATCTTTCCAATGGGAAATTAAAGTATTTGATACTAAATAACTAAATGTACGAGAAAGTACAGTTCTGACAAAAAGTGGTTTTAAATTGGAATTATAAAATATAGCGTTACATTATAGTTATTCTTAAAATAACGTTTATATAAAATACATAATGAATAAATTCAACATTAAGTTACACACATTTCGTTGTTACAAAATTATTATTTCGTTTATTTACAATTATCTCAAATATTTTGATTAGAATAACATCGTTTATTTCTAATTTATGTATGTATACAGGTGGAGTGTAGGAATGTGCTAGTAAAATGTTAACATCGATATGTATAAAAAAACATTCATTAGGAGATTGTACACAACCTCTTGCATTATTTTGCCCTATTTATATTTTAAAATTTAACATTCGAAAAATTTCGATGACATCGACAATGGAACTTTAAACGGCCTGTACAATACTTTTCTTTTAGCCGACTAGGTAGACATTGACCATTGAACAGGGTCTCGATTTGCGATCTTAAGAAAGTGTCAGAAGTATATTTCGTACCGAAGGCCGCAAAAGTATACTGCAAACCATCAACGCAGTGTTCAAATTCACTAACTATTGCGCCATAATAGCTTCATTTAAACTCTGTGATACTGTTATCGGGGAAAATCTACAATAAAGTATTCAGTGACTTTTGAGCATTTATTGTTGATTTATTATAGTATAGATATGTTCGTGAAAGATAAAATTATCACTACTACTGAATGTATCCTTGATGTTAAGAAAAACATCTGAGGAAATTATATTTCATTTGCATAGTTTTGTTTTTTTTTATATCATAGAAAACAAATAAACAGGTGGACCACCTAATGTTAAGTGATCACTGCTGTCTAAAGATACTAGAAACACTAAGGGAATTGCAAATCAGTTGCCAGCGTGTATTAGGGGGAGGGGGAGAGAGGGGAAGGGAAGGAAGAGGGAGACATAGGTCTCCGGCGCTATCACTGAACACTGAACGAAACGCAACAATGCAAGCATTGTTACTTGATGTCGATATTTCTGTGGGTACTGTGGTACTACTACGAGGGAGCCGAACCATTTATGCTGAAACCAGTAATAGCTTCAGCGTGGCTATACCCCAACATGAGATTTAGACGACTTTGTTCTTTCTAATTTTTTCAAAATGTTTTATGTTAACTATGTCTCTCATCATCCTTAGCCTCTAATATATCCACTGGGGGGTCATAGGCCTCTTCCCAAAGGAATGTATGGGAATCATCACAACATCGTGTATTGGTGATTTTAAACTCCGGTAGGGTGAATGTCTATAAAGGATTTCCCCATGTTAATAAAAAAGGTCATATTATTCATGTATTAGACATCATTATACTCGTATATAAGATAATTTAGATTGTGTGGTTTACGTAAAGAGCAGCTTTATTACTGTTAGCAGTCTCTTCCGGGCAATCTCTTGATAGATGTCTTCCATAGGGAGGAATTTGGGGTATTTTGGACGTAGTAAAGGCAAATTATGCCATCGTAACATATCGTAATTGCTCACCAAGAGTGGATATATGGAGATATGGAGCCCGGGTTCCAAGTCCACGGCGCCGCAAGTTCACAAGCCATCGAGTCAGCAATAACAGTGGAAGCGTTCGGCAATCTGACTCCTGATCCTCCTGATATCCGATCCCAAATTGTTTTGTATAAATTATCAGACGAGATGCTCATACATCTGTGTTAGCCTAGCATCGGGTGCATCCATATATTATTAATTTTAGGAGTATTAGTCTCCACTATTTTTCAATAAAACTTTACAATTTTATTATTATAACACAAATAAGTTTTATCTACATTATTTTAGGTGAAAATTAGAATAAAATAAAGAACACCTTTAAGAAGTAGGTCATAACCATATTTCAAATTGTAAGTTAATAAGGGAAAAGCATTGTAACAAATTAAAAACATCTAAATAAACAACTCTAACGAGAACAAACAACAATGTTAGGCTTATACAAATAATCGAGCCCTTTATCTGAGTTAATATAACCTAAATGATTAAAGAATATTCGTAGGCATATATTACCATAATTAGGTTGCCTGTTAGTAACACCTCATATAATTTTAAAACAAGTGCATAGCAGAGAATGTTTTTGACGGTATTTAACCTAACCTTCAGATTTGTTTTAAGCGCCATCTATGTGCAGATTATGACTCTGTGTATATGTTTTAAATGTTTGATATTTATATGCAATCATCAGTTTTCCAATGCCATTCGTATTTTATTGTTTGTGACACTTTTCACTTGTTTAAAAACCAATATGACTTGTAGCTTCAAAATGTTTTTTTTTTAATTATTTCATAAAACTGGTTACAAGTGGTTCAATTCTTTTAACATTGATATAATGTAATTTGTTACTAATATAACCTACTAAATGTAGCTAAGTATATCAGGACTAACAGATCTTGGTGACTTAACATTACGCTCATGCAACACGTCAGAGGAGTGAGTACTGAATCGTATCAAATTGCGATCAACCCTCTCTCCGTTTCTTTTGCCAATTCCAAATGATCCTTTTGCGAAAACAAGTTTAGAAAAAAAAACCTTCTGGATATGAAACTAACGTGCACAATATACGAGAGCTCAAAAATTTATATAAAATGTAATTGAAATTTAATCGATATTTGACTCTATAACTTATCAAATTTTATTTATTAAGGTAAAAAAACGAACTTTACTAACACGTTTTATTGAGAGCACTTAACTCGTCAACATCCATAACACGAAAAAAATGGAGAAAGACGGTTGAGACACATAGAGAAAAATGTACTGCATTGTGTCTGCCAATTTATGTATGTAGCGATTTGGTTCAAATAGATTTTTTTTTTGAACCTACTACGGTATTGACAGCTTCACCGGACTAAGGACTAAGGCAAGCGTTTAAGGCTCTCAGCCGATTTTATTTGGGCAACTAGGTCAAGGGTGCACGACACACCTCGGCTTAGGCTGTTGCCTGATACATGTAATTCGCAGCCTATCTGAGCTAACCTAAGCTACATGTTCATACTTATATGAGTTATTGAAACATATATGCGTACCAAGCGTATATCCCTCAATAACTCTTATATTTATTTTGTGTCGGATAATTTTTCTAAACTTTCAGTTCAATAAGGGAAAAAGAAAAATAAAACCCTTCCACTTTCATGTGCAAGCGTGTATGCGTGCACGTGTATGGAGGTGATATGCGTAATGTTGTTGCAGTGATGTAAGATTTTGTGTGAGTGTATCGCGCGAGCAGCGCACTCAAGGGCTCCATGCCGAAGGACCGGACCTAGGCTTGAGCCGCTGCCGAGGCGAGCCTAATCTGGTAAATTTATTATTTTACTATATGACGGGACCACGTATTGCTGTGGCTCAATTATTACATGTTAAATAAACATTATGATAAAGTTATTAAGTGGTAATGAATCTGCCTAAACACTTGATATGGAAAAAGCGAGGTTACGTAGTAAATATATTAACAGAATACGTGCACCATAAAATAGAGTTGAAAAAGAAATTCAAAATTAAAACGTGGCGCCATCTGTGAGGTATGTATAACATCTGATCAATGCTAATGAAACTTACAATTTATAACAATAATCAACAATGACAATAATTGAATTTGTACATACATACATGTTTTAATAATCTTTTCATTTTTACTATTTTCATTATTGTATCATAGTAATACATAAATCTAGTTATGTTTTTATAATAATGTAAACCTAGATAAGGTCTCTTTCTTTTGTTAGAGGATTTCCTTGTTACCCAATAAATAAATAAAAAATAATTGAATTTGTAATTAAGAAATATTGAGGCCATTAATCGACATATAAATTATCCTATCTCTCATGTTGAACAAAATTATACGTAAATGCTAACATTCATGAAGATCGGTTGTAGGTGTTAGAGCCACGCTGAAGCTATTACTGGTTTCAGCATGAATAGGTCGGCTCGTCCGGGATAGTACCATACTCTCACAGAAATTCGACGTGAAGTAACAGTGCTTGCATTGTTGCATTTCGTTCGGTCAGTGAGAGCGCCGAAGGCCCACGTCCTCTATTCCCTCTCACCCCGTCCCTATCCCTCTCCTCATACATATGCTGGTAATGCAATTGCGACTCCCGGGTGCTGTTAGTGTTTATGGACGGTGGTGATTACTTAACATCAGGTGACCCACCTGTTCGTTTGCCTGCTATGCCATAAAAAAGTGTAGTTTCGCAATTCATTGTGGACACAAATCACAATCCTCTTTTTTTTTTACATGGGGAAATCCCTTCGGATGCCCACCCTAGCCGGGCAGCTAGGGTGGCGTATGTCCGACTTGCACGGACTAAAACCCCATGGTGCCTCCTTTCACCTGTTGGCCAGGGAGCAGGAACTGCCTACGGCACTACCTCTACTCACCCGGCAGGTGTCGGCCCCTCTTAAGGGGCCTCTCCTGCGGCCTGAGGGGTCAAGGTGGAAGAACCCTCAGGGAGGGACGGGTGTTAAGCCCCCCCGACGAACTGTGGGAGTCGCACGGCACAATGCGACTCCACCACGAGAGCCTGCTATAGTACTGAGCGAAGGCACTTTACGGTGGCCTCAGGTCGTCTCCGACCTGTCACCGCCGTGTTCGTCGGCCGCGGGAGAGGAGCCTGGTGGTCTGCTGTCTCTCCCTCTCCGCCGTCTTCTTAGCGAGCATAACTGCCTCTCAACCATCTTACAGACGACAGACGAGAGCGAGAGATCCGGGCCTATGTCCACGACGAGCTCGCGGCGTGGCACATCCCAGGTGGGACAGACAAATCACAATCCTGGATTATGCATATTTATACTAGTAATTGTCCAGTGGTCGAAATTCGAGCACAATTATTATTGAAAATCGTCCCAAAATAAATGAATCCAATGATTATGTAATTGAAAAATAAATGTGAATTTGCAATCTCAATACAATTTAAGTATATTTAAGGGTACATAGACCGTTTCGTTTTTTGGAAATTTTAAAACAAACAAACTTCCAGCAGTAACTTCTGTAACTAATTATGATAATTTTGTCATTTCCTGATAATTAAATTAAAATAGGTTCATTTTTTAAAAGTAGGGAAGAAAACTTTTTTCCAAATTTGTTGTTAGTTGCTATTTGTTCTGTTATAAATCTCGTCAGTAGCTTCTAAAGGAAATGGAAAAAAACAGTCAGTTTAAAAACGGAAAAGATAAACTTTGACCTACCAGACTCTCCAGATAAATTAAATTTTTGAATTATGTTTTTTGAATATACAAAAAAGACTACCTATAAGTGTTTATGCCCTTCGTTTATCCCAACCTCCTTCCAGCTACGTCAGAATCTTGCAAAGTCTAACAATGTACATTCCACGTCGTCAACACACGAAAATTCCAACATCAAAAACTCGCAGACGAATATATCTTAGAAATAAAAATAAATGATAGAAAAAAACTCAAGCAAACGTGTTTAGAATGTAAAAAGAACTAGATATCCTTGGTGTGTTGTTAACATGTACAACCAGTTTCGAAGACCTCTACACTGGGGGAAAGTGGACCGGGGCAAATGTCATGTGACACTGGTTTTTATTAAAATTTATGCTAATCAAATGATTTTAAGTCGAGATCTGATGTTAGGTTATTTTGGAGTATTATTCAAACATGTAATCTTACAGAGTCGGC
This sequence comes from Antheraea mylitta, assembly GCA_014332785.1. Classification (NCBI taxonomy): domain Eukaryota; kingdom Metazoa; phylum Arthropoda; class Insecta; order Lepidoptera; family Saturniidae; genus Antheraea; species Antheraea mylitta. The sequence goes on along the minus strand of JACEII010000152.1, from coordinate 1,298,041 downwards.
ATAGTTTGCACATTTACTGTTACGTCATTCAAGGGTGCGTCTATTGATTACGTGAGCCGTTTTTGAGAATTTTTTGATCTACCTTCTCTCCTAGATGTCGTAAGATTTGTCTCTACCCTCGCCCTAATCTTACTTGAAGTATTTCAACAATTTAAATTTTGCTATAAATGCATTGGAATTATTAAAAAAAAACCGCATACAGCGTCTGTCTGTTCGCGATAAGTATATACAGTTTATGAATTAAGCAATCATATGATGAGCTCCAAAATCTCAATACAAAATATACATACTAGAAACAGCCGTTAAACTACGCGTCAAGTCTGACGAACGTCGCGCAAGCATAATACGATCGGTCACGCTAATTAGCATGCCATGACGCGAAATCATAAATTTATCTCCTGTCAAAAAAAAACCGCTCCAACGTGCCTAAACTTGAAGAGAAATCGGTCAATATAGGTGATAAACCTCTGGTTCCTATCTAAAAACGAACAAAACGAGACAGGACTGTCTGGAAATACATACTGTTCCATTGAGGAAACAACATCGACATGGCAATTTCAGTCATAAAATGGACACCGATATACAAGCTGTCTTAATATAATCCACAGGGAAACAAACTGGGACGATTAGACAACTGTTTTTGGGTTCGGAGTTCCTATATAAGAACGAACAAAACAGAACAGGACTGTTTGAGGATACAGTCCCATTTGGATAATACTTTACGCTTCTCATTTTTAAAATTTACAATATTTGTACAATACTTAATATGGTTTTTACTGTTTAGAAGACAAAATCATGTATATATGTATACTAGCTTCTGCTCGCGACTTCGTCCACGTGGAATAGTTACCGTTTACGCAGTGCACACAGCAAAAGCTCTCAAAAAGAAAAAAAATAGATTTTGAAAAATTATTCATTGGTGCTCCCTTCTAATTGTTAAAGTGTGGCGATATAATATAAATCCTTTCTCAGAAAAAGAGCTATCGAACACTGAAATGATTTTTCAAATCGGACCAGCTTTTCAGCTTTATAAATATATACCTAGTACTCTAGTAGTGATGCGCGTTCATACAAGCAGACAGACAGATATTTCTAAAAATAATTGAAGTGTATTTTATTAGGGGTGTAAGGGGTGTCAAATAACATCATAAGACTTGAGACACCCAAGCCAACCTCACCTGCACGTGTTGCACCCTGCTAAATAACGGACGAAGCAATGGCGAAAGCGGGGTGGTAGGGTTTTACAGCCTGGCTGGGTCGCAACCACCATGTATATGGCGAAAAAGCACGTAATAGTGATTCGCTTCTGCGGGTCGCGTTTCGGGATCAGCCTGTGCATATCCAGCTTTTTGCAGGCCGGCATGACAGTGGTGACTGGCGATGGATAGTATGTCAATCGGTGGTCGCTATTATTTTTGGATTGCACTGTGTTTACCATTAGGCACAGTGCAGTCATTTTGCCGTGCTAAAATAAAAAAAAAAACTTATTCTTAGAACTTATTCTTACATCTTTTTTTACAATAATCTAAAAAGTACAAACAAGGTAGATATATACTTATTATAAGTATAGAAGAAACTAGCTGCCTGACGTATCTTGGCACTAGTGAACTAACATAAAAAATGAAAAAAAAAAAAATTACTTTTCCGTACAATTTTTTAAATTTTTTTTACATGAATACCTTGTCCTCACAATTAAAAACACGACGATAAAAGAGTTACATACGACAATGCATTTTTTTATATTGGTTATGGTTTTCTTAATATTCGGATTTTTGTCAACGAACGTTCTAGTAGATTATTACTGCCATTGTCAATAGGTAATAACGATATTACAAAATTCTTGCGAGAACTTCAATGAACTAACAAGATGGCGGCCCTCTTAGAACTATTTGGGGAATTTTTGTGGCAAGTCAGAATCTTTTTTTTTTTTTATTGTAGCACGGCAAAATGACTGCACTATGCCTGATGGTAAACACAGTGCAATCCAAAAATAATAGCGACCACCGATTGACACACTATCCTTTGCCGGTCGCCACTATCATGCCGGCCTGCAAAAAGCTGGATATCCACAGGCTGATCCCGAAACGCGACCCGCGGAAGCGAATCACTATTACGGGCTTTTTCGCCATATACATGGTGGTTGCGACCCAGTCAGGCTGTAAAACCCTACCACCCCGCTTTCGCCATTGCCTCGTCCGTTATTTAGCAGGGTGCACCGCGTGCAGGTGAGGTTGGCTTGGGTGTCTCAAGTCTTATGATGTTATTTGACACCCCTTACACCCCAAAATTCATGCTCCGTGGTATTATTTCCCATCAACTTTACTTGTGCACAATAACCAAACTATATTACGCAAAACGCCACCAATATAGACTCAAATAATACAAGAATATGAATAAAATATAAAATCCACTAGAAGACATTCCAAAACACCGCCAAAAACTCTATGTATACTTCTTCTTTTTCTTATTTTGGCTTCGCTAAAGCATTTGCCAGTGTCAATGCTTTGTTTCAATGTAGATTGCAACGTTTTACACAACAAGTGTCACGTGATTATTTCAGTGTTCCAACAAGATAGTGGTTCCCTTATTAGAACCTTCCAAGGAGTTTTTGTGGTATCTCAAAATTTCATGCTCCGTGGTATAAGTTTCCATTCTCTTCACTTATGCACAATAAACTAACTATATTACGTAAAACACCACCAAATTTACAAAATATAGAGCCAAATAACACAAGATTATGAATAAAATATAAAAACCATTACATGACATTTCAAGATCCCACTGCAGCACCATAGCAACAGCAATGTTACTATTATTGTTAAAGAATAAAGTTTGATAGGTGATAGAACCACGCCGAAGCTATTACTGGTTTCAGCATGAATGGGCCGGCTCGCCTGGGGTACTACCACCCGACTCGCAGAAACACCCACGTGAACTAATGGACGGTGGTGATCACTTAACATCCGGTGCCCCGCCTGTTGGTTTGCCTCCTATGATATAAAAAATAATAATCAAAGTCGTGGTGGTCTAGCAGTTTGAGCAGTAGAATATCCACCCGACATCCACAGGATCGAACCCCACACTATTTTTTTCGGAATTCGCGTACATTTATTAATGTTAAATTGTTAACAGTAATTGACGGTGAAGGAATACATCGTGAGGAAACATGAGAAATGTTCTTATGGTACTACTGTGTGTGGGGAGACATACAACTGTGGATTTCTCAAAGTTTGAAATCACCAATACGTTGTGGGCTGGTGTGTTGATTATGCCTTATTCTTTAGGGAAGAGGCCTATGCCCCCGCAGTATGTGTCTTACAGCTTCAAAATCGAACATTGAGGACCAATATATACCAATCTATAATCTCCTGCATAGAGCTACTCGTGGAAAGATTTTGGTATGTTATACAGAGGTAGCACTGTCATTTAGAAGTGGTCCCCCTCGGCAACGGCTCAAGCCTAGGCCCGTTCCCTTGGCGTGGAGCCCTTGAGTGCGCTGCTCGAGCGATACTCTCGCAAAAATTCTTAGAATACAACAACATTACATATATCACCTCCACACACGTACACATGAGAGTGGAAGGGTTTTGTTTCTTTTCCTTATCGAAATGAAATAGTTTAGAAGATTATCCTATACGAAATATATATAAGAGTTGTTGAGGTATGTATACTTGGTACACATATATGTTCCAACAAATTATATATGTATGAATAGTTAGCTAAGGTCAGCTCAGATGGTTGGCATGACTGCTTCGGCAGATATCTGCATCTGATTGCTGGTAAGGAGACAAGATCTGAGTGTCATCACTGCGAAGGACCTTCGGACACATTCAACATACTATCGAGGTATGCCCAGCTTGGAACGAAGAACGGAGTCTGTTGACAACGGTCATTGGCAGCGACCTCTCCCTAAGGAAAGTAGTGCAGTCAATGGTCGCCAGCGAAAAAGCATGGCATGCTGCTGCCTCGTTCTGCGAGAGTGTGCACTTAAAGAAGGAGACGGACGAAAGAAAAAGGGAGACATCGTCCAGACCACCCATCACGAGCCAACGCGCATGAGCGAGGCGTGGTAGAAGAAGAAGAAGTGGAGGATATTTCCACGACATGCCTCCCTAAGCTAATCTGTTTGGTTGGGTGGGTATAGGGTAGGAAACCCCTGGTCTGCCTACTTTTTAGTTAGACTTGACCATGGGATGAATAGGAGTAGGGCTCATGGCTAGAATTCCGGGTTAGTATAGGGCCGGTTAGAAGGGGGGGGGGCTGTTAGGCTTGGGGCTAGTTAGGTTGGAGGAGCCTTGGGGAGGCCATGGTGGACGAGGAGTAAACCTCAGTAAAATATCATTGCGGGGCAACGGCGCGGCGCCGTCGACGTCGCGGAGCTTGCTCGCGCAACCCCGGGACACTCCCATAATGCGGCGTAGGTTGTCGTGAAGTTTTAGCCGGTTAGAGCCGCCGTAAAGTCCCATCCCTTCGTGACTCGTACGTAGGGGTGGGTGGTTCAAGTCAGGCTTCCCCCGGGATCTCTAGCCCAGTCCATGATGGATTTCTCCAAGTTAAAAAAAAGGTCAGCTCAGATAGGTCGCGAAATGCACGTATCAGCCGAGGTGTGCGTGCACCCTTGAGCTAGTTGTCAAATAAAATCGGCCGAGTGCACTTAGCGCTCGCCTAAGTCCAGTGAAGCTGTTAAGACCTTGCTAGGTCAATAGCGTAGTCAGTTCGACAAAAAAAGAAAAAAAAAATTAAGAAGCTGTATTTTAAAACCTGTAATGGCCCGATGTTAAACTTAAGCCTCTTTTCTTTTACACCATCCCGGTCTTGAGCTAATGTTGTCCAGGTCTTACGATCTTTGAAGTAAGTTAAGTAGAAGTTATGCCCATTCTTTCCTTCGGGAAGATGCCTATAACCATGCAACGGGTTTCTAAAATGATGTGATAGAATTCATAGACGAATCTGTTTACAGAGCGTTTAACACGTGTCTCTGACGTTCGTATTGTATTGGGAAATCTTTATACCCGAGGTTTTAACAAATGACACATCCATTTTTAGATATATGATGCAAATTTCAACTTTTTATAGTAAAAGACATCCGTTTTGACACGTTTTCTTTATTTAAAGAAGAGATATCTGTATACGCAATCAATATATGAAAGGTTGTGACGTCTGGGAATGACGCCTCTCTCTCTCTCTCTGTATGTATCTAACAAAAACTAATGTAACTATCTATATTTGTAAAAACTAGCCTCTGTCCGTGACTGCGTTCGTGTGGAAAAAAGATATTCTTTATTTCTAACACACAGCGGATGCTCTCAAGAGGAAAAATATCCCGATTTTGAAACATTCCTCATTGGTGCTCCGCTCCTATTGGTCTTAGCGTAATGATATATAGCCTATAACCATTCTCGATAAATGAGCTATTTAAAATTGGAAGAATTTTTCAAATCGGACCAGTAGTTCCTGAGATTACCCCCTACAACGTCACAAACTCACAAACTTTACCTCTTTATAATATTAGTATAGATGTAAAGATAAACTAGATGGAGTTGGAGAGTTTTAGGCGGGATTTCAGTATGTCATGTAGTGGATTTTATATTTTATTCATTATATTGTGGTGTTTTACGTAATATAGTTTGTTCTGCATAAGTGAAGTGAATGGAAAATAATACACGGAGCATGAAATTCTGCGATACCACAAAAACTCCCTGGAAAGTTCTAACAAGGGATCCACCATCTTGTTAGAATATTGACTCGTACGACGCTTAATATTGTAATGATCGTACGAGGCTTGTAATGTTATTAACTACGTGACAATGGCAGTAATAATCTGAAAGATTGATTGCCAAAAATAGAGTTAAAAAAAAAACTAGATAGTCTCTTACCGGTGGTAATTTAATGTTCAAAAGCGCCTCCTCAGGGCCAAAATTGAATAAAGAAATTTTGATTTGATTTGAGTATAATACTAACTGTACACCCCGGCTTCGATTTGATAACAGAAAAAATGAGGCCAATTATTTCCTACACGTATTCTTTTCCTGTATTTTTTCTATACTCATCTCGGGTTTTTCAAAATACTCGTTTATTGCATTGCAAACGGTTCCGACGGTTAATCGTGTAACGGTGACAAACGAATAGACAGAATTATTTTCGTATTAATAATATGATTTAACAAAGTTTTTCTTACATACCTATATTGGAGTATATATTCGAGTTATATACTAACTGATATCTCCGATTTCACATAGATTTATACATAGATCACAAATGTAATATTTTATAAGAAACGACCTAAGACTTCACTTCTGTACATAGAAATCGATTTAATTTAATATGTAAAATTATCTTCTATTGATCGAGTGTTGTTGCCGGTTCTTCTCGATGAGTGGGTTGTTTGCCCGAACCGGCGCGGTGGTAGTATTAGACCATAATAAGCGCCTTCTTAGGGCCTAAATCGAATAAAGTTTTTTTGATTCTGATTGACAAAGAAAAAACATATAAAACATCAGTTTTTGGTTACATTTCGAAACGGGTTCAGTGTTGATGAATATACAAAAGAACTAGTTAAAGAATATATATACAATATTCACAAAATTAACAATAATCTATCGACAAAACATGTTTCAATTCATCATACTGTTTTTAGAAACATAAATATACGTAGAATTGAAAAATGGCTCTCTGAGAAATCAAATACTACTAGCTTACGTTTATAATTTATACAAATTCAGATTATTATGCTATTTAAGATTCTGTTTAAGAAATAAATTTTAATTTTTACTCGAAAGAAGTCAAGGTCTCAACTTGTTAATATACAAATTACTAAATGAATAAATTATATTATGAAATATATTATTAAAACTAGATATTACAACTTTATAAAACGATTGTTTCCTCAGCGAGGTAATTTTAATTAAAAAAAATATAATACTTTTTCATATTTAATTATGTAATAAAAAAAAATACTTACCCAACCAAGAAGGTCGTTACACAGAAATGGGTAAAAAAAATATATAAAAAAAGTTATTATTCCGGATACACACGTCGCGCATTCACAGACACAAAATCCAAACTGATTATAGAATTAAGGTAAACCGCCTTAGAGTCGTATAGCGGGCAAACTATCGGACCGATACGAAATGTCCTCGGTAATCGATTGAAATTGCCCACAAACTGGTTGCTAAAATAATAATTAATTTGTGGCGCCATTTTAGAGGATGCGCGCGAACTGGCCGCGAGACGCTTAGACCGTTGCCGGATTTAAAAATAAATGTTGGAAAAAACAAAAGTTGCTTATGGTATGAGACTGGATTTTTGGCGGTTGCTCTTTTTGGGTTCTGTAGTTTATTTTATTACTAAATGAATTTAGCCTTTGTTATTTTTTTTACTGTAATCTTCAGTAACGACCGACAAATGTAATTTATATATTTAATACTAGCTGTACCTACGACTTCGTCTGCGTGCAACTTTATATAAATGAATAAACTTGAAATGAAA
>JACEII010000152.1:1265539-1285553 GCA_014332785.1 Antheraea mylitta | reverse complement strand
ATTCGTTTGCACAAATTAATTATCGAGAGTCTAGGATAAACGACTTGCAACGTACGTATGTACCGCGTGTCGCCAGAGCCAAGACCAACTTATCGGCTTTTTTTTTCTCGAACTGACTACGCTATTGGCCTTTATTTTTTGGCCTTTACAGCTTCACCGGACTACTAAGGCGAGCGCTTAAGGCACTCAGCCGATTTTATATTAGCAACCAGCTCAAGGGTACACGGCACACCTCGGCTTGCCTGTTGCCCGTTACATGCAAAATCGCGACCTATCTTAGTAAACCTAGCTAACTATTCATATATGTTTGAGTTGTTGAGACGTATATGTGTACCAAGCGTGTACGCCTCGACAACTCCTCCATATATTTTTATCGAAAAATTGAGAGTTTTTCAGTTCGATAAGGGAAAAAAAGTAAACCCTTCCACCAAAATGTGTAGCGTGTAGGCGTGCACGTGTGTGAGGTGATCGTGTAGTGTTGTAGAAGTGATGTATGGGTGTATCACTGTATCGAGCAAGCAACGCACTCAAGGGCTCCCTACCGAGGGATCGAACCTAGGCTTGAGCCGCTGCCATGGGAGGCCTAATCGGGTGTGCGGGAGCGAAGTTAACCCCAGACCGTGGCGGCGCGATCTGTGGTTACGCGGGCGTCAGCACGCTTTGTTTCGAGGGACAGGCTGGTACTGATCGTTCGCTGACATGATATCATCGGGAGGATCGGTGAAAATGTGTCGCGGACGTCTTCTATATCGCCCAGCGTTGGGTACGGGTTCGTAGTTGGCGGCGGATACCACTAACGGACTGGGATGATTCGCGGCTCGCTTGAAATATCTACTAAGTGATTTTATATACGCCCAGATAGACGGCATCTCCAGGTCCCTGTGGAGATCCACCTTCCGGACGAACCAAGGAGCACCGGTGATTTTACGCAGAACCCGGGTCTGCAAAACCTGAAGTTTATCGAGATTATTCGCGTGGGCGAAGACCGGACAACTATATGTCATTATCGGACGGAATCAACTTATCGGCGGTCGGTCCGTTCCTTTTATAATGAAGACGAGTAGTAGGGAAAGAGGCGTGACCGGGTGACGCAACTAGTGCGGGTAGTTGTAGACGTCGACACGGCAATCGGATGAGGCAAATAATGTGGGTAGGCGCCGACATATACGTACTTAAGTCTAATGCGTAATGAAATTTTTTACCCTGCCGTGCGATAGAAAGTTTCACTTAAAAAAAAATAAGTTGATTTTTTTTGCAACCAGTATTCTAATAGACTATTACTGCCATTATCACGTGAGTAATGATATTATAAGTTTCTTGATATAATTTTAATGAACTGTTAGTTCATGAGATGGTTGCCGTCTTGTTGGAATTTTTCTGCGAGTTTTTGTAGGAAGTCAAAATCTATGCTCCGTGGTATTATATCCGAACCACTTCACTTGTGCACAATAACTATACTACCTAAAGCACCATCAGCATTACACAATATAGAGCTAAATAATACAAAATTATGGGTAAAATATAAAGACCACTACATGGCGTTCCAAGATCCCGCCAAAAACTCCAGTTGATTTATTTATTTTATGGAGTTGTTACTTCTGAAGTCATTTCTAATAGATTAATACTAAAGAATGTTCTTGTTTAGGTGCTACCACTTACTAGAAAACCGACTTCATGGGTTGATGTGCTAGTTACATACGTTTCTTGCTATATAACTCTTTAAATTGATATTTTAACATTTAGTGTTTACTATGTTATTCATATTATTATTACGTCGTACATATCACATATATTTTCTTGTAACTTTATAATGTTTTTTTTTTTTATATCATAGGAGGCAAAACGAACAGGTGGGTCACTGTTAAGTGATCACCACCGTCTACAGACACCAGCAACAACAGTGGAGTCGCAATTACGTTGCCAGTCTGTGTTGATGGGGAAGAGAAGGGGAAGAGAGGGAAGGGAGAGGGAGGGAGGTGGTCATCCCGCGTTCTCACTGACCGAACGAAACGCAACAATGCAAGCACTGTTACTTCACGTCGGTTTTCTGTGGGTAGGGTGGTACTACCCCGGACGAGCCGACCCATTCATGCCGAAACCAATAATAGCATCAGCGTGGCTCTACCACCTACTAAATGTTAATGTAAAGTTTTGACGGGATCGTGAAATGTCATGTAGTGGATTTTATGTTATTCATAATCTTGTGTAATTTAGCTGTATATTGTGTAATATTGGTTTTGTTTTACGTAATATAGTTCGGTTATTGTGCACAAGTGAATCGGAAATAATACCATGGAGCATGGATTCTGACTTGTTACAAAAACTCCCTGGAAACTTCTAACAACACGGCCACCATCTTGTTAGTACATTGAAATGATTGCAAACGACTAGTAAATGCGTTACATACTCGACAGTACTACTAATCTATTAGAGTATTGGTTGCCAGAAATAAACTAAAAATATGTGTACTGAGTGGCGTATATTTATTTTGGAACTAAGTGTTAATTAGTACAGTCAATTTTAGAGTTGAATATCACTTATACTAGTAAACATTAAAGGTAGGACATGGCAATGTCCGCTTTAATTTGCGACTACCAAATGACAAGTATCAAAATCGCGATGTTATGTTCCGAATCAAATGATGTATATACATTAGTGTTTATTTATTTATTTATTTATAAGAGACACATTACAGATAATAAGTATAACTATGTTTACAATTAGAATTTATAGTTTATTTTAAGTCTGCTATATTATCCTAAATTATATGTATGCACCTATCATCTATCGCTTAATAAATTCAATCATGAAATTATATATGAATATGCTAAACTAATTATATTATGTTCAAAAGAGAATCTGTGTTTATATACTATACTAGCCTCTGCCAGCGACTTCGTTCGCGTGGAATTGATACACTAACACTAACACGCAGTAGTTCTCAAAAGGAAAAAGCATCCCGATTTTGAAACATTTTCCATCTGTGCTCCACTCCTATTGGTCTTAGCGTGATGATATATAACCTATAACCATTCTCGATGAATGATCTATATAACACTGAAAGAATTATTCAAATCGGACCAGTAGTTCCTGAGATTACCCCTTACAACGTCACAACATCACAAACTCACAAACTTTACCTCTTTATAATATTAGTATAGATAACGAAATTTACTCAGACTAAGATGAAATATGTCTATGTTGATATCGGTACAGCAGACGACACAGCCAGTAATAGTATTGTATGAGCGACACATATTAGCAATCGGATTATTAAAAGAAACATTATTTTTATAAGCAGGAATAAACAATCTACTGCAACGACCCCCCTAAAGTTGGTGTTAAAATTAAGCAAATATAGTAATTGTACACAGTCTATAATATACTTCACTATTTTATATAGGTATGTTAATTCACTTACTTGTCTTCTGCTAGACAACGATGGTATTTTAAAATATTGAGCGCTTTCAAGGTGACTAAGGAGTTGTCTTAGCACCCCATTTCTAAGACACAGTGTCTTTAAACAGCGTGTCTGGATTCGTTGAATGTTCTTTATATACTAATAAGTAACTAGTGACTGTGTAATAGAGAGACCAAACTACAGAAGTGTATTTGAGTATAGGTCTTACTAGATCTTTGTACAGAGAAAACATAGTGTGTGCCAAATGTCTTTTTAACCGACTTCAAAAAAAGGAGGAGGTTATCAATTCGACTGTATGTTTTTTTCTTTTTTTAATGTTTGTTACCTCATAACTTTGGACTGGCTGAACCGATTTTGAAGATTCTTTTTTTATTTGAAAGCTAGTGCTTCCCGTGTGGTCCCATTTTTTTTGGTCCAGTTCTGTCAACGGCATCCAGTGCAAAACCGTATAAGTGTTAAATTTGCATTTGGTGTGTATACGACAAATAGACGAATAACTCAATATCATGCCAACCGATTTCGATGATTCCTTTTTTATTGTAAAGGGTGTTCTTCAAGGGTAGTTAGATGAGAGTTTGGTTATTTTATTATCACCCCAAAATATCAAGGTATATATCCAAACAAAAATTCTATAATATGTTACAATCTTCTTCTATACAAATAATAAGAACGTTTTTTTTTATACCATATAGCAGGGAAACGAACACCTGTTGTTAAGCGATCACCGCTGTCCATAGACACCAGCTACCCCAGAGGAGTCGCAAGTGCGTTACCAGCCTGAGTTTGGGGAAATGGAGAGAAAGGGAGAGGAAGAGGAGAATGGAGAGGAGATGGGTCGCCAGCGCTCTTACTGACCGAACGAAACGCAACAATGAAAGCACTGTTACTTCACGTCAGTTTTCTGTGAGAGGGTGGTATTACCCCGGACGAGCCGATCCATTCATGCTGAAACCAATAATAGCTTCAGCGTGGCTCTATTACCTACAAATTACGTTCACTCTATCAAAAGTTATTGTAATTTTAATGACGAGAGAAAAGTAGATAAGTAAATGGACTTAATACATTTAGATGACCCTATTAGTAAATGTTTTGTACCGCAGATTCCACGTGGACGGAGTCGCGGGCGCTGCTAGTGAGAACATACATTTTTAATTGCGATGCAAATAGAATACACAAAAATGATTTTTTATAGTTTTAAACATATACTACTGGGCCCGGCGGACGTTGTTCTGCATTTTCAATTAAAAAATAATCTGAAATTCAACCACAGCGCCAGCTACCGGCTCAAGTTGTTCAAATCTATGCCATTCCCGGATATACTGGAACACGTACACGAAATTTCATCCAAATTGGCCCTGCCGTTAAGGAGTTCAGTGACAAACACACGCACATAAAAAAATAATAATATAAAAATGGTTAAATTATTATTTTTAATTTTTCGACTAAGCTGGCACAATTTTAGTTTCGGTAAGGTTAAGATTTTTTTCTCTGTGTTATTTCTATGGGAAAATTTAAAGTACCATGGAGCACCTCTTAAAATTGATACTAAAAGCTGTCCTTTGACCAGATTTTTGTTTGGATATATCCTATAATACTTTAAGTTAAGAGAAAAAAAATGCCAACTTTTTTGTTTTTTTTTTTTGTTTTTTTTTTCGAACTAATTACGGTATTGACCTTACAAGGCATTAACAGCTTCATCGGACATCTGCCTTTTTTTGGCATACCCTAGTATTCAGACATTAATTTAGTAAAAGTTTTATAAACCTGGCTGGATCACAATAACAATGTCAGATGCTGATGATAGCTTAACCTGACACCATCGGTGTTATTACGAAAAAGTTAAATACGTATTTAATACTTGCTTTAAAAAGGTTACGTTTTAAATGCACCGCGCTCGTTGAATGTTCGCCATCTTGCTGCTTTGTCCCCCTTTGGTTAAATTAGGTTAGACTTGGGAAGAAAGGATAATACGAACTTGCCTCGAGCGAGCGCGGTGCATTTAGCACGAAACCTATTTAAAGCAAGTATTTAATATAATATGTATTTAACTTTTATGTAATAAAACCGTATATTTTTAAAGAATTCTTTGTAGGTCAATCTCAAGTTGAATATGTATCGTCAAGAAGTTGTTGGTGTGTTACAAATGGTTTGCTTTAAGACTCAGTTTCGCTTTAGGTTTAAATTATATACTATCGTCAACCAAATCATCGTTTGGTAACAGATAAGGTTGTGGTTAAACGCTATAACCTATTCTATTTTTGTAGTGGTAGAGCCAAGCTGAAGCTATTATTGTTTTCAGCACTAATGGGTCGGCTCGTCCGGGGAAGCACCACCCGACCCACAGAAAACCGACGTGAAGTAACAGTGCTTGCATTGTTGTGTTTCGTTCGGTCAGTGAGAGAGCCGGAGACCCATCTATTTTCCCCTTCCCCTTCCTCCTTCCCTTCCTGCCCCACCCTCCTCCCAAACACAGGCTGGCAACGCACTTGTGACTCCTCTGGTGTTGTAAGTTGATCACTTAACGTCAGGTGACCCATATGTTCGTTTGCCTCCTATAACATAAAAAAAAAATTCTAAACATATAAAAATTCAGTGTCATAAAGTTTACCTACAAAGAACTCCGAAACTACTCAACCGATCTTAATGATACGTTGACATTTTTTTTATACCCTAGGAGGCTAAGGAACAGGTGTGTCAGCTGATATTAAGTGATCTCCACCGTCCATAGACTCCAGCAACACCATAGGAGCCGCAAGTACGTTGCTTACCTGTGTTGGTGGGGAAGGGGGAAGGGAGGAAAGGGGAGGTGGGTCTTCAACACTCTCACTGACTGAACTAAACGCAGCAATGCAAGCACTGTTACTTCACGTGGCTGTTTCTATGAGTCGGGTAGTACTATCCCGGGCAAATCGACCCATTCTTGCTAAAACCAATTATAGCTTTAGCGTGACTATACCACATACCAAACTACCATGTATAATTTACCATACCAATATACCATGTAAAACAACATGTATAATTTGGTCCAACATAAGAGATAGAATAATTTCCTTATCGATTAATGGCCTCAATACTTTTTAATTACAAATGAAATGATTGTCAATGTTGGTTATTATTATTAATTGTAAGTTTCATCAGTCATGAACAGATGGCGCTTTAATTAATTTATTGATAGAAAACTGTAGGACCGACTGCTATAAGTATAGATATATAGATGGCTCCAGTTTATTTTACGGTGCACGTGTTCTATGAATTTGTTTACGACGTAACCTCGCTTCTCCTGTATCTATGTAGTTTTCAGGCGGACTCATTACTCCGTAAGACCAAATACTATATCATAATTTTAATTCAATATCTATGTAATAATTGAGCCACAACATTGCGTGACCAGATCAGCTAGTAAACTATAAAAAGAAATGTATTTTATTGTTGTATTGTTGTTTTGTAATCTATACTAATATTATAAAGAGGTAAAGTTTGTGAGTTTGTGACGTTGTGAATTGTGACGTTGTAAGGGGTAATCTCAGAAAATACTGGAGCGATTTAAAAAAATATTTCAGTGTTTTATAGCTCATTTATCGAGAAAAGTTATAGGCTATATATCATCACGATAATACCAATAGGAGAGGAGCACCAATGAAAAATGTTTCAAAATTGGTATAACTACGCGAACGAAGTTGCGCAGGTTAGTTAGTAAACTAAAAAAGAAATAGATTTTATTTTTGTCTTGTTTTGCAATGTCACTGTAAAGGAAATATTGCAGCGTATTTGCCATTTAAATATATTGCATATAATATAATTTTAGCAATAAAGTAATAAACAACGTATTCAAACAACTAACCTTTACTAATAATCTAGACTTGTGTTAGGTTTTCATTAATCGATCTGTATAAATTAGATATAGGTAAAATCATAGATGTTTGTCGTTATGGGTCATTCAAAAAGTGCTCTATAGATTACGACCACTTTTTAACCGACTTCAAAATAAAGTACATTAAAAAAAAAATAACCGACTTCAATATCAATAAAAAACCCATAAGGGGCATTTCACGTGAAGCGGACAACGAAAAAAAGGTGAGTTTCTGAAATTAGTTCCTATTCAGCCTAATTAGACTTCTAGTAGGTATGAATCTGAATACATATTTTTTTAATGCGTTTACTAACATAAACATTTTAAAAAAAGTTTTTTTAATTTTATGTTATTTACAAAAACAGCAATTATTCTTCTATGCAAATCGCTGCGTTTAATATTTTATTGTAAATTTGTTCAATTCGAAAAACGACTTCCAAAAAATCTGAATTTCAGATGTGACTGTTCTTTAGAAGCCCATAACTTGAGGAATAAACGTGATAAAAAAAAATGCATTCACATTTATACCTACTAGAAGTCCAATTAGGCTGAATACGAACGAATTTCAGAAACTCACCTTTTTTTCGTTGTCCGCTTCACGTGAAATGCCCCATAAGGCACTTAAAAGTTGAAAATAAATAGTTTATTAAATTAACCTCTCCCCTTCCCTCCGATCTTCTGATCCCCTTCATCTCCCCATACGTCCTTTCCCTCCATTTCTCAAAAGACATAGGCTGGCAACGCAACGCAACAATGAAATGGGCTCGGGTCAGCTATCTATACTAATATTATAAAGAGGTAAAGTTTGTCAGTTTCTTATGTTGTGATGTTGTGACGTTGTAGGGGGTAATCTCAGGAACTACTAATCCGATTTGAATAATTCTTTCAGTGATATATATCTTATTTATCGAGGAAGGTTATAGGCTGTATATAATCACTCTAAAGCCAATAGGAAAGGAGTACAGATGAAAAATGTTTCAAAATCGGGAATTTTTCCTTTTGAGAGCTTCCGTTGCGTGTTAACGTTAGTCCAAAGTATTTATTCCACGCGAACGAAGTCGCGGGCAGAGGCTAGTTAGTAAATAAAGAAATGACGTCTAATCTTCTGCAAAACCTCTCGTCTTAAGATAGTTTGTTAATGATAAGACCTTGGTATAACCTCGAGTACTTGCGCTCGAGTGGCAATTATGATTGTTCCATCACGAACCGGTGATACATATAATGATGTTTCTAAACATCTTTATTGATTCTGTGTCGCGGTCATCGGTAATTGTTTTCAAGCTAACGCATAGAAATTTATCCATCACTAGCCTCTGCCCGCGACTTCGTTCGCGTGGAATAGATACACTAACACCAACACTACTACGCAGCAGTTCTCAAAAGGAAAAAAACATCCCGGTTTTGAAACATTTTTCATCTGTGCACCGCTCCTATTAATCTTAGCGTGATGATACATAGCCTATAACCATTCTCAATGAATGAACTATATAACATTGAAAGAATTATTCAAATCGGACCAGTAGTTCCTGAGATTACCCCCTACAACGTTAACATCACAACGTGACAACCTCACAAACTTTTACCTCTTTATAATATTAGTTTAGATTAAGATGGGTCACCTGATGTTAAATGATCACAACCGTTTATAGACACTTCCAAGACCACAGAAGTCGCAAGTGCGTTGTCAACCTGGTATGGGGAGAGAGGGAGGAAGGGAAAAGCCTATAGGGGACTTACAAGTCTGCCACCTTTAAGCTATTCAAAAGTTCATAATCATATTAATTACGTCTTTTCTACCAGTTAAATGGCAACGTTATTGTTTACTTTTTTTTCATTTCTTTAAAACATAAAAAAATAGCCTCAGGTTTGCCGCCCCTAAAATCTGTCACCAAAGACTCCAGTCCACTCAACCTATTGGCAAACCCGCCACTGTCTATAGCCTTCCTCGATAAATGAGCTATCTAATACAGAAATAATTTTTCAAATCGGACCAGTAGTTCCTGAAATTAGTGCGGTAAACAAACTCTCAGCTTTATAATATTAATATTGAAGTATAGATTGTATCTCTCTGTATCACTTTACAAGACTATATGACGTCAGTTAGTGTTAAATTATTGACCTTGACTTCGAACTCGAATACGCCGACGTGACATTCAAAATCGCCAAAACCGAGGTATCATTATTACGATCAGATGTGATATATTCAAGAGAGAAAAAAAAACACACACACACACACTAAACTGTTTAATATTTTTCGATACTGTTCTTACCTCTTTATTTTTAAACTTTAAAATACCGGGGAGTTGGGAGATTAATAAAAAAATTACAAGTGTACCGTAAAGCGTGTTTTGATGGTAATCTTTATAAGTTCCGTAGGTTATATAAACCGGAGGATTCATTGGAACCATGCTATTTACCGGGAGATTCATACTAATGACCTAATATTGACTAGCTATTCTTTTGATCTGAAGTAAATTACTATTGGTCTAATTCCTCGAAACAGAGCGTGTTCACGCCCACGCCCGCGTAACCACAGATCACGCCGCCGTGGTCTGGGGGTTAGTTTCGTTCCCGCACACCCGATTAGGCCTCCCACGGCAGCGGCTCAAGCCTAGGTTCGATCCCTCGGTAGGGAGCCCTTGAGTGCGTTGCTTGCGCGATACGGTGACTCACAAATATACATCACCGCTACAACACTACACGATCACCCCTACACACGTGCACGCCTACACGTTTACACATGAAAGTGGAAGAGTTTACTTTTTTTTCCCTTATCAAACTGAAAAACTCTCAATTTTCCGATAATAAATATATGGAGGAGTTGTTGAGGTGTGTATGCTTGGTACACATATACGTTTCAACAACTCATACATATATGAATAGTTAGCTAGGTTAGCTAAGATAGGTCGCGATTTTGCATGCAACAGGCAACAGCCAAGCCGCGGTGTGCCGTGCACCCTTGAGCTGGTTGCCAAAATAAAATCGGCTGAGTGCCTTAAGCGCTCGCCTTAATAGTCCGGTGAAGCTGTTAAGACCTTGCTGCGTCTACTATACTATTTGTCTAATGATAGCCAACTCTAATCATACTCAATTACTATTGGCTACTTTCTTTGGATCGAATGCCTTCGAATACAGTCGGCGACTGAACAAGACTTATTCAGGAGTTTTTGGCGGGATTAGTTTATCATATAGTGACTTTTGTCACAACCAAGAATGTGTTTTTAATTCTATTTGTTGCTTTAGTTACTAACATTTCGCTCTTTCTATTACTTGTTTCAGATTTAAGTTCTTAAAGTACACGTGGCGTAAATAAAATCAAACGTGTTTGTTTGCAGTAAAACGTGGTAGCGGCTAATCAATTCCAGTCGGGGGTGCAAAGCAACGTTCACCACACGATTATCTGTTGTAATATATAAGGAAGTATAAATTAAATATAAATGAAGGGTTTTTCTATTGCAATACGGAACCTAAAAACCCGAAAAGTCGCGACAACAAGGCATTTGATCACATCCTGCGGCGGGCGCGTCGAGAATTTTGAATACAAAACCCATTAGCTCGGCCTTCATAACTTTGTACTACCGAGCGTCTTGCAATAATAATAGCTCCTAAATATTCCAATTTTGGACCACTCGCCACTAGCAGAGAGTTCACATTTACACTAGAATTGAAATCAGCCAAGTATCAGCTAGCCACCATTGACTCTAATGAGCGTCGTGCTCGTCTGGTTGTTGGTGATAAAGCGCTGTGGGAGACATAAATGCTCAGCTTAGAGCATTATCAAAAAGAACCTTTTCTTAGTATTTTATAGGTTACACTTTGGAGAGTGTATGCGTCCGAGTGTTGGGCTACGAAAGAGAAGGATGAGAGGAAATTACATGTGGCAGAGATGCGAATGTTAAGGTGGTTGTGTGGTGTGACTAGAATGGATAAAATTAAGAATATATCAGAGGAAGTTTGAAAATAGCACCAGTGACAGAGAAGCTCAGGAGTAATAGGTTAACATGATATGGGCATGTCATGAGGAGAGATGAAAACCATATAACTAGAAAAGTGTTGAGTATGATGGTGGGTGGATATACGAGTAGAGGAAGACCGAAAAAAGTGTGGATGGATTGTGTGAAAAATGATATGTGTGTAAAAGGTGTGAATACTGAGATGACATTTGATAGGAGAGAGTGGAAAAAGAAAACATGTTGTGCCGACCCTACTTACGTGGGATAAGGGTAATGATGATGATGACTTTGGAGAGTGTGCGGAAGAATTACATTATATATTTCCACCGTCTCCGTTACATCAGAGGACGACAAGACGCCGTGAGGGTTTCCACGTTTACGTGGTTGATATTCCCATAATTCGTACGAAGCGATTTGCTTCCACATTCATTATACTTACAGCTAAGGAGAAATAAGGAATTCACTCCCGGCGCCTGTCTTCCCCACATCTTATAACTTGAGAGTCTTCAAGAGTAGAGTGAACAGGCATCTAGTGGGTAAGCATGATACATCGTCGGCCTCATCGTCATTTACCATCAGGTGAGATTGTGGCCACGCGTATACCTGTGGACCATAAAATAAAATTAAATACGGAATTTTCAGAAGATTTTTATCTCTGTTGTACTTTTTTCACAAGACTATATTATGAATGTCTTTCTGAAGAGATATAAACAGGTTTGAAGTTGTACGTTAACGTTTGTAGGTGGTAGAGCTATAAGCTATTACAGGTTTCAGCATGAATGGGTCGGCTTGCCACTGGTACTGCCACAAGACCCACAGAAACATCGACGTGAAGTAACAGTACTTGTTACGTTTCGTTCGGTAAGTGAGAGCGTCGGAGGCTCACCTCCCTTTTTCGTTCCGTCCCTCCTCCTACCCCCATCCTCACCAACACAGGCTGGTAACGCATTTGCGACTCGTTTTTGTTGCCGGTGATCACTTAAGATCAGGTGACCCACCTGTTCGTTAGCCACATTTTTAACCACATACTACTATAAAAACATTTCTCAGGTTCAGGTTTCCTCGCGATGTTTTCCTTTACCATCAGCCGATAGTGTTACCAATTTAACATTAGTAAATGTACACGAATTCGAAAAAACTCCTTATGCGTGAACCTCACTCACTCAATGCAAATCCTTACAGCACAACAAATATACGGTTACGTACATTGCATATCGCCGTACTTATTTCGTTTGCATCAGCATAGTTGAATTAAGATGATAATTAATAAACTAACTGTGGCCGCGACTCCGCCCGAGTGAAACCTAATCTAAAAATTGACTGATAAAGTCATCTGTGCACAGGAATTACATGATATAATTCCGCCGTCCCCATTCCATCAGAGGACGACTAGACGCCGTGAGGGTTTCCACCCTTACGTGGTTGATATTCCCGCAATTCGTACAAAGCGTTTTGCTTCCACATTCATTATACCTACGGCTAAGGAGTGGAATTCACTCCCGGCGTCTGTCTTCCCAACATCTTATAACTTGGAAGTCTTCGAGAGTAGAGTGAATAGGCACCTAGTGGGTAAGCGCGATACATTGTCGGCCTCATCGTAACTTACCATCAGGTGAGATTGTGGCCAAGCGCGTACCTGTTGAATATAAAAAAAAAAATCTGAATGTATTTAGTTCATTTACTTATCTACTGTTCTCTCGTACTTAACTCGAGCCGTTATTCAAATTACAATAACTTTTGACAGAGTGAACCGATTTTAATGAAACCAAGACAGTTACTCTCGAGGATATGCTTTATTATTTTCTTGATAAGGTTTTATTATGGACCCAGTAATTTGGCAGTGATGCGTATCCATACAAACAGACAGACAGACATACATTTCTAAAAATGATTGAAATGTATTCTATTGCTTATTCGTAGACACATGCAACATTTTTTTTTTTCACGAAAAAGTACAGATCATTTAGGTTTAAATTCTTATTTTATGTAAGATATTTAGATTGTTAATTACGTTCAAGCACTCAGGTTGCACAAAAACACCACTGTGACAAATTAAATAAAGGAATTGTGAACTAACAAACGACTTTACTCCCACAAACGGGCACCCCAAAAACATTTACAGAGCAAGGCATTACTGCTCATCCCTACAACGACTTTTAAATATAGTATTGCGCTTTAAAAAAATGCTTCACGACAGAACCTCACCAAGAATATCATAAAGCATATCCTCGAGTAACATTTGGTCTTGGTTTTATTAAAATCAGTTCACTCTATCAGAAGTTATTGTAATTTTAATGACGACGTGACTTAAGTACCAGAGAAAAGTAAATAAGTAAATGGACCCTCTCGTCGGGGCCGTCTCTGCCTACCCTTGCGTGGGCGGGCGAGGTGACTGCTCGAGGCGTATTGCCTCTTTCAGTGGCTTCTATCGCGACCCGTGAATACGGGCCTGGCCTTGGGGTGCTTCATAGCTTCTGGATTCATAGGGCGCGTCACTCTCGGTATCCTCTTCTTGTTCGAAGAGGTCGGGTGTCCGCGCCTCTTATGTTTCGATGGTGAGTATGACGAGCCACCTGCGTGGCCGGGTTTCTGCTGGCGGGCCTGGTCACCTGAGGTGAGGAGTGTCCTCAGGAACGCCAGACATGTTTTGGAGGCTTCTTCTTCCGTCTTCCCCGTTTGTCTTGCGGCTTCTTTTAGAAGCGAGGTGATCTCCCTCGCGGCTTCTTCCCCTTGCGTGGGTCTCGTTGGTAGGGTGGGATTTTTCTTCCTCCTCTTGGCAGCTGCTCCTCGAGGTGGTGGGTCGTTAGCGGGAGCCATGAGGCTTCCTACGGCCGCCTCCTCGACCATTACTGGGGCCGAGCGGGCTTCCGTCCTTTGCCCGGTGTCACCGGTCCGAGCGACGGTTCCGGCACGGCGGTTTCTTAGTTCCCGCTTAAAAACGGGGCAAAGCGTCGCGCTGTTCGCGGGGTGAGCGCCCCCGCAATTCGCGCAGGTGGCTGGCTCCTCCCTGGGGCGTTCGCAGTGCCGCGCGGGGTGGGACCCCCCGCACCGCACGCAGGCGATCGGTCGGTGGCAATTTTGTGAGGCGTGCCGGAACTGCTGGCACCGGTGACATTGCGCCGGCCGGCGCTTTCCTCGCCAGGCTTCAATTACGACTCCTGTCATATTCCGGAGCTCTGGAATCTCATAGATGGCAGGAACGAGGTCGGGCGTGCGGTGGAGTACCGCGTGGTAGATGCACCCCGGTCTACCGCCGCGTCCTTTGATCGGCCGGACGTACTCTGCAGTGTGTCCCTTCTTCTGCAGGGCTTCAACGATCGCGGCCGGGTCTGTACCAATTGGGAGGCCGCGAATAGCGACCTTCAGGCTTCTTTTGCTGGGTGGGGTGTACGAAAACCAGTGCACCCCCTCCTGTTTATCTAGGTAATCTTGTATTACCCGGAATTCGTCTCCGTTTGCCGGGATGAAACGGATTCCTTGTCCGTAGGGGCGGGCGTTCGGTGCATGTCCGAGCGTTGACGTCAGTTGTTGGAAGTGCTGAACCCAATTGGGCAGCGACTCCACAACAATCGGCGGGTATCGCGGTCCTTGTCTAACGGGCGTCTCTGATTGGCTATTGGCAGCCGGGGCGGCTTCGTCGCACGGTGCCGCGTTAGGGTTCCGCAGGCGGGCTGTCTTCGGAGGTGGCACAGTTTTAGGTGGCGCTGTAATCGCCGCGTAGGAGGGCTGCTCGCTCGCTGCAGCCCTCCGCGGCACCGGCGCGGGTGCAGGCGCGCTCGGGGTGAGCGGGGGCGCTGCCGGTGTAGGCGTCGGTTGGGCTTCAGGCGTATTAGGCTTGGCTTTCTTGTGGGCCTCGGAGTCCGGGGAGGTGCGCTTGCGACGTAGCGCTCTCCCAATTGGACTCGACGAGAGCCACGGTTTCGGGATTTCTGGAGGTTGAATGCGCCCGCTGATAGCGAGCTGTAGGGTGGCGATGTCTTCTGGCAAGGGCTTCTTGCTCTCAATCTCCGCTTCTTGAATCCTCAAGTACAAGGCCATCCATCGGACCATCCCCTCCGACAGGTCATCGGTCCCAATGAACCGAGCGAGGGTGATTAAGTCACCCTCGTACACCCCGAGCGGAGTAGGAGGGTCGACGGGCGGCCGCACTCGGGGGTCGCGGGGCGGGGATCGCGACGGCACACTGGATGTGCGGAGTCCGTGTAGAGTTGCGGGGGTCGTCGGTCGAGCATCGGCGAGGTCCGTAGGCGTGCAGGTTGGTCGTCGTGATGACGTAGAGGCAGCGTCGGTTTGGCCCTGAGAAGGGCCTTTGGGTCGTCGGCTCGACGTTGCCGACGGAGCCGACGAAGAAGCGCTGGAAGGGCGCATCGTCGCGTAGGTCGGAGTAGGCGGCACTCTCGAACGACCTCGTACGCGTGTGACGACGGAGCACTCCAAGTAAATGGACTTAATACATTCAGATGATTTAATTAATCACTGTTTTTACGATTAAGTTCCACGCGGACAAATAATTTAATATAATGTTACTAGCGTTTTAAGAAAATATGTCTTTTATAAGTACTACGCATTCAGCGCTCTGTGTTTTATTATCCTAAAGAATTGAGGCTAATAAAGTTTAAGAGCTGTAATCCGGTGAAGCCGTTCAGACCTTGCTAGATCACTAGCATAGTCAGGTCGAAAAAAAAGCTAAAGAGTTTGTTTGCTTGAACGTGCTAATCTCAGAAACTACGATGAAACATTTTTTGGGGCGTGTTCAATGTGATATTATGATAAAATCAAACACTGACTTTGCAACCGAAACTTTTAATATCCACTTCTTTTGTCGAGGAAAAATTTGTATATATCTTGACATCGAATATATCGCTGTTTTTCTAAAAAGGCCAGAGACAATTTTTATGGCCAGCACGCTACACATTCTTTCAGGGTTAGATAGATCGTTTATCGAGGAAGGCTATATGCTATATTCCATCACGCTAAAACCAATAGGAGCGGAGCACTAATGAAGAATGTTCCAAAATCGGGGTTTTTTAGCGTTAGCCTTAAGTAACTATTCCACGCGGACGAAGTCACGGACAGAAACTAATACAATATATTACTAAGTTCATAAAAAACGCAAATAAAATCACGAGCATCAAGCTAGTAGCGAAATAAATACTCAAATAACCGATATTTCAATTATCCATACTGGTAAGTATATCTCAGAATAATATATAAGTAAGTATGAGTTCTCGAGCTCTGAAACTGAGATGTGGATTTCAAATTATAGTGTTAAACAGCTGATATTCTACTATATAAATTATGTATGAGCAAACGGACCCGGATCTTATAGTCTAGGAAGCAGGAATCCTTTCGCTTAAAGCATCTAGTTACTTTAATACGTGAATCTCACATAGATGGTGGCTTCGTTGATAGCGTGGTCGGACACAGCCTCGATGGACATTTTATCTTATTTCCGCAGATGTCTCGCTCCGAGTGTTCCAGTTTTGATTTTGAGCGTGAACATGCTTCTCGCCTTGACAGACATTGCTTTCGATTCTCACTGCTGTAATGAGTCACGTCCATCAATTGTTCGTTTTTTTTTATGCCATAGGAGCCAAACGAACAGACAGGTCACCTGATGTTAAGTGATCACCACCGTTCATAGACACTTGCAAGGGAGTCGCAAGTGCGTTGTCAGCCTATCTTTGGGGGAAGGGAGGGGGAGAAAGAGGAGGGTAGGGCGAGATGAGGGGAGGTGGTCATCCTCGCGCACCGGACGGTGTCCTCGTCCACTCTCTCCGAGTGTGTTGCGTGGGAGGAAGTGCGCCGCACTCTGGCGGCGGCGGTGGGAGGTGATTTGACGCTGCCGGGTGTGGTTTCGGCCATGCTCGGCAGCGAACAGGTGTGGCGAGCAGTGGCCTCCTTTTGCGAGGAGGTCATCTCGCACAAGGAGGCGGCGGAGAAGGCCCGCGAGGCAGACCCTCTAAGTGGCCCTCTCCGTCAACGGAGGACAGGCGGGAGGAGGCGGCGCTTTGCCCAACTCCTCCCGCCACCGTAGCCAGACCTGAGGGGATGCAGTCGGGGGGCTCATCCCTTCATTGCACACGTCCGGCGAACGAGGGGAGGCAGCTGGTGTGTCCCCAGTTTGCCTCTCTATAGGAAGGAGCCCGGCGGTCATCTTCCGCTGGACGGACCGTTGGGGCGACTCTACAAGGTTGATTAGCTAGAACAATCCCTTGCCGCCCTAATAATATGGTCTGTCGCTACACCGTGGGGTTTTGGTCCGTGCGAGCCGGACATAACCCACCCTCTCTCCCGGGAGAGTGGGTATCAAAAATGGATTTCCCCACGTTAAAAAAAAAGGGAGGTGGTCCTCCGGCGCTCTCATTGACCAAACGAAATGCAACAATGCAAGCACTGTTACTTCACGTCGATTTTCTGTGAGAGGGTGGTACTATCCAGGGCGAGCCGACCCATTCATGATAAAACCAGTAATAGCTTCAGCGTGGCTTTACCACCTACAATTATTTAGTAATTGAGCGGATACGGGCAAATCTTCGAAAATGCTCGGTGTATAACGCCGTGTGGAGTTTTAATATCAGTTAATCTGAAGACGCCATCTTTTATATTTTTACACAACTGTGCGTACGACTTACTTGTACAATGAGCTCGCATCCAAGCAGATATCGTTAGATATATTTTACCATCGAGATATATATCCAAGACTATTTAAACAACATTCAGTAAATTCACTAAATTCTGTTTTTTTTTTTTTTTGTCATAACACCGACTAAACGTCCGTACATTACTTTGGGCCTCCATTGAAAATTAGCGCTGCAGTATCACCTAGTTGTGCTGCAGCACCTAGCTCAATGGGGGTGCCATTGTTGGATATATTATAATAAGTTATGTATACGTTCCATTTGTTGTTTGTAATGTTATCCAGCAATAAAGACATTTTCTTTCTTTCTTTCTTCTTTCTAAATTATATTTTAATACTGTTGATTGTATTTGCCATCTTGTTTTCTTTTCCGGTGTTAATTTTAGTTGTAATAGATGAATTAATTTTCATTCATTTATTCTTAATTTATTTTTCTTTTGTCAAGTGTTTGTCAATATTTAATATTACATAATTTAATTTTTAATTATAATTAATAGTGAAGTTGTATCGATGATATATATATATATATATATCATATAGGAGACAAACGAACATGCGGGTTACCTGTTGTTAAGCGATCACCGCCGTGCATAGACACTAGCAACCCCAGTGGAGTTGCAACTGCGCTGCCAGCCTGTGTTTGGGAGAATGGAGAGAAAGGGAGAGGGGTTATAGGAGAGGAGAAGGGTGAGGAGAAGGAGGAAAGGGGAGTTGGGTCTCCGGCGCTCTCACTGACCGAATGAAACGCAACAATGCAAGCACTGTTACTACACGTCGGTTTTCTGTGATAGAGCGTTGTAGGTTTGTTGCGTTGTTGTAGCGTTGTAGGTACTACCTAAACCTATATAACACAGCTATTGCTAAAGATCCCGTGAGAATCACTGTGTAAAGTGTTGACCTCATAACATAATTAGAATTTTAGGATTAATTAAATATTAGTAATATATTTGTAAGTAGTTAGTTATAGTAACCAAAGTTAGTAAGGACAAAAATTGCCTTACCTTTTTAAAAACCTCGTACTGATGGTCAACTACGTAATTGTTGCACTATCCACAATTGTAAACAGATAAAAAATGGAACCATCTCTGGACGGCTGGCAGATGTGAAACATCGAAATTCTTTTGTATGAGATATATGCATAAAAGACCAGATTACAGCAGGAATCAACTATGGCATAATGAAAAGATAAAGCATTACAAAGTTGTTCCATAAAATAATGATTGATTATTTATTTTATGATACAAATATTCATTTTTATGAGATACAAAATAAAAAAAAAAACAAATTGAATTTTATGTTTATACAGATAGGTGTGAAAACGATTTTGAGTAACTCGTTAATAGTGCAATGTTCATGTTTTGCGTCGCCACACCAACAATCTGGTTTACACTCCGCCTATAGTTGTTTCACATCAATAAATTGGATAAAAACATTAAATTTTTTTTTTCGAACTGACTATGCTATTGACCTAGCAAGGTGTTAACAGCTTCACCGGACTACATAAAACATTAACCTATTTCTGTGTAGTATGGGTAAAGAAAAGTATTACATAGATTCCTAGCTTCTGAACTATAATAGCGTGTGTATAAAGAATGTTTGCGGCAACGCGGCGCGGCGCTGGCTTCCATACGATGGTGCTCGTCGCGCCTTAATGACGTCATCCGTACGTACGCTACAAGCGCTAACAGTCCAGTTTGAAATCAATCTGACCATGAATTTAAAGAAATTGTAGAACTAAATATTTATACACATAACAACAATGTACATGTAACGTATCTGAAATTTTATATTTTTGTTAAAAAAATTGTTGCAGGCGGCCTAGGAATAAGTCATGTCTGTTAAGTCAGTCTGTTTGGACACGCATCACTGCTAAATACTACGTTCACAATAAAACCTCCGAGAAAATTATAAAGCATATCCTCGAGTAACATTTAGTCTTTATTTCATTAAAATCAGTTCACTCTATCAAAAGTTATTGTAATTTTAATGACGACGCGATTTAAGTACGAGGGAAGAGTAGATAAGTAAATTGACTTAATACATTCAGATGATTTTATAAATTACTGTAGGTTCGATCCCTCGGTAGGGAGCCCTTGAGTGCGCTGCTTGTGCGATACGGTGACACACCCATACATCACTGCTACAACACT
>JACEII010000152.1:1206081-1255539 GCA_014332785.1 Antheraea mylitta | reverse complement strand
TTCCGAATCTGGTTGTCCGGGATACGGTACCGGCACGGCGATTTCTAAGCTCCCGCTTAAACACGGGGCAGCTTCTTCTGTTGTTTGCGGAGTGGGCGCCCCCGCAGTTGGCACAGGTCGCCGGCTCCTCTCTTGGACGATCACACTGCCGGGCGGGGTGTGGCCCCCCGCACCGGACGCAGGCGATTCTTCTGTGGCATTGTAGGGAGGAGTGCCGAAACTGCTGGCAGCGAAAGCACTGCGCCAGCTGGCGCTCCCCCCTTCAGGCTTCAATTCTGACGGCAGGCATGCACATCAGTGTCGTGGTGTCATAAATAGCAGGGATTAACCCGGGCATCCTCTTCAGTACGGCGTGGTAGATGCACCCGGGTCTGCCGCGCCGGCCGTTGATTTCCCGGACGTATTCAGCCACGAAGCCCTCTCGCCGGAGAGCTCCGATGACGTCCTTGGGGTCTATATTTCTTGGAAGGCCGCGGATTGCGACCTTCAGGCCTTGCTGCGAGGGGGGGGTGTAGGTGTACCAGCTCGCCCCCTCGAGCTCTTCTACAAACTTCATTGTTATATGATGTTCCTCGATGTCCATCGGGATGAAGCGCACTCCATTCCCGTAGGCGCGGACGTTCGGGCCGTGCCCCAACTGATCCGCCAGTCATGGGAGTAGCCGGACCCAGTCGTGGGTGCTCTCAACCACGATAGACGGGTAGCGCGGGCCTTTCGCGTCGGGTGATGCGGGCGTCTCGGTTTCGACCGCGGCGGCAGCACTGTCGCGCGATGGCTGCAGATTAGGGTACCGCGGGCGCGATTCCGACTTGGTACGCGGATCACGCGCAAGAGACGCTGCGATCGACGCGTAAGTAGGTTGCGCGCGGGCAACCTCTCGCGGCGGAGCGGGGACGGGTGCGGGTGCGCGCACTACCGGCGCCGCTGGGGTATCGTCCTTCGCGCGAGTCTGTGGCGTCTGCGCGAGTGGTGTGATGCAGGCTTTCTTCGTTGCAGGCGGTGCTTCTGGAGATTCTTGAGCTTCTGGCGCGCGATCGGGCGCGGGCCCGGCTTCGGGTTCGCTGCGCTTACGGCGCAGCGCTCGACCGAGCGGGCTTGTCGGCGCGTCGGAGTACGCGGGAGGCGCGAGAATTCCGCGGGCGGCGCTCGCGAGCTCGGTCGCGTCGGACGCGGAAGGCTTCTTTCCCTCTGCTGCGGCTTCCTGGACGCGCAGGAACTGCGCCATCCAGCGAAGCATCCCCTGCGACAGAGCCCCAGCTAAAATTAGCTGGGCGAGAGTGAGGATATCACTCTCGTACGCTTCTGTCGCAGCGGACGCCCCTCCGGCTGGCAGCTGACGCGCATCCGAAGTCGACGTTCGGGGAGCAGGCACGTTGGTGCGGAGTCCGGTGGGCGAAGCAGTGGTCTGTGTAGTGGAAGCGGCGGGATCCGTAGGCTTGCTAGAGCTCGTCGGGTGGCGGTCTGGTTGGCCCTGAAAAGGGCCTTTTGTGGATCGTCGGCTCGACGCAGGAGGCGGAGCGGACGAGGGAGCGCTTGACTTGCGCATCGTCGCGTAGGTCGGAGCACGGGCTCTAGGACAACCTCGCACGCGTAGACGACGGAGCCGTCTAAGGTCTCTCACATATCAACTGGGTATATATTTGAGTGTCTCTGTATAGTTCGGATTTACAATTAAAAACGGAAGATGTCGCTGCAATCGTGTTCTAGGTTTATTCAGAATTTTTGGCGATTAAAAGTACAAGTGAAACAGGTAATAACCGATTTAGCGCAGATGAAGCTGCCCGGGTCAGCTAGTATTCTATAAAATAACCAGGATTTTCAATGAGGCAGAGATCATTAATTACATTCTTACTTTTCTCTTATACTTGACTCATGTCTTCATTCGATTGACAATATATTTTGAAAGAATAAGCCGAATTAATGAAACAAAGACAAAATGCTATCTTGTAGTATGCCTATATGCTTTTTTTAAATATTTTACCATAAGTGTTATACTTTAGCAGTAGTAAGTGCACTGACAAACAGATAGATAGACATTTCCATTGATATGTATGATTGAAATGTATTTAATTACTTATTATTGAGTTACTTGCAATATTTTTTTTCGCAAAAATCTGATAAGCCCAGGAACGTAACGCTCACTGTATGTATAAAAGACATATTTATGTTTGTATATGTACTCGTACATGCACATAGGGAATTCATGGTGTTCAATTGGTTTTACCGGTGAAATATCAATCCGATATCAGCAATTTCGGAACCTTGTATTAATAATTTTTTTGGAATTTGTGTACATTTACTAATTACTAATGAAAATTGATAGCACTGTCGGCTGACGGAAAACAAGGTAAGAAACCTGAACCTTTTTTTTAACGAGGGGAAAATCCTGCATGGGATAACCCCGCGCTGTCAGGGGACAACACGAGGGTGATGTCAGACTCCTACTGACTAAAAACCCCTCGGCCGCTTAGCGCGAATATGAACCAGGGTGCGGGGTGGCGGCTAGCAATGCTCCGCTGCCCTGGTTACAAGAAACCTGAACCTGAGAAAAATTCTTGTAGTATCACAGTATGTCAAAATAATAGATAGTCGATTTCTGGAAATTTGTCGTGTCGTGGGTTGTCATCGGGTATGTCATGGGTGTCATGGGTATGTCCATACTTTCTTTCGGAAATAGGCCTATGAACCTGTACTGGATCTCTTATACGCTCGGCCTAATAATACAATAAATAAACTACATTATCATACTAAACTCGTGAGTGCAAAGTTGATGTTTTAAGTGACTATGTGTACTAGGATACTGCTACCATGATACACCTCCTCACCTGGCCTTTGATCAATAAAACCTTGATCTGACACTATGTGACTAGATGCTTGATTATGACCTTGAAAAATGATAATTTGATCCCGCACTATGAGATAACATATAACAAAAGTGTAATGTTAATAATACAAAAAAACTATAATATTTTTTATAAAAGTATCAAAGTTGTTTATAGTGAGTAACGCGTCCCCCTGGTTATCAGTTGTCTCTGTGTGGGTGAGCTATGTACGTCTAGTAGTATGACTCGATGCCGAAATTTAAGCGCGAAAATTGAGAGCGCGTCCTTAATACCACAAAAGGAAGCTGGTGTATTGCTGGAATTTCACTAATACTTTTAATTATCCACTATACAATTTGTAGAACCCTTGATTCGCACGTGTCGGTTATGAGACACCATTGTAAATTTTTATGTACCTCAATAACCATTTGTTTACAACAGTCTATGTTTAGTTATACGATGTTCCATATTTACTATTTTGTACGATCGTATAATTTTCGATACCTAATCTATAAAGTCACCCTACACTAACACACATAATTCTATATTAATCTATATGCTTCTATCTATTTCTATCGTATGAACTACCTAACAAATTCTATGCGACATATCAATAAAATCTATGTATTCTATACGAAATATACTAAACCTACGTGTAAGGTAACGTGTGCACTACTTATTGTGTGCGTCGCCAACAGAGCTGTTAGCAACAAGGGTAGCTTAACGCGCAACTATGAACTAACAGAAAAATTGGCAACATTGTAACGTACCACAAAAATGAAATGCAGGCGCACGCTCTACGACATAATGGTGCATAAAAGTGATCAGTTCCAAAATGAATGTAGAAGAAGTAATTTGTATTTCCACTCTTATAATAGGACCTCGCAAGAAGAAGCGATTTTGGATATAACCTCCTGCCTATAATCGTTTAAACAACGAGCAGTTGTCGAAAATATTTTTTTCATCAGAATTCATACTCAATGTAGCTATCGTTGCTTCGCAAGTTTAGTTAAAATATATTAACTGACACCGAAACAACGAGTAGTTCCCGTAGTGTAGTCCGGTTAAGACCTTGCTGGGTCAGTAGTGTAGTCAGTTCGGAAAAAAAAGTTCCCGTAGTCAAGATTTTCCTAATAAGTTACTTTTCACCGCTTCTGTAATTTTGTTGTTAAGTGCTCGCGATAAAAATTAAAATTCTTCGTTGCAGTGCTACGTTGCAACATTATGCTGATGCGTTTTTTTGTCGCACAACTAAAAGTTGTTAGTGCACGCTTACCCTAGAACAACACCCTTCATATCCGAATTGGCTATGTCAGTTTAAATAATCGTTGCCGTGATTCCAATTTCAAGGCTTAATTGTGCATCACCTCAATGACTCTATAGGTGAGTGGCGTTTCTAGGCATTAAAGTCTTAGGCGGTGTGTCATTTTTTAAGAAATTACTAGTTTTTATTCGTTATTGTTTACTATTTTACAGCCAGATCACTTTTATCTGCAACCATTCGCAAATGCATTGTTTTGTTTCAGATAAATATATACTCATCACGTTTATTAGGAGTTTATTCAAGTCAAACTTCAAAGCGGAAACATATCTTTTATTCTCTCTTAAAAACATTCTAAATTAGTAATGTTTTGCAAAATCTTCGTACTTGTTAACGCAATAAAATGTGCTTACAAATGATAAAAAAAGCGTATCTATATTTTCCTACTCCTTGGTGTCAACGACCACGCATGTTGAATCATTTGTATTTTTGGGACAAATACCTATAATACGCGACATTTGATTTCAAGATTGCAACACATTATATGGCTTCCTTTGTTTCATAATTCTAGGGTATACTTTTAAATAATTATGAACAGATTATTTGTTTTTACCAGTATTCGATATTATTCTTTCTTTACATCTATCTCGAACTTTAATATTAATACGTTAATAGTATTATTGTCAAATAAGTATAAAGAATATGTTAAACACTGACATCTAATGTCTTGAGTAAATACTCCTTTATACGATCGGTCAGTGACTTCATACTTTTTACCCAGAAGTAACGTAAGATGTCACTACTCATTTTCGTTATGGAGTGCGCATGTCAAAAATACATGTCATTCAATTCACAGTTCATAAAATTTATTTTGCGATTGGTATCGTAAGACGAGACGATCCTGTAGGAAATACACATACGTTGTGGCATCAAGATGTGTCCCTCCTTTGTGTTGATTGTTGTGATAAATAATATCATTTCCTAGACGCACTAGTGTGCAGAAAGTTCGCGCAGTCAAGACTTCTAAAAAACCTAAAGGGAAATATTCTTTCTTTTTTTTTTTCATTTTTCCTCATAGATTTTCGATCTAAGTGTTCCGTTCAAACATATCATGTGTTTTGTTATATATTATTAAAACATGAGGTGATTTCGTACCGAACGTCAGTAATGGATAATTAAAAGTCTATTTTTGTATACATTTAGTGCTATATATATCAATGGTGTGCTGTTTTGATGAATTACTCGACGCCAGACTAGGAAATTGCGTAAGTAAACTCATTATCTTCTAAATTTTGCTACAATAAAACAACTTTCCCGCCACAAAATCTCTTTGGAATAATAGACTGTCATTATTTTTATTTTACATTACAGCAAATGAAAAACCAAATAATACCTTCCATTTACTTTATTTCTTGATATGTACAATCATTATACAATGATTATACTACCGTTGATATCCTCTGAAAATATTTTGATTAAGAGATTTTTACTAAATGAAATTGTGGTTTATTTTGTGAGAAAACATCAGATCTCGGTGGCTTCTATTTCTCCCGCCCAAATATCTAGTTGGTTCTGAAACGAAAACAAAAAGATAAAAACGAAAAGAAGGAAGGAATAGTCATAAATTCTATTTATAATTAAAGTAATTATGTATGGAATGCAAAGTTAGGCTTCATTTTTGTACAACTTTATATAGATTTTCTTCAACAAGAGTGACCAAATCAAGGAACTAAATAATATATCTTTGGGCATTATGATGTCCCTATATTTATCTAAAGCAGTATTTCCCAACATGGCGCCCTGGCCCCACACTTGGGTAATTTAAAAATGGACTCGAGATAACTTTAACTCCTCGCTTTGGATTATTTAAATGGAATGCTAGATATAGGTGACAAATTTAACAAAAAAGGATTTTTTTTAAATGCTGTAAATAATTATTAGGTATTTGAAGTTACCAAAATATCAACTGAGTAATGAGTCCTAACGTCATATAAGTTTTTCATTATATGTTTTGAAATTTTACTTATGCTGTTTTTTATTAACATGGGGAAATCCTTTATGGATACTCACCCTCCCAGAGGAGAGAGTGGGTTATGACCGACTCTCAAGGACTGACAACCCACGGTGTACCGACAGACGTATTTGTTGTGGTGGCAAGGAATCGTACTAGCTACTCAACCTTGGATAGCCGCTAGTCCACCTGGCGGAAGGTGGCCATCAGGCTCCTACCTCATAGGAAGACAGACTGAGTACACTTCAGCTGCCTCCCCTCGTCGGCCAGCCCTTATAGTGATCTCTTCCTAAAACTTACCATTTATATTTCTTACAGAACAAAATAATTTTTAAAGGTTAAAAATCATGTTTGGGGGTCATAAAAATGTTAGAAATGTTAAGGTGGGCATGGCCTAAGAAGTTTGGGATACATTGCTCTAAAGTCATATCAAGTATTCTACATCCTTGCAGTAATTTATCAAATATTAAGTAATTTTTTAGACTCTTCTGATAACATAAAAGTGGTCACTTGTTTTTTTTTTGGATACAAAATATTTGAAGATTGTGAGCTCCTAAAAGTTATATTGTAAATTAATGTATGTAAAGCAATTATTAACAGTTTTATTTACATAATTTTTGTACCATAACTCTATGGATGACTGCAATGCTTATAGATTGCTTTTCAGTGCTAAGAAGAAATTGTTGCCAATGATTTTTAATGTCAGATACCAGGTTATAGACCTAGTTTCCTCAACTCAATGTATGGATATATTGGTAACAGACTTCACTTGGACCAACCCAGAATCTCTGGAAGCTTACCAGTTCCTTGATGTTAGATACTTCTAGAAAAAATCTTGGTGTACCAAAGACGTTTATCTCGAGATTACCCTTCAAGAGTATAGTACGGCTGTCTCCTTTTCAGTGCTTGATTATTGTCTTCTTCTTTATATACCTAAAATTATACAGATCTGCTCTTGTGCGAACATCACTCGACAATTACTTGATACATTTTTATGACATTCTTTTACTTACATAATTGGTTTTTATGGTAAAGGTTCTTCTTATCCCAAAATAGGTATTCTTAATTATCAGGATAGATTCATTTTATGTAAAATACACAATACACTGTTTTTCTTTTCATCTATACATTAAATGTTTTGTTAAAATTATTAACAACACAAATGACTTTGCTAGTGGGGCATTTCACATGAAGCGGACAACGAAAAAAATATGAGTTTCTGAAATTCCTTCCTTTTCAGCCAAATTGGACTTCTAGTAGGTATAAATGTGAATGCATATTTTTTTTTGTATCACGTTTATTTGTCAAGTTACGGACTTCTTAAGAACAGTCACATCTGAAATTCAGATTTTTCGGAAGTAGTTTTTCGATTTGAACAAATGTACAATAAAATATTAAATGCATTGATTTATATAGAAGAAGAATTGCTCTTTTTGAAAATAAAATAAAACTTAAAAAAAAAATTTTTAATGTTCAAAAGTGACAGTAAATTTTTCAAAATAAAATTTTAGTTACTTGGCATATTTTTTTTCTTTTTTTTTTTCATCAAAACGTAGCTTAAAATACACATTAAATATACTATAACTTTTAAAGTTGGCACAGAAATCTGAGAAACTATTCCAGTATAACCAAAAAGACTATTCGAGGTCACCAGTGCACCCCATAGCCCAATAAAAGAAGTCCGATGAGGTCACCGGTCCCCCCTACGGTGTTTATCATGTTATACTTCTTCGCTCCTTACTAGTGTACAATGTTTGTATATTCTTTACCCCAAATAAATCTAAATAATACTCACCATCAAAAGGGGCCCACTTCAGGACCATAGGTCACATCGAATAGGAAGATAAGGAAATAATCATCACACCAGTCAACTACACATATTGGAAATTTGAAACTCTGAGAAATTCACAATTATATATTTTTCCCAAATACTACATGAACATTTTTGAGGTGTAGATGTCTTCACAATGGTTTCCTTCACTGTCAGCTAATAGTCTTACCAATATAAATTAGTAAAAATACATGGATACCAAATAGTTTGTTCATATATGCCGGGGTTCAAACCTGTAGACATTGTATTTATATTCCAGCAATAGAACCACTAGATCAACATAGTTGTAAATAATTTTGAAACACAAAAAAAAAATATTGTGGTCGAATATCAACCACTATTTACTATAAATAGGAAATGTTTCTTTGTTGATAAATTCTGAAACTATTGTTTGAGACTCTCCAAAAAAACCATAAGAATGTGCATACAAACAAATGAAGACATTATGATGCACTTGTCAACAGACTGTTGACTGCTTAAGTTTAAAAAAATACTATATTACAAAATGAGAAAAAAAAATGAAGGATAACAAATTTTGTAAAGTAAAATTAAAATTTTAAAAATTTAGCAAGATATTTAAAAACATGAACCGCCATTTCAAGATTTGGGTCTTAAGAAATAAGCCGAGAGTTTAATATGATTTTGAACTTTGAATCAAAAAAGATCAAGAAAATAATATTTTTTTAGTTTTTTAAAAATTTTTGTGTATAAGTATATAATTCTTCTGTACTTGTTTCTGGATTTCGACTAAACTCCTAAACAGATGGACAGGTATGATCTGACGATGAAATCTTTTGTGTATGTCAGTGAATTCAAGATTGACAATTGGACCCGGTAGGTAGCGCTGCGGTTGTATTATTGATTTTTTTTTCATCAAGGCAGGACAACATTCACTGGGTTCTCTAGTATATTTTTATATATTGTATATAGGGTATATAATTATATAGACTTGAAAAAATTGGAATATATTTTTTAATATTTTTGTCTTTTAATGAACTTTCCGAAAGAATCGAAGATCTTAAGGTATCAGAATTAGAGAAAATTTTAAACCTTTCGTGAAAAATCGCCTGTTCCTTGAAGTTTGCCTTCTTTTAACCTAAAAAAAATCTGGATAAAATTCCGCTAGACATAAAATAGGCTCATTGCTTTCCCTACTCATTTCTAATCGAAAGAAGACAAAAATATTTTCCAGCTCTGTTTATTTTACGAAACAGGTAGCACACAGGAGATTGTACAAGCGTGACGGCTTACTTTCGTTCACTATTCGATTGGACTAATTAAGTTAATGATAATATGAGATTTCTGATTTATAATACAGACAGACGGTACGTTCTAAATAGCATAGAGATATTAATCGCTGACCAAGAAAATATTGTGCATTTCTGCTTAAATCGTATACTAATAACTCGATTTTAGAACAATAGAAGCAAAGTATAGGTTTCTCGGAAAAAAAATACGCCCTCGTAAACGATTTAAAAGGCTAATAAAGGGGTCGCATTCCTCGAAGTCACCCTTTTTGGTGTACCGCAGTGACTCACTTGACCCTGACATTTGACGACCACCATCAGCCCTTTAGCTTCAAACCTTCACCTTAATTACACTGGTCTATAAGTCCTCGCTGATCGTTTTAACTGCCCTAAACATCGATACGTACTTAAGAAAATGTTGTCGTATTACAAAAAAGTTAAATACGTATTGAATACTTGCTTTAAAAAGGTTTCGTATTAAATGCACCGCGCTCGCTAAATGTTCGCCATCTTGCTCTTTTGTCTCGCTTTGGTTAAGTTAGGTTGGACTTGCGAGAAATGCATAACGCGAACTTGCTCCGGGCGAGCGCGGTGCATTTAAAACGAAACCTTTCTAAAGCAAGTATTCAATGCGTATTTAACTTTTTTGTAATAACAATGTTTGTTTTTGACCAAGACGATGAAGCGACAACAAGACAACGAACAGATCCAACATCCCAAGCCGAGCGTGCCGTGCACACTTGAGCCAGTTGTCAAATAAAATCGGCTGAGTGCCTTAAGCGCTCGCCTAAGTAGTCTGGTGAAGCTGTTAAGACCTTGCTAGGTCAATAGCGTAGTCTGATCTAAAAAAAAACGAACAGACAAGAGGAAAATTTATTGCTTGGTACTAGCCTGATCACTTCTAAATACTAGAACCAGTGACAAATGGGTCGTTCCAAGTTTCAGACTCAGTAAAACCAGTAACAGTGTTTAGGTAATGTTGTTAGGTTTTACAATAAAATTCCAAAACACGTTACCGATTTGCGGGACTGGGAATTTAAGCGCTATGTCAAGCGGGTTTTGGTGTCAAAATGTCAAAATATGTGAACGACGGTGATGCCTGGAACTGACTCATCTATGTGCAGCCATTAAAAATGATTGTAAAGTGTAATGTATTTTTTTTTCGAAATGACTACACTATTGACCCAGCAAGGTTCACCGGACTACTAAGGCGAGCG
This sequence comes from Antheraea mylitta, assembly GCA_014332785.1. Taxonomy (NCBI): domain Eukaryota; kingdom Metazoa; phylum Arthropoda; class Insecta; order Lepidoptera; family Saturniidae; genus Antheraea; species Antheraea mylitta. The sequence goes on along the minus strand of JACEII010000152.1, from coordinate 1,245,150 downwards.
CTTAAGGCACTCAGCCGATTTTATTTTGGCAACCATCTCAAGGGTGCACGGCACACCTCGGCTTGGCTGTTGGCTGTTGCATGCAAAATCACGATCTATCTTAGCTAACCTAGCTAACTATTCATATATGTATGAGTTATTGAAACGTATATGTCTACCAAGCATACACGCCTCAACAACTTCTCCATATATTTATTATCGGAAAATTGAGAGTTTTTCAGTTCGATAAGGGAAAAAAAGTAAACCCTTCCACTTTCATGTGTAAGCGTGTAGCGTGCACTTTTTTTTTCTTTTTTTATTGTAGCAAGGCATAGTACAATCCAAAAACAGTGGCGACCACCGAGAGACATACTATCCATCGCCGGTCACCGCTGTCATGCCGGCCTGCGTAAGTGTCTCTTCACGTTGCGCTTGAAGGACCCCATGTCATAGGAAGGAGGAAACACACTGGCCGGGAAATTGTTCCACAGCTTCACGGTACGGCAAAGATAGGACGTAGCGAACTTTTTAGTTCGTGCCCAGATAGGATTCACCGTAAAACTGTGGCTCCGAAGACCAGCGCGCGTGGTACGGTTATGAAAAGGAGAGGAAGGGATGAGATTGAATAGCTCATCAGAACACTCACCATGATACAGACGGTAGAACACGCTCAGTGAGGCAATGTCTCTGCGCAACTGAAGCGGCTCTATAGATTCTGTCACGTCTGTATCATTGACAATCCGGACAGCCCGTCTCTGCAACCTGTCCAGAGTATCCAAAAGGTACTTTGCCGAACCGTCCCAGAGGTGCGCGCAGTATTCCACGCAGGGGCGAACTTGTGTCTTATAAAGGAGATATAGTTGATCAGGCTTGAAAAACCGTCGCACCCTGTTCAGGATTCCGAGTCTCCGAGACGCAGTGGAGATCACGCTCTGGATATAATCCCTGGGATTGAGGTCGCTGCGAATATCTACGCCTAAGATATTGAGACTGTCTCGCATTGTTCCCCAATTTGATATGTGAAGCAAAGATTGGTCGAGTTCAATGACTAGTTCCTGCCGTCTCTTTTCTGTTTCTCCCTGACCGCAAGAAGGCTTGCTGTAATATAACTCGTGGATGGTACTATCGTCTGCATAGCAATGAATATGGCCTAAAGGCAACATATTGATATGCAGAAGAAACAGAGTAGGCTTTCGACAAGGTCACGAATTCTGCGCTCATGCAGAAAGCCAGAAATCCATTTGCATAGGTTGTCAGGGAGTCCATACGCCGGAAGTTACGAAAGAAGACCGCGGTGCCAGACCCTATCGAAGGCCTTGGCAATATCGAGACTGATCGCCAAGGCTTCACCGTGCTTATCAATTGCCTCCCCCCAGCGGTGCAACACATATGCTAGAAGATCACCCGTTGATCGGTTTTGGCGAAAACCATACTGCCGATCGCTAATTAGCGAGTGATCTTCCAGATAGCGGACAAGCTGGGTGTTGATGATCCGCTCCATGATCTTGCACAGCACTGAGGTTACGGCAATTGGACGATAGTTGTTAGGATCTGACCGATCCCCCTTCTTGGGAATCGGTTGAACATTGGCTTCTTTCCAAGCTCGAGGCACGACACCAGAAACGTAAGACAATCGGTATAAGCGAGTAAGTGTTGGAGCTAACTCGGCTACACATTTTTTTATAACAACCGCTGGGATACCATTCTGACCGCTAGCCTTTCGAGCATCGAGTTATCGTAGTTCTTTTAATACGTTTCGTTGCCTGAATCGTATTTCCGGCATAGTGACACCGCAGTATGGAATAGTAGGTGGTTGCGTGTTACGATCATCGAGCCAGGAATTCGTCGCAAAGAGATTGCCTAATAGTGTCACTTTCTCTTGCAGCTCATAGGCCAGTGTCCCGTCAGAGTACCTCAGTGGCGGCATCGTTGACCGACAAAAATTGACTTGCACAGCTTTGGCCAGACTCCAGTAGGTTCGACTATTAGTCGGATGACTTACGAGTTCATGACCTAAGCGTGCAATGCGTTGGGCACCCGCTCTATTATAGGCCCTCTTACAAGCTTTGCTAGCAGAATTATAGGCTGTTTTGAGGGTGTTGATATTAGGATCCTTGTTAGCGCGACCCTTGATCCAATCACGGTACGTGGCTTGCTTCTTACTGACAGCATCAGCACATTCGCGATTGTACCAAGGGCGTCCCCCGCGTTTACCAACGATCTCAGAGGAAGGAATATAATACTCCATTGCCATTCTGATCTCGTCGGCAATCGCATCGGCGATTGCTGAAGGATCTTTCCCGTCGAAACAGCGTCGCTTCCATGGAATGGAAGCGAAATAATCTCGCATCCCGTCCCAATCAGCTGACGAGTAGTGCCAAACTTTTCGCTTAATTTTTATTGTGGGTGGAGCTTGAGCGCGTGGCACAGATAATACAACAAGGCAGTGATCCGATGTGCCCAAAGGAGCATTGACCGACACATCATATCCAGTTGGATGGCTCGTCAATAGAAGGTTCAGTAAAGAGGGCGCATGACCTGTGATATCAGGAATCCGGGTGTGCTGGATTACTAGTTGAGTCAGGTCATGTGTTAAGGCGAATGCATGGGCAGTTCGTCCTGCATGGTCCGTCCTAGAGGAACCCAGCCACATTTCACTGACTCACGAATTCCTGCAAGAATTGCAATGATCCGGTGGACGGAAGGGCCCCCGTACCCCCTCGGAATAGGTCGCCGGGACCCCAAATCCGGTCACCAACCGGCACGACGAACCTACCCAAGATTATGCGCGGCATGGTGAGGCAGCCTCTCATGGTGGTTATTCATGATTGGGCCTCTGTACTATACCGCGGGCGGCCAGCGGAACAACCGTTTCTACGAGTCTCCCTGGCCGCCGAGTCAATGCAGCTCCCTTAGGAGGTGAGCCGTTGGAGAATCACACTGATACCTGTACCGAGACGAAAGTTGCCCGGTAGCTGGATATGCACAGGCTTATCCCGGAACGCGACGCGTAGAAGCGTATCACTATGACGGGCTTTTTCGCCAAATGGTGGTTGCGACCCAGTCAGATTTTAAAACCCTACCACCCCGCATCCGCCATTGCCTAGTTCGTTATTCAGCAGGGTGCACCACGTGCAGGTGAGGTTGGCTTGAGTGTCTCATTTCTAATGGTGTTATTCGACACCCCTTACACCGATTCCTATTTTTAATAAATAAATCTTAAATTCTCATTATTTGTAATAGCACAATCGAATACGTACCATCGGTGGTACACGCCGTCAGAAAAGACAGTCTAGTGCGGGCCACCGGTGTACGCGCTGGCGTGAACGTGTTAAAGAGATTACACGATTGAGTTTCTTCTGTATGTTGTTTGTCCGACCCGGCCCGGCGGGAGTTTTGACGCCCATAAGCGCCTTCATAGGCTTAAATTGATTTTGATTAGTGTTTTTAATTTTGATTGATTATAGAAGTGTTCGATATATATCGTTATTTAGTTTCGATATATCGAACTTATCTGATACATCGGACCAGTGGATATAGTAAAATATATCGAACATCGGATGTTTAGTACATAAGATAATATTTTCTGTTGTTTTACCTATTTCTATCCTGTAAATATTTTATTTTAAACTCTTAGGAAAACTTACACCTAGACAAAAAAAAATAGTCACATAACATAGATAAATATATGAAAGCCATTTACAAGTTTCCGCAAGTAGCTTTAAAAAAATATAGACACAAAGAAGGAAATTACAAATAAAAAAACTGGAATTTAGAAGGCATTTGAGTTTCTGTAAGTCTGTGTTAAACAGATCTACATTGAGATCGCTAACCAATTGATTTACACTGTTACCAACTCTAATTATGTACGAAATTTGCCTGTAGGTTGCCTATCGGGTTATAGAGTATATATACACATAGTACATATATCCAAGATTGTAGTATTTATGGAAGATTTAAATTATAAATATCGAGAAAAGAAAACAATAGTACTTGTCCTAAAACGAATTGCATTTGTAATTGTTAATAGAGCTATTTCATCTTTCCTCCTTCTCTTCTCTTGCTCCTTGTTGGTTGTGACCCATGAAGAACACTGCTGTAGACTATATTACGTGCAAACCAGAACTTACTGGTGTAACTGTATTAATGTAAGTAAATCTCTAGTTCTCAACTTTTCTCTGGTACTTAAATCGCGTCGCCATCAAAATTACAATTACTTTTGGTAGAGCGAACTCATTTAAAAAAAACCAAAACTAGATGTTACTACAAAATACGCTTTATGATATTCGGTTGATTATATGAGGTTTAATCGTAAAGGCAGTAGATTAGCAGTGATACTACGTGTTTAAACAAACAGACAGACGGACAGATAAACATTTCTAAAAATTATTTAAACGTGTTTTAATACCCATTCCAAGTAGGGATGATCGATATTCATCGATCTTGAAGAAACATCGAAGTTTAGCTGAAAAATATCGATGTTTGGTTGTCGATAATATCGGCACATCGATGGTTTGATTTCGATAGCATCGACGTTATGAGAACGTTGCATGTATTAGTTAGGGACTAGAAAATTATCTAATTTGTAAGCCGTACGAATAGTTTTTTCTTTGGATGACCTTTTTTTTGGTAGCTGACCTCTGTTTTTACAGAAAATTTTAAGTGCTGGCAAAAACATCGATGTTTTGCTATAAATGTTTATCGTATAGCGTTACTATTGAATCGATGTTGACATCGATGTCAACATCGATGTTTTTCTAATATCGCTCATCCCTAATTCCAAGACACCTTTAATACGTACAAGTACATTACATTTACATTCTTATTATACCTATGTATAGATGGATTACATGATTTGTTATTGCTGAACTTTTTAAATTTATGTAATACTAGCCTCTGCCCGCGACTTCGTTCTCGTTCTCAGAAGGAAAATACATCCCGATTTTGAAACATTTTTCACCTGTGCTCCGCTCCTATTGCTCTTAGCGTGATGATACATCGCCTATAACCATTCTCGATGAATGAGCTATATAACACTGAAATAATTATTCAAATCGGACCAGTAGTTCCTGAGATTACCCCCTACAATGTCACAACATCACAAACTTTACCTCTTTATAATATTACTAGCCTCTGCCCGCGACTTCGTTCGCGTGGAATAGATACACTAACACTAACACGCAGCAGTTCTCAAAAGGAGAAAACATCCCGATTTTGAAACATTTTTAATCTGTGCTCCGTTCCTAATGATCTTAGCGTGATGATATATAGCCTATAACAATTCTCGATGAATGAGTTATATAACACTGAAAGAATTATTCAAATTGGACGAATAGTTCCTGAGATTACCCCCTACAACGTCACCAATTTTACCTCTTTATAATATTAGTATGTAATAAATACCATTTTTTTTAAACTATTGCTAAGTCTGTTAACCAATGCATCATCACAAGGTCTATATTCGTTTGTATGGAGCCTAGACCCTTATGGTTTTGAAGAGTCCAAAGGTTGATGATTCATGTTCACAGTACAACTAAGTTGAATACGAAAAATATATAAACCCGGGTAGGTGGCGCTGTAGTCGAGTTATTAATCATCCGAAAGGGCAGAACAAGGTCAAGGTCGTGTTTACCTTTCCGATATAGGCGCTGTTAGTATTTACTATATGCACAAAATATCATATCCTATATAGCTTAGAGGATTTTTTCCGAAACAGAATACATATACAATGTTGAGGCACGCATGCTTGGTACACATGCATGTTTCAATAACTCATATACGTATATCTAGATAGCTTAGGTTAGCTCAGATAGGTCGCGATTTTTGCACAAAACAAATGCCGTGCACCATTGAGTTAGTCGCCCAAGCATCCCAAATCGGCTGAGTGCCTTCAGCGCTCGCCTCGGTAGTTCGGTGAAGCTGTAAAGACGTATCCAGGTGAACAGCGTTTTCATTTCTAAAAAAAAGTAACGTTTTTGAAGACTAGCAAACACCCGTGACTTAAACTGCATTTAATCGCTTAAAAATTTTCAGATATCGCATTTTTGTTATCGGTCTTAGGCTTAAAAATTATCTAAAGAAAAGAATAATTTTAAATATGACAAAAGAATCTCGGCTGAGTTTTTAAGACCCTAATCTCAAAATTGCGGATCGCGTTTTTAATTTTTTTTTTATCGTCATATCGTCAGTTTTAAATTTCATCGCTTAGTAAATTTAAATACATCTCATACGAAATTGATTTTGAAATACATTATCTTTCCAAGTTTTGTAATAAATCAGGTATTGTTTTTAAGCGGTAGGTTTTATAGGTGGTAACGTGGTAGGTAGGCTACGCTGAAGCTATTATTGGTTTCAACATGAACGGGTCGGATCGCGCAGAGTAGTACCACGCTCACACAGAAACACCGACGTGGAATAACAGTGCTTGCATTGTTGCGTTTCGTTGGGACAGCGAGAGCGCCGGAGATCCACCTCTCTCCGCTCGCCTCTACCCCTTCCCCCAATTCCCTTCCAAACACAGGCTGGCAACACACTTGGGGCTCCCCTGGTATTGCTAGTGTCTATCGACGGCGCTGATCACTTAACATCAGGTGACTCACCTGTCCGTTTGTTGTCCTGTCCTCAACATTTTTCCCTAACGCGCCAAAAGAAGTATAATTGCAATAAAAAAACCTGAAAGTTACTATGTTGTCGTTGACTTTTCTGTACGCATTATGAAGCTCTACGACATTAGCAGTAGCTACGAACAGCAGAGTTCTTAAGAACTTAAGTTCTTAACTTAACTTAAGTTACTTAAGTTCTTAACTTAACTTAAGTTCTTGGTTAGTTTGCTTGAGTCAACATTATCAGAATATATATACTTACTATCTGTCCCTCCCTGCGGACTTTATTCTGTTTTGATGATTACAAAAAATCCTAAAAGCCAACCGCAGCGCCATCTACCGGGTCCAATTGTGAATCTAAACCATTCTCGGATCCACTGGAATACGCACACAAAATTTCATCAAAATCGGTCTAACTGTTTGGGAGGAGTTCAGTGACATACTCATATACAGAATAAATTTATATACATGTACGCTATAGTGCGATACATATAAATGTATAGGGTTCACTTATTTGTATAGTTAGCTTAGCTTACGTGGATAGTTCAGTTCGATTCCCGTTTTACCCAAGGTAACAGCCCATTGAGCATGTTGCCATTCAGCTGAGTGCCCTAAGCGCTCGCGGTAAAAGCCCGGTGAAGCTATGAAGTCCGGTGAAGCTGTTAAAATCTTGCTAGGTCAATATCGTAGTCAGTTCGAGAAAGAAAAAGCCCGTCGCGTCGGACCAACAGCGGTTATCTTATCGAAAAAAAAAAATTGGCTTATTAATTTTTTATATATCGTTCGATGCGTTAACCAGAGCGGACAAAAAGATTGACGTACGCAAAGTTTTAAAACTAATCACATATATTAAAATTGATCTTGTTTATTAATGTGACCTTAGAGAGAATTAGGAACCAAGTTTGTCAAATACCTTTACATTTGTTTTATTTTTGCCAACCAAGCATCTCAGATAATTACTGTTATTGTAAAGTAGGTTGCCCTCTTATAAGAACTTTCCAGGTAGTTTTTGTATCAAACCAGAATCCATGCTCCACGGTGTTATTTCCCATCCACTATACTTGTGCACAAAATCGGATGTGACTGTTCTCACACGGTGGTACCTAGAATGACAAATAGGCTCAGTAATTGTTCCTGTCGGAAATCGTTTATGAACTTTTGGTGCGATATATCTGCCTTCTGCATTAGGGACATAGCTTGATGATAAATTGGGCACAGTAAATAGGGTTATAATTTTTTATTTCAACAATGTATTAATTACTTTTTTCGGGATGAAAAATATTTTGTTTTGTGAAATACTGTTGGCAACCCTAATGCCTCATACAATAATGAGTTTATTATATCCATTTTGTTATAAAAGATATATATTATCCAACGGAAACTTTCATTTTCTTTTTCCCAGTCATTGTAATGTTATTTATGCGAATACAGCACGCGCCAAATGACTGGCATCTGTCGATGGATTGCGTTTTACGCGTTATTTCCGACGTTTTGGAGATAGTGATACGCTTTTGTCGATTGTGTCGATGTCGAGATAGCTAATATCTCGATTAATTACTAGCTGTGCCCACTATTTCATCCGTGTCGAAATCTATGTAAAAACACTATAATAAAGACATCTGAATGTATTAAGTCCATTTACTTATTTACTTTCCTCTCGTACTTAAGTCGCGTCGTCATTCAATTTACAATAACTTTTGATAGAGTGAACCTATTTTAATGAAACCTAGATTAAATGTTTTATCGTGAAAGCAGTGCTTTAGTGGTGATGCATGTTTAAACCAGCAGACAGAGATAGTGACAAGCATTTCTAAAAATGATTGAAATCTAATACTTGTTCCAAGACACCTGCAACAATTATTTTCACAAAAATTTAAAAGCACAGAAACATTTTTTTTTATTATAGCACTGCAAAGTGACTGTACTATGCCTGATGGTAAGTGGTGGTAAGTGGTAATACAATCCAAAAACAGTGGCGACCACCGAGAGACATACTATCCATCGCCGGTCACCGCTGTCATGCTGGCCTGCGTTAGTGTCTCTTCACGTTGCGCTTGAAGGACCACATGTCATACAAAGGAGGAAACACACTAGCCGTCAGATTGTTCCACAGCTTCACGGTACGGCAAAGATAAAACATAGTGAACTTTTTAGTTCGTGCCCAAATAGGATTTACCGTAAAATTGTTGCTACGAAGACCAGCGCGCGTGGTACGGTTATGAAAAGGAGAGGAAGGGATCAGATTGAATTTCATCATCATCATTATTCTTATCTATACTAATATTATAAAGCTGAAAAGTTTGTTTGTTTGTTTGACTGAACGCGCTTATCTCAAGAATTACTGCTCCGATTTGAAAGTTTCTTTTAGTGTTAGATAGTTCATTTATCGAGGATGGCTATAGGCTACATATCATCACGTTGAAACCAATAGGAGCGGAGCACTAATGAAGAATGTCTCAAAATCGGGCTATTTTTAGAGCATCCGCTGCGTGTCAGTGTCATATAATAATATGCGTTGCTATGGTAACATGATAACATTCTATCGGAAATATTATCAGGGTTTATTTTGTGTTCCTGTTCAAAAGTTTATTCTACGTTTTTTTAAATCAAAATTTTGATTATACGTAGTACGTTGCTATCGCAAACATTTTTAAAGTTTATTTTGTGCTGCTATTCTAAAAGGTTAGTAGTAATAATATTTGTTCATCAAGACAGGCGAAGGAATTAATCCATACTGCCAATTCTGAAGTTGTCAATATAGGTAGTTTTTATGTATTCTCTACTCAATTTTCTTCTATGTTTAAGTTAATGTAAAGGTATAAGCGCCAAATCTTCTATATAATATTTCGTACATTTTTAACTTCTTAATTTTCAAGACCGCAGAATTCATGCTCCGTGGTATTATTTTTATTCATTTTACTTATGCACAATAAACAAACGGTATTACATAAAACGCCACCAATTTAACACAATATAGAGTAAAATAAAACAAGATTATGAATATAATATAAAATCCCCTACATGACAGACTGAAATCCTCCCAAAGACTTCTCAAAAAGTTTATTCTACGTTAGTTTTGTTCTCAATTTTTGGTTTGTGATATATTACGTATTATAAGAATAAAGTGTGTGTATATAATATTAAAATAAATACTTTTTGATGAATACATATATCTCCGGTGCTACAAATATCATTTTTTTTTAATTCTGTCGATATGTCTGTTTGTTCATTTGTCCCGCGGGTAATCTCCGAAACGGCTGGAACTATTTGAACGGTTTTTTTTCTTAGAAATGACTACGCTATTAACCTAGCAAGATCTTAATAGCTTCAACAGACTACTAGTAATATTTGAACGGGAATTTTACGGGCAAATAACTAACTAATTAGCTGTTTTATTTTAAGCTAGCGGGTTCAGCAGACGATACCCGCTCTGATAATAAGACAAACTATACCTAAACCTTGCCCAAGAATCATTTTATATATTGGTAAAAACGGCATGAAGATGCGTTTTTGATCTTATCGCGAACAGATATATAGACCGACGTGGAACAGGTCTTTGTTGACATTATGTTGTGATGAACTGTTATCCGTGCATTCATATGTGTAAAATTGACCAAAAATATGTTGTTCACTTTAAACATGCGCGTGTGACGTACTGGACTCCAAGAATAAATATAATTGAAAGTCATATGTTTATATGTGATTTAAATTATAGCAAGGTATATTAATAACTTGATTATATCAACAATATGGACATATTATATTTATATAATAAAAGATTTAACACATATTGTTCGATAATGTATAGCTTAATATTTTCATTACTTTTTTATATAGTGTAAGTGAGCACTGAAGGTGATATATAGATAGTAGTTTAAAGTTCCAGCTTTGTGGCTGATGATAAATCCCAGCCCATTCGATACACTATTAGTATGCACATATATAATGTACATGTTACCTGTTACTGGAGATGATGTGCGTGTCATACTTACAAATATTTTTGAAAGAGTATTATTGTTATTTACACATCTAATAACAATTTTAAATCTATTTAATATATTCAAAAAACGCGTGCGAAGCCGCAGGTAACAGCTAGTTATACGTATAAATATATAAGATAGATATACCACTCCACAACTTTCTCCCGAGATTACTCGATGAAGATGAAGATTGTCGCGTAACTTCGCAATGGACACGATTTCGGGTTATCGATATGTTTTTGTCGCATCCCTATTCGACATTGACCGCCGCGGATAGCGAACGTCTTTGGTGATGTAACACAAAGAAAATTTCGCACGTTAAAATTTTAATTATCATACACTGGTCATTACTATTTCTGTTCTGTTAAAAAGTTTGTGATCGCGCGGGAAACCGTTTCGCCTGTTTTGATTTCACGTCGGAATGAACGGAAACGTTTATTCTATATAAAAAAATATAAATCGCTTTGCACAGGTAATTTATTGTGTTACTAGCTGATGCTCCCGACTTCGTTCGCGTAATAATGATTTTATGAGTTAACGGAGTCTACATATGAGTCGTTATATTTGAATTAAAAAAAAAAACAGTTTTAGCCGTTTATAAGATTTAATAAAAAAATTATAGATCTTCATTTTTTTATAGGTGGTAGATCCACGCTGAAGCTGTTACTGGTTTCAGCATGAATGAGTCGGCTCGTCCAGGGTAGTACCACCCGACCCACAGAAACACCGACGTACAGTAACAGTGCTTGCATCGTTGCGTTTCGTTTGGTCAGTGAGAGTGCCGGGAGACTCATCTCCCCATGCCCCCTCTCCTCTCCCCTACTCCCCCTTCCCTCAACATAAGCTGGCAACGCACTTGCGAATCCCCTGGTGTTGCAAGTGTCTATGGACGGTGGTGATCACTTAACATCAGGTGACCCACCTGTTCGTTTGTCTGTTGTTGTTGTATCATTTCAAAAAATCCATATCACACACCGGTCCCAAAAGAAGTTTCACTAGAAACGTGTATATCAGTCTTTACATACTAGAAATTATTATTTTATTTTTATTATTATTTTCCTGGCTCTTTATTTGATCACAAAAGCTACAGAACCAATTTAGGTCATTCTCTATCGTTCCCAGAATTCCTCGACAATATAACGAACTTGTTAAAAACGATCTCACCATAGACTTATTTACTAAAATTCCCAATCTAATTTCAAATCTAACATGAATTTTTCATTTAATTAATTTCTGCAGGATTTTTTTTCCTTAATTTTAAGTTACACATTATCGAATTGTTTTATTTTATTTTCTTCTTAATTCTTTTTTCATAATTGTTTCTTTTACTTTTATTGTCTTCCACATCGTATATTATATTCATAAATGCTGTAGTCAACTGTAAATAGTGACATAAATAATTTTTAAGTATTTGCATGTATGTTTTTTAGCTTATGTGATTGTTGTTGATTCTATATGTTAAATAAATAAATGAATCAAACCTTCGTATTATGAGATCTTTAATTTTTTAAAGATCTATAGTCTATTCACCGTGAACAATGTCCAAACTTGACGTTCAAATTTTACATGTCTTCCGGAAGTTGTGCTCGAAAGTCGATAACCCTCTAAAAAAGTCGACGCAGTTATGAGAACTACACGACATAAGTGTTTATTATTTTTTTATTAATATATTTATTATTTATTAATCAATTAGTTATGAGCTCCAAGATATCAATATTAAATGTACACAGGCCGCCAGACTGACGAAAGCCGCGGAAAACGCAATACGCTCGGTCACGCTTACTAGCATGTCATGGTGCGAGATCATAAATTTTTATCTTGCCTCAACGCGCATATAGGTGTTTTCACTTCAAAACGACTTGGGAAATTAAGGGTATTGTAGACCCGTGAATTAAAGGTGGGTTAAATAAATAGTGCGTGGAGCCCCTCCGCGCGGAAGAAGTGAAACTTCGTAATGTGGATATGAAAATATGAAGGGGTAGAAATTGATTTTTAATGAAATCATATTGTTTCTAGCGTTGAACGTTTAACGCAACAGTGCTTTCATACCCCCTTCATGGTAGCATTAAACGTTTAACGCAACCTTCTTGGAAGTTGCATTAGAAGTTTCACTTCAAAAAAAAAACTTTTATTAATATGCAATTATTATATAAAAGAATAAAATTAATTATTAGACAACCGCTCATTCCTAAATCTCGATATTACTTTGTAGTGCCGTGAAGCTGTTAAGACCTTGCTAGGTCAATAGCGTTGTCAGTTCGAGAAAAAAAAAACTCGATATTACAGGCTTACTGTGAAACTGCCTAGAGCTCAGGGCTCGATGTAACTTAGCTTACTATGCAGACTTGAGGAATGCTTGGTAAGCACTAACCCTTGCATACTATGCATTATACCTTGTAGGTGGTAGAGCTAAGCTGAAGCTATTACTGGAGTGAAGTAACAGTGCTTGCATTGTTGCGTTTTGTTCGATCAGTGAGAGCGCCGGAAACCCATCTACCTTCCCCTTCCCCTTCCTTCTTCCTTTCCTCTCTCCAAAACACAGGCTAGCAACGCACTTATTACTCCCCTGGTGTTGCAAGTGTCTATGGACGGTGGTGATCACCTAACATCAGTTGACACATCTATTCGTTTACCTCCTATGATATAAAAAAAAAAAAACCAGTACACTATGTTCTTTTTTGTAGAGACTATATGAAAATTTTTCTCTTCGGTCGCGATTAGAGTTATAAGCGGGAAAGTGTAAGAAACACATTTTCCACGTTAGGATAATTGATATCGATTTGTATGTACATTAAATACGCTTTATATACCCGCGTGTACGTATTACGTTTACATGGGTTGTCTGCAAACCGAGTGACGTCGCGGTTCGCATTCTAACACGCTAAAAATAATGTATCCGTTCTTACATGTGGTTATAGAGCGCTCCGTGCCAACGGCTATTGACGTTCTATGTACAAACACTGCAGGCATATGTTTACACAGTGTATCGTTTATTGTAGGTTTCGGTTCACGGGGAAAATGGATTTGATTTGACGGTCGGTGCCTGATGTTAAGCATAGTACAATCCAAAAACATCGGCAACCACCGATAGACAGATTATCCATCGCCGGTCGCCGCTATCATGCCGGCCATAATGACGAAAGTCATCCGGTACTAGATATGCACAGGCTGATCCCGAAACGCGACACGCAGAAGCGAGTCACTATGATGGGCTTTTTCGCCATATACATGGTGGTTGCGACCCAGTCAGGCTGTGAAACCCTACCATCCCGCTATCGCCATTGCCTCGTTCAAGTCTTAAGATGTTATTCGACACACCTTACACCCCAAAACCAGTGTATGGAAGAGCCATAGGAATTTTATTGGCTAAGCAATACCACGAGTATATGGACAAATAACAGTCCAGACGGAGTTTTGCCCGGGACTTTTTTTGGAAGTTATACTACTTTTGGCGCGTTAGGGAAAAATGATGAGAGTAAATTTTACGATGCGCGTGCTCACTGTCACGAAAAACCGACACCCTGAAGTTAGCTATAGTCAACATTTTGTTTCTTTGTATTTGTTGTTTCTATTTCTTTTTTTTTCGTTTTTTCTACAAACATAGAATAAGGCGAAAAATAAAATTTTTGAAAAGATTTTATCTTGTTACGCCAAAGAAGTATAACTTCTAACGCATATAGATAAGTACACAAACACTTTTTTTTATCATAGGAGGCAAAGGAACAGGTGGGTCACCTGACATTAAGTGATCACCACCGTCCATAGACACCAGCAACACCGGAGGAGTCGTGCGTGGGTTTATTGTACGCTGAGTGGTGATTCAGATTTTCTGAACGAAAACAAATTTCGAAAATCAATTGATACTTGAAAAATATATTTTTTGTAATACACAAAACAGGAAGTAAAATTTTCTAAACATAATTTTAGTAACTTGCGCGATCTTCTTTTAATTCTCTTTTATATCAAAACGTAGCCTAAACACACATAAAATATACCATAACTTTTAAAATGGGCAGTGCATTGGTTAAGGAGATATATCGATTAATGTTCCCACACGTCGCACTACGCTGAGGACTGGCGTTTGCCATTGCTCCGGTAATGCGCTTTGGGACTTAGTCATAAAATCTAAAAATTCACTCTCATCAATATTCCCCAACATTCGAAAAGAAGTAGCACTTGAAAAGTGTTTCTCGCAATAATCATTATCAAATATATCTCCCAAATATTGTGATTGAATATACTGTAAAACGAATGAATCGGGAGCACACACGCCTACCAACATACGTTCATTCATTCCCCTGCCGTGACGTCATAAGAACCAGAATTCGTGACCTTGCCTGCCTTTATAATTTGTCTATAAGCATTTCCTGTTCATATATTTGTTGGCATACCTGAGAGTTTTCTCTTATTACTAAGCTTTTATTAATTGGAATGTTACATAAATAACTGTTGTTTATAGGAAACTAGTTGTGCCCACGGCTTCGCTCGTGTTAAAATAGATACATCAAAATAAATGACTACATAATATCTTAAAAAGTTCAACAAAAGAGTTCATAATCGTATATTAGAGTGCTTTTTTTTAACGGCTCATTTTTTTCAAATAATTTGATAGCATTACACAAGGTTGAAGTTTGTTAAACCGGCCAAGTAATGTTTTTCAGTCTAACGGACAACGAGTTTATATAGTCGACGTCATTCGAGCTTAAATGTCGTGGAAGGTGACCGTTAGACTAAATTTAACCGTCGAATCATACCGGTTCTATCTTAACGGCCGGCTTAACTGACAATCTAGATTTAAACATCGCTGATAGACGTCGATGTGTGAAAAATTTTCACAGGTTAATTAATGGATGAGGTATATGTCAACTAGTTTGAAGGCACTTGGATGAAATTGCGAAACTGGTTTGAAGTGAAAACCTCTTTAGACGTGTTGAGCGGTATTTTTGGCAGGAGATCAATTTATAATTTCGCGTCATGACGTGCTAGTAAGCGTGATCGATCGTATTGCGCTTGCGCGGTTTGTGTCAGAGTAGCGTGGCGACGCGTTGTATAGCGGTCTGTGTACACGTAATATTTATATTTTGCATTGGCATTGTGCAACCCATCATACGTTTGAATAATTCATAAACTTTAATAAACGTATGTAATTATTGCTTAGAGTACTAACAGATGTCAAAACCAGACTAATGTTAACAATATCAATAGGTATACTACTTGTGAAATTTAAATAATTCAGATTACAGTCAACACCGTTTATGGGATATCGTTTCGTTCGACATACCAGTTACATCGACCCAAAACAAAGGTCTCGGCTGAACGCTGTATCTCGAAAACATCACCGCTTGTTAGGAGTATCGGTTTTTACGACTAAATATGAGTAGGAGGAGTTTTTGGCGGTCTGTCATGTAGTGGATTTTATGTTTTATTCATAGACTTGTGTTATTTGACTCTATATTATGTAAATTTGGTGGCGTTTTACGTAATATAGTTAGTTTATTGTGCATAAGTGGAGTGAATGGAAAATAATACCACGGAGCATGAAATTCTGGGATATCACAAAAACTCCCTGGAAGGTTCTAGCAAGGCCTTGATCCACCATCTTGTTAAAATATTTATTCACACGACGTTTAATATTGAAATGATCGCACAACGCTTATAACATTATTTAGTCTATTTCAGTCCAGTTTAGTCCAGTTGAAGTCGTTATAACAGACTGACTGTATAATTAATTTAAAAATTATCCAGTCCGTTAGTGGTATCCGCCGCAAACTATGAACCCGTACCTAACGCTGCGCGTTATAAAAGACGTCCGCGACACATTTTTACCGACCCTCCTGATTCAATCACGTCAGCAAACGATCAGTACCAGCCTGTCCCTCGAAACAGAGCGTGTTCACGCCCACGCCCGCGTAACCTCAGATCACGCCGCCGTGGTCTGGGGGTTAATTTCGCTCCCGCACACCCGATTAGGTCTCCCACGGCAGCGGCTCAAACCTAGGTTCGATCCCTCGGTAGGGAGCCCTTGAGTGCGTTGCTTGCGTGATACGATGGCACACAAATATACATCACTGCTACAACATTACACGATCGCCCCCACACACGTGCACGCCCTACACGCTTACATATGAAAGTGGAAGAGTTTACTTTGTCCCCTTACCGAACTGAAAAACTTACAATTTTCCGATAATGAATATATGGAGGAGTTGTTGAGGCGTGTATGCTTGGTACACATATACGTTTCATCAACTCATACATATATGAATAGTTAACTAGGTTAGCTAAGATAGGTCGCGATTTTGAATGCAACAGGCAACAGCCAAGCCGAGGTGTGCCGTGCACCCTTGAGCTGGTTGCCAAAATAAAATCGGCTGAGTGATCGGCTGAGAGTCGGCATTTCGAAAAAAAATAATTAGAAATTCGAAACAGTACAGTTATTCCATTGTTTTGAATTTTCACTTCACTCGTCGGTCCTCGAATTTTTTTCAATTGCCACAATACTATACATATAGGTCGGATTTATTTTCTCATTATTGTTTCTTTCTATACAACAAATGAATGAGTATCGCTACTGTGCACACAAGTACGCTCATTATGCCGCCTCTACCTACAATATTCGTTCCTCCATCCGAGTCGAAGTCACCCTTTTCCTTTCTAAAAATACGAACGAAACGATTACCTTAGCCCTGGGGTTCGCAGACCACTCCCAATATTTATAGCATATACTGGATATTCTAAAAATGTGTATCTATATTTAATATTGTTTTGCGTCATTCGTTGTCTCAACGAGTTTATTTTTTTATATAAGTACAGTCAAAATCTATTGTTATTATATCGAAGGGACTACTCATATTTAGTCGTAAAAACCGATAGTCGTAACAACCTGTGATGTTTTCGAGATACAGCATTCAGCCGGGACCTTTGTTCTGGATCAATATAACCGGTGTGCTGTTTTAAACGATGTCGCCGTAAACGGCTTTCACTGTATTAAGTTATAATTCTTGTTATAACAATTATTTATTAAATCACTAACGGGCCCGGCGGATGTTGTTACGGCCCTATAATGGAAAACAATTGACAAATTATACACCTAAACCGTCTTCATGAATCATTTTATCTACTGGTGAAAACCGCATGAAAATTCGTTGAGTAGTCTTTGAGTTAGTCGCGAACAGACAGACGTGACTTTGTTTTATAATATCTACACTAATACTATAAAGCTGAAGTGCTTGTGTGTTTGAATAAACGCGTTAATCTCAGGAATTACTGGTCCGATTTGTAAAATTCTTTCAATGTTATATAGCTAATATATATACAAGCTATATATCATCACGTTAAGACCAATGGGAGCGGAGAAACCTACGAAGAATGTTTCAAAATGGTCTATTTTTTCCTTTTGAGAGCTTCCGCTTCGTGTTAGCCCAAAAATAACTGTTCCACGCGAACGAAATCTCGGGCAGAAGATAATGAATAATAACATTCAGTTAAATAATAAGCTCTAACAAATATACTAGAGGAAATCTAGAAGCTTCCATTTTTAAAATCAAATAATTTCAATTTTTATCGAGATCTTGGAATATTATGAAGTCGATTTTATGTTTTGTTCATAATCCTGTGTTATTTGACTCTTATGTTTTGTAATTTTAGTGGTTTTTACGTTATATAGTTCGGTTATTAGTAGTCCGATGAAGCTGTTCAGATCTTGTTAGGTCAATAGCGTAGTCAATTCGAGAAAAAAAATCGGTTATTGTTCATGGATTCTGACTTGCCACCAATAACTTCATAGAAAGTTTACCTAATCATCTTGTTAATTCATTAAAATGTCGAAGCTTCTAATACCTACTAAAACCTACTCGACAATAACAGTAATAATCTACTAAAGATTGGTTTGCCAAAATTAAAATTAAAAAGGACCAATTTACTGTGTCGTATATACTACAGGACATCTAGCACTTGCCATTGTTTTTCTAAATCAAACAATTTAAACTGAATCTGGTCACAACATAGAACTGAAGTGTAATGGAGCTTTCGGCAATGTTCGTGCATCTCCGCGCATCGGATCCATTTCCATCTGGTCACCAGGTTATTAGGGCATCGCACACGCGCTCCACAGCTCTCCTGCATACCCGTATGTGCCCTGTTACGCCGTGTTATAGATTTGAAACGATAGTAGCTCTGAATTAGTAAGTTTTAACGCAGTATTGAATGCATGGAAAGCTCGATTTAGCCTTATCATTAGCCGTATATTTAGTTGGTCCCATATAAGTCCAATTTCTAAGGTTTAGTGACTACCTTCAGTTAATTAACACTTAAAAATTATAATAAAGGGGGACAAACATTGGAAAAACAATGTGTTAAGTTTACACGCGGTAGAAGTGAAACTTAGTATTCTGATTAGTTTTTAAGAGAATGACATGAATACACAATGGAGACGGTAAACATTAGTTTTCAGCATAGTTTTTTAATATTTTCTATATATTAATATTGTAAATGGTATATGGCTTGTTAGTGTTAGCTCAAAGTAATTAGTCCACGCGAACGAAGTCGCGGGCAGAAGGTAGTAGTATAATATTGATGGATCGTTTTCAATGTACTTATGTGTTTCGTAGACACAAAAAAAAATTGTCACATTCTGAAGTTGAAAACCTACTAAATTTACTTAACAGGTAACAAAATAGATATACGTACCTAACAAAATAGTTATTGTAACGCTATATACGCATACAACAAATGAATAGACAGCATTAAGACCTAAATTAACAGAATACGGAAACGATATAAAAATTCAGTACCGGAATTTGGGCTAAACAGCCGAAGGGCTGTGTCGTCCATTACGTGGGCCTCGTAAATCTAACCATCCGCATTGACCTTCGTGACTCATAAGACCTTCACCTTGGCACCGTATCATACTGTGCGGTCGGACACAGAACGTGTACTTACCCTCGTATCTGCTTGTGATATTACCCGATGTTAAACTTTACGACATAGTATACGATATATAATAGCGGTTCCCAGACTTTATTTCTCATAGTCCACTATCAACATTTAGCCGGTTCCGGTGGAACCCCTGCACATTTCTATCATATTCCCAGAACTCGACGAAAATATGTGGAGATTAGATCTAACTATGGAAATTCGCGTTGCAGCTGAGTTCCAATTTCCGAAGTTCCAAAGTCCAAGTTCCAAAAAAGTGAGAATTGGTTGTGTTGAAGAGTGAGTTCTTAGTAACAGTCGCTGAGCTTCTTAAAATATTATCTGCCTACACTGATAGTTCAAGTCAAGCCAACATTTTAGTTCTTCACAATCGAAAACAGATAAATTTACGTAAACACCCGCTTACGAATAGTGAACCCCCACTTTTATTGTCTCGTCACGTAGACCCCCGTCGAATATCCCGTAGACCCCCAGGGGTCCATCTGAACCGCTTTAGGAAGTAGGGCTTGATAGATATTAGCGTTTGAGCACAATCTCATCTGATTTATCCTAATACTAGCCTGTGCCCGCTACTTTGTTCGCGTGAACATAGTTAATTTGGGCTAATTAATATGTAGCGAAAACTCTCAAGAGGAAAAAACATCCCGATTTTTAAACATTCTTCATCGATGTTCTACCCCCTATTGGTCTTAGCGTGATGATATATAGCCCATAACCATCCTCGATAAATGAGCTGTATAACAATGTAAGAATTTTACAAATCGGACCAGTAGTTCTCGAGGTTACCCCCTACAAAGTCACAATTTACAACGTCACAAACTCACAAACTTTACCTCTTTATAATATTAGTATAGATTATAAAGAGGTAAAGTTTGTGACTTTGTGGTGTTGTAGGGGGTAATCTCAGGAACTAATGGTCCGATTTGAAAAAATTGTTCAGTGTTATATAGCTCACTTATCGAGGAAGGTTATAAGACTATATCATCACGCTAAGACGAATAGGAACGGAGCAACGGTGAAAAATGTTTCAAAAACGGATTTTTTTTCCTTGGGAGCTTCCGCTGCGTAATAGCGTTAGCCCAAAAGAAACTATTCCACGCGAACGAAGTCGTAGGCAGAGGCTAGTGTTAGATAAAGACGTGGTCTGAGATGGTAAAGAAGAGAAGATATTGGCCCTCCAATGCAGCTATCAAGACACACCAACAGGTGTTTGGGTACAGATTTTCAACTCGAGAGTTGTAGCTCTCCAGGCGGATATTCAAAAAGCCTTACTACCATGCTATGTACCTAAGAATAAACCTAAGACTTAGTAGCATGGATAGACGCGATGTCCAAATGAACTGTTATCGCTACAAAATAATTCAAAATGGCCGCAATAACTTAGATAAGTTAGATTTTGTACAAAACCTGTGTTTTATCAAAAGATTTTAATGCCAGATATAAACACGAATTAGCTACCCCGTGTTTTAAACTAGGAATTTTTGTAATAAAAGTTTTATAGGTAACAGTGTTAGGCGTCTATAATAAAGTCCAAAAGTATATTACCAATTCCGCGAACAATGACTTCCTTCACTATATCAAGTCGATTTTAGTATTTGTCTAAAAAAAAGTCTCAAATTATCAATCTTCATATTGTTTTTACGTTGATGACTTACTAAAGTCCGTGGCAGGAGGTAACGAAGCCCGCTATAGATACGGGGTACGTTCGAACCGATTTTATAAATAGTTCACTGGGTCACCAAAGGGGATAGGTCCGGGGTTCGGAGGGGGAGGGAAGCGCAACCCTAAGGGATCCTAGCTAGGCCCGGGACGCGAGGTCGACGATCTGTCGCAATACAGGTCACCTCAATGCATCCCCCCGTTCCGCACTTGCATAGCCTGCGACCCTGTGACCCAGTTTCCAGGCGTACTGGAAAGTGAATCTATGTTATAGAGATTTACATGTATAAAAATCAATTGTTGAATGTATGCAAGCGTAATGCTTGAGAACGGCAGCACCGGTTTGTTATTTGTATTTGTAGTTGTCAGGATAAAGTATGTATGAATGATGAGATGTTACCAAAGTTCCTTGGAAAGCTCTAACTAACAAAGGGGTAGCGTCCGTTTCGTTAGAACAATGAACTCACCACATGACTTATTACCCACTTGTTTATGATAGTATAAATTTAATTAGAAGGGATTTATTTCTCCAGTAGAAAGGTTGCGGAAACTTGTAAATGGCCTTCATATCTTTATATATGTTATATGACTATTTTTATGTCTAGCTGTAAGTTTTCCTAGGAGTTTAAAATAAAATAAAATTCTTATCTCTTACTAGCTTCTGTCCGTGACTTCGTCCGCGTGGAATAGTCATTTTAGGCTAACGCTAAGACGCGGCGGAAGTTTTGAAATAGAAAAAAAAACGTTTTCGAAACATTCTTCATTGGTGCTCTGCTCCTGTTGGTCTTAGCGTGATGTAAGCCTCTAGCCTTCCACGATAAATGAACTATTTAACATTGAAAGTATCTTTCAAATCGGACCAGTAATTCCTGAGATAAGCGCATTCCAGCAAACAAACTCTTCAGCTTTATAACATTAGTATAGAAGTATAGATTCAAAATCTTGTCTTATTTGACTCTATATTTTGCAATATTGGTGGTGTTTTACGTAATAATGTTCGATTATTGTGCACAAGTGAAGTGGATGGGAAATAGTACCACGGAGCATGAATTTCTGAGATCCGACATAAACTCCTTGGAAAATTGTAACAAGAGAGCCACCATCTTGTTAGAACATTGAAATTATAACAAGAAACTTGTAACTGTAGTTACTCGACAATGGTAGTGCTAATCTAGAAGATGGTTACCAAAATAATACGAAAATAGGTAGGAAATCTAAGATTGAATTCCTAATTACGTTCATGAGAAAATTAACACCTTCCAAAAATAACGTATGCTATACGTGTTGTTGCTTAAGTGTTGTGATGAAAGAAAAAAAAGTTTTAATATTTTTAACTAGCTGTGCCCTCGACACCGTCCGTGTGGAACCTAATGAAAAAAAATTCAGTGACTAATAAAATCATCTGAATATATAAAGTCAATTTACGTAGCTACTTTTCTCTCGTACTTATTTTAAACCTTATGATTAATGTTACAATAACTTTTGATAGACTGAACCGATTTCGATGAAGCTAAGATTAACTGTTAATCGAGGATATGCTTTATGACTCTCGCGGTTTATTGTTAACGCAATAGTTTAGCTGTGATGCGACTTGATACAAACGGACAGACAGATAGACGTTTCTAAAAATGACTGAAATAAATTCTGATACTTATTGCAAGATACTTTCCCCTTTTTTTCCACAAAAATCTAAAAAGTGCTAACACTTTACATTTGTATTCTTATCAATTGTACATACATTATAATGATATATCATATTGATTAATGTAAATTATATTGGTCACTGTCCCACCGTTATGGTATTACGTGACGGTTGTCGTGAACTTGGCTGACTCACAAGGTTTTCGGGTCAGGGTTTTAGATATTACCGTTTCGCTGTTTCCATTATTCGGATGATATTGTTTTTAAAGAAAGTTGAAATACGGTAAAATGGTTGGCACTATCTCTGACAAAGGTGTCGCAAGCGCGTTGCCAGCCTGTCTTGGTGGGGAAGGGAGAGCGAGGGAGGTCGGCCTCTAGCGCTCTCACTGACAGAACGAAACGCAACAATGCTAACACTGTTACTTCACGTCGGTGTTTCTGTGATAGAGTGGTACTACCCCGGACGAGCCGACCCATTCATGCTGAAAGCAGTTATAGCACCAGCGTGACTCTTCCACCTGCAAAATGGTGGGCATACAGCATGAATGGGTCGGTTCGCCCGGGTTAGTACTACCCGACCCACAGAAGCACTGACGTGAAGTAACAGTGCTTACATTGTTGCGTTTCGTTCAGTCAGTGAGAGCGCTTGAGGCCCACTTTCCCCTCTCCCCAAAGACATGCCGGCAAATCACTTGCGACTCCCCTGGTTTTGCTAGTGTCTTATGAGCGATGGTGGTCATTTAACATCAAGTGACCCACCTGTTTATTTGCCTCCTACGATAAAAAAAGTATTTAATTTTCTTTTTCGTTCGACCTATTTATTATAATAAGCTTGTTTTACCGTATCGTAAGTGATAATGCGAACGTGAATACTATCACCGCGATAGTGTGGATTGATCGACCTTTTCCGTAATATATTGTACCAGTTCATATAATGTACCTTATATTAACTATGTACTATTAGCGTTGGTCCATAGTTCTGCTTACATATTAATCGATAATGTAGGGTGGTAGGGAATTTTATAACACCTACCCACCTCCCCACCCTGGCTGGTTAACCTCTTGAAAATTTTTCAGCAAACTCCTATAAGTGTTTTCTGACAGCTGCTCTTTGGAACCAGTAATTTGAAACTAACCATGTCACCAATATCTTGAATGAGTTTTCATTAAATATTATAGGAAGTTTTTGGCGGGATCTTGGAATGTCATTATAGTGGTCTTTATATGTTATCCATAATCTTGTGTTATTTGGCTCTATATTGTGTAATGTTAGTGGTGCTTTACGTAATATAGTTTAGTTATTGTGCACTAGTGAATTGGTCGGAAATAATAGCACGGAGCATGGATTCTGACTTGTCACAAAAACTACCTGGAAAGTTCTAACAAGACGGCCACCATCTTGTTAGTTAATTGAAATTATATCAAGAAACTTGTAATATCGTTACTCACTTGACAACAGCAGTAATAGTCTACTAGAAGACTGGTTGCCAGAAATAAAATAGAAGAGAAAATATTATAGTGGACGTTATTTTACACTTCCGCCTGGAATCGATAGGCCGCTACCACGTTTCACTGCACCAAACAAACGTTTGATTGCATTTGTTTTAGGTGTACCAAGTGATTAATAAAATCTACTCATTTTTTTTTTTAAATATCATATAGGAGTCAAACGAACATGCGGGTCAACTGTTGTTAAGCGATCACCGCCGTCCATAGACACTAGCAACCCCAGAGGAGTCCCAAGTGCGTTGCCAACCTGTGATTAGGGGAATGGAGAGAAAGGTATAGGAGAAGAGAGGTTAGAGGGAGGGGGAGGGAAGATGGGTCTCCGGCGCTCTCACTGACCGATCGAAACGCAACAATGCAAGCATTGTTACTTCACGTCGGTTTTCTGTGAGAGGGTGGTGCTACCCTGGACGAGCCGACCCATTCATGCTAAAACCAATAAGAGCTTCAGCGTGGCTCTACCACCTACTCAAAATATTAAGTCCATTTACTTGTCTACTTTTCCTTCGTACTTAAGTCGCATCGTCATTAAAATTACAATAACTTTTGATAGAGTGAACCGATTTTAATAAAACCAAGACTAAATGTTACTCGAGGTGTTATTGTGAACAGTACTTTAGCAGTGATGCATGTTCAAACAAACATACAGATAGACAGACAGATATTTCTATATATAAATATATTTTATTACTTGTTTCAAGACATCTGCGACACGTTTGATTTGATGATGTTACGAATATATAACACAGAATAACTTTTAAAAGTGCGCGACAGTGACTACGATCCAGCAGAAAATAATGTGGTATAGAATTTCGTTTCTCTTCCCCTTTTTTTCCTCGAACTGTCTACGTCATTGACCTAGAAAGTTCTTAACAGCTTCACCAGACTACATCGTTTCTCTCTCCCCCCTCTTTGTATTTTCCGAGTACCTTAAGAATATATTATCTCATTCTTTCGCAGTCTTAACCCTATACTATACATTTATAGTTATCTCCTTTTCATCTCGTAGAGTCTATCTTACATTTTCTAAAACGGACGGCACAATATCTAAAACCTACAACCGGGACCAGCCGTATGTGTCAGAGGTGAGAAAGGTATGAGGACGAAGAGAGAGGAAGGGTGTGAGAGAGATAGTAGGATCCGGGACGTTGGCGAGCAACACCAAACTGCGGGATATTCTAGCCGGCACAATAGCCACATTTTCCTCACAACTCCTATGTGGAGTCAGATTAACACGGCGCGCGGCACGCCAATAAATGTTCATTCCTTCGCTGCGTCGCCAACACCGTCGTAAACTAATAACCAATTGAATAATATTTTATCAATTGTTACAGATTTATGGCGTCCAAAACAGCAAAGAACTGCAAGAATAAGTACTCCGATGTTCCGCAGACGCGGTTTACCACGAATTTGAATTAATTAAAGTATTGTAAAAAATGCACTCCGTCAGTCACCGTCCACGAACGCAGAGAACGAAAAAGAACATTTTGGAGAGTTTAAAAATCAAAAAGAAAAGCGTCGACCTTAAAAATTCGATGAGTTCTAAATATAAATGTTGAACGTGTACCTCTTTAAGTTGTTTCGTTTCCCGCGTTTTTAAATTACTTCTATTATATTTTTCTTTTGTCTAAAGAGGCTTTAATAGATATTGAAAAAGTGAATTCGTTTAAGTGAAAAGAGTTTAATAATTAATAGTAATTTAATTATTAAAAAATAAAATAAATAGTTGCCTTCTCATCTGTAGTTGTTTGGTCCAATTTCTCCTGTATTCATAATAAATATTCGTAATAATTAATAATTCCCCCTAAATAAAGTTAAGAAGTGTTTTAAGGAAGATCTTTTTTGGAGAAAATAACCGAAGGTTTGTATGAACTTCAGTTCAGATATCTTTAGTTTATATTTTTATTAGGCAAAGGCTCACGTTTTATAAGGCCTAATACAAATTATGTTTCTTTGTTTGTAGAATAACGGATAATCCCTATTATTTAAGGTATGGTATATTTCAGTATCTCCAAAAACTTTTCCTGACCAAACACTGACCATAACTTCAGTCAGACGCTTTAAAGCGTACAGAAAAATTAATGAACATCACTTACGAGTTTTTGCCGGGATTTTAGTCTGTCATGTAGTGGATGTTATATTTTATTCATAGTCTTGTGTTATTTGACTCTGTATTTTGTAAACTTTGCTTTACGTAATATAGTTAGTTTATTGTGCATAAGTGAAGTGAATAGAAAATAATACCATGGAGCATGAATTTCTAAGATTCCACAATAACTCCCTGGAAGGTTCTAACAAGGGAGCCACCATCTTGGTAGAATATTGAAATAATCACACGATGCTTGTAATGTTATTAACTACACAGCAATGGCAGTAATAATCTGAAAGATTGGTTGCCAAATATTTTTTTTTGTTGCTTTTCTGTATCTGCAATCAGTAATAATATAAGCGGATTTGTTGAATGTGGAGTATGTCTGGCCAAGTGTGTCATCCATTGAGGACATCTACTTCCAGAGTTATATCATTTTACATGTAGTTGGTATATGTCTTTTCGCTTCAACCGTTTCACATATCTCTGTTGAATGAGTTCAGCTGCTAGAACATTCGGGTGGTTGTTCAGCCTTTTTTGGTACTTAAGTGCAGTCCTATGAATCTCTTCTTGGATTGTGGCTATAGGAAGGTTTTCATAGATCTCGTTGTTGGTGATGAACCATGGTGTCATAGATATAGTCCTGAGTATAATATTTTGCATGCGTTGTAGTACCTTGATGTTGTATTTGCTGGTGCTTCCCCAAAGTTGTATTCCATACATCCACACGGGTTTTATGATTGACTTGTAGATCAAGAGCTTGTTATCGGTTGAGAGCTTACTGTTGCGCCCCACAAGCCAATGTAGATTTCTATACCGAATACTGAGTTCCTCTCTTTTTTTCTTAATATGTTTTTGCCAAGTCAATATTCGGTCTAGGTGCATACCAAGGTATTTGACACTATTTTTTTGTGGGAGTAATACGTTTTCTAATGTTACTGCTGGACAGTTTCCTTTATTTAGGGTAAATGTGACTTCTACAGATTTGGTTGAACTTGCTCTGATTTTCCATTTATTTAGCCACGCATTCACTTCATCGAGACTTTTTTGAAGCGTTTCTGTAGCTATTATAGGGTTCTTGTTACTAGCCAAGATAGCTGTATCATCTGCAAACGTAGCGATAGTGACATTATCAATTTGTGAAAGGTCTGAGGTATAAAGTAAGTAAAGGATAGGCTCCAACACTGATCCTTGGGGTACTCCCGCCTTAATTTCGTGAAATACCGAGGTCACATCAGCCTCTCTCACCTGAAACAACCTATCTCTAAGGTAAGAATGCAGTAATCTATATATTAATACGTGAAGCAAATTTTTTGTATCCATTTTTAACCTACTTCCCGTCAACGGGTGAACTTGAAATTTGGCATAGTTAAAGTTTCTAAGGCGGAGAAGTGTAGAAAACTGTTTATTTTATATAAAATGCGCATTAGGAGTACATTAAAATAATTAAAATATGCACTACTCACACTACTACTCGAATTTTACACAACATATATACACATGTAAAATATAAAAGACAGTTTGACAGCCGTCAATAATAAATAGACTTCAAAAAAGATTACGAAGGAGGTTGATATGCTCGACTGTATATATTTTTTAGCCTTACGTTCCAATTGCCCTTTTCATCATAATTTAACATAAACTATTATTATAACATTTATAACACGACTTACCTTTTTAAGTTTTACATGCTCTTTGAAATCAATTACTCAAATTGTAGGTTAATTTTATAATAATAATACAATATGTAAATTTATAATATATATAGATTAATAATTAATTTATAAACACATTATCTTTAGTATTGGAACCACTGAAATAATTATTAATGAGTTATCCTTGGTTTTATTGGATGTCAAAATTTTTAGGTGACAGTAAAAATATGATTTAGAACTCCGCGATTACAATGATGCAGTTTAACCTGATGTAGCAACAAAAAATTATTTTTAAAAATTAATGGTAGTATTAAAAACAAAATTAATGGTAGTATTAAAACATCTTTATTTTGGATTCATCATTTGATTGTACTGTGTATCAATTACTTTTCCAAAAGATGATACTGAGCATATCACCATTTTTCATAAAGAACAGACTACATTTAATTCAATATAACCGTGAATTACCACCCAGCCATGGTGTCGTGTGGGATTAATTGAAAATTGTGTCATGGGTTGCGATAAATTTCTTTATTTTCGTAAAGCTATGTTTACTTTAGAATTTGAGAGCTTTACTACCTATTTTTTGTTTCAAAGTTATAATTAATTTCAATTTTCATTTACACATAGATTCTTTTTTATGTTTACATAATTAAAGATCATGATAAATGGCAAATAACTAAATAGCCATGATGAAACCCCTTGATTATAGAAGTATATACCCTTTGACAAAAGAACCCTAATAAAGTTCAAACATTAAAAAATCAATTAACTATGGTCGAATGTCGACCACTGGGCGCCCACTAGTAAATAGTAACTGTGTGATAAGTTATTCTTTAATCTTCGAGAGTAATCCATCATGCCAGACTTTATCAAAAGCCTGTTCTATATCAAGAAATACAGAAGAACAGTATTCTTTGTTTTCTAGGGTATTTCTAATTTCATTATATACTCTATGCACCTGCTCCACTGTGGAGTGATGCTTACGGAAGCCGAACTGGTGGTTGGGTATGACATCGTTTTCTATCAATAGTGGTATTATTCTACGTAATAACACCTTTTCGAAAACCTTAGAGAGGATCGGAAGTAAAGTTATAGGTCTGTATGATGGGATCTCATTGGCTGGTTTTCCTGGTTTACGTATCATTAAGATTTGTGATACTTTTCAAAGCATGGGAAAATATTGGACTCTCAGGCATCCATTAAATAGGGCTGTGAGGAAAACGATTGATTTTTTTGATAGATGGATAAGTACTTCTTTAGTTTTAAGATCGAAACCTGGAGCTCTTTTATCTTTCAGTTCCCGTATTATCTTACATATTTCGCGATGTGTTACTGGTTTTGGCGGTAGAGATAGTTGAAATTCATGTTTTAAAATACATTTCGTTTCATTTTCTGCCTCAAGAAGTTAATTGCATGTGGAGTAAACGCTTTAGACAGATGTGTAGCAAATGCATCAGCTTTTTCTTGCGCAGTACGAGCCCATTGATTATTAGACTTTATAGGTGGTTTTGTTATCTGGGGTCTGTTATGTCTTTGTGAACTTCCATAGTGAGTAGTTAGAGGCTTCTGTTGCGCCAAGAGATTCCAGTTTCGCTTGTAAGGTAATACTATGCCATTCTTGTATTGCTTTTAGTTTTAGCGCAGCAATATTAAAAGTTGTTTATCTTCTTTATGTCTACTAAGTTGCCAGACTCTGCGCAATCGACGTTTTTCCAACACTTTTTTCTTTATTTCATTAGGAAAGTTGTACCGGTTTGTAGTTTGCATGGGAGGTGTGTTAAATCAGCAAGCTTGTTGGATGATGTTAGTTATTTGCCTTGTTGCCTCTTCTAGGTCATCAGGTGTTCTTAATGCTACTTTTATGACTATGTTTTCTTCCAAGAATTCACGGAAAGAACACCAGTCGGTATGTTTAGTATAGAGTTTTTCAGGCTCGTCGTACTCAACAGGTAAAGTGCCCATAGTTAATAAAATAGGGATATGGTCAGAGGTGCTATCGTAACACGAAATCACTTTCCCTTAGGAAAACCTTTTACAATGAAGAAGTCTAATAAGTCAGGGATTATACTGGTATCTGTGGGCCAGTAGGTGGTTCGGAGGTAGATAATGTGGACAGTTTGTTATTGTCCAAGCTCATCTTTAGTTGTCTTCCTCTGGTGGTGATTAATCTGGAACCCCAATAGGTGTGCTTACAGTTCCAGTCGCCACCAGTAAGATATCGATTTCCTAGAGTTTGAAAGTATTGAGTGAATATGGATTCTAAGACCTTATACTTAGGAGGACAGTAGACAGCCGACAATTTAAATCTTCCACAGTTCGATTCAATTTCTACGTATGGTATACAGGCATGCAGGCTGGTATGCAGGCATTATTTGGTGTTTTATTGACTGTTTAATAATGATTGCTGTGCCAGCATGAGCAGTGCCATCAGGATGTCCTGTTAAGTATGTTTTGTATCCTGGTATTTTAACATTCGTAGCGGCAGTGCAATGTGATTCAGATATTAGTATTATGTCCAAATTATGTTCCTTTATTAAAATTTCTACCTCATGTTTATTTGGCGCTAAGCCATTAATGTTCCAAGCTGATATATTGAAAGACCCTATTTAGTTAATGCTTTATCAAGAAGTTAGGACATGAGGTTCACTAGAACACTCATTTGTTGTATAATTAAATCGAATTTTTCACACTGTTTATGAAACAGCGATTCCAGTGTTTCTTGTGTAGGTTGAATTTTTTTGTGATTTTTGAGAATTTCGGCATATGTTTCTTCCTGTGGTACATGAGTATTATGACTAGGTTTAGGAAACTCAAGTTGTCTGTCGATTTGGTTTTCTTGTGCATGTTTAGATATCATTTTAGGTTCCAGATGCGGTCTCCTGGTTGTTCTTCTGGCTAATAATTCCTTATAAACTTCGCATCCTTTTTAGTTAGATGGATGTGGACCCTGACAAAGTGCACAAAGTGTAGGAGTGGACTGATCTCTTTTTGGACAATCTGAGCTCTTCTGTGATTGGGCACAATTAACACATCGGTATGGTCTCATACAATAATTTTTCGAATGCCCGTATTGCTGACATATTTGGCACTGTACAACAGATTTCTTTTTTTAGGATCTCCAATCACTACTACTTGGCGGGCAATATATTTAATTTCCTTAACAGCTTTGTTATTGGGACCAGGCAGAATATTAACAAAGAATGTTGATGTTGCTTTCTTGTCAGGGCCATATTTAGCATTGATTATTTCACTTGCTACGGTGTTACCATTCTTCCATTGCTTCTTTTATGGCTTCAATTGGAGTTGTTGAATGGAGATTCCTGATGACTATTCTAAAAAATCTTTCGTCTTTTCTGTTAAAAGTGTGACCAATTAGACCTTTTTCTCGAACAAAGGTAATATAAGTTTCTTGTATACTTCGGTTTCCATACAGCTTATTCTAAGTTAATTTTATACGAGAATATCTTGTAAACTATTGATTCCAGGAGCTCAGTTAATTTATTGACGTCGTCTATTCCATTAAGAATAATTGGAGGTGGTTTGGGGGTCTTTTTTAAATGCAGTAATGGTCTATCTTCATCAGTTAAGTCAACCGGAAGCTCACTGAACCTGTTAGGGGAATTAATTTTTTGAGGTGGTGGTGAGGTACTCATTTTCTTTCTTTTTGGGTTTCTGATAACGGAAACCCGTTGCCAGGCTGGTGGTTTAAGGGCATTCTGGTTTTCCATGGTGGTTGGAATGTTGGTTTCTTCGTTGTCAGATTTATCTCTAGATATTGTTTTGGATGGGTCCAGTTCAGGCTTGCCACCCAGTGATAAACTTCTTGTTTTCTTCAATAAGTTGGGATGCAACGACTGCTGCTTGTTTCCAGTAACATTCACAGATACAGAGGCCTGGTTACTCACCACTGTACAGTCTTCGGTAATATATTTCACACCCTGAGGCTCGGGAACCTTAGAGCGCTGGACGTTAGCCGGATCGCATGACCAGTCACATTCTATATTTTCCATACTTTCATAAAAAGGGGGGAGGGGGTGAAAGAATAGTGGCATGTGTTTTCCAAGCACCTGCCATGGATATTTTTGAGGGCATTTAGTAACTTCATGACTCTCCGTAGCCAATTATAAGGGTTATTTAACCGCCGCCCTTGGCTCGGCGTTGACGAAATTTACGGCCGGCTTCATGTTCGTAGATTGGTAACATTTCGTCATTCTCAGCCAACCCTCCTCTTTTCTCATCCGAGCTTGGCACCGACAAAGGCAGAGTTTGCCAAATATAAAGTTGAAAAAAAAAAACTCCCCTTTTATTTACAAGCTTAATATTTAAAGACGTTATTCAGAGAGCTATTATAAAATTATATTTCACCAGCCGCATAGAAAGTAATAAGAAAATACCCCGTCAGACGTGAACAATCGTCTTATGGCCGATTTCTGAGGTACTTCAACAGTAGTTTGTCTGTTCAATAACGTCATCGGTTCGATAACTTGTCAAATTGTTTTTTTTTTCCTCGAACTGACTTCGTAATTGACACATGCAATTCACGATCTATTTGAGCTGACCTAACCTAAGAGCTAACCTAAGTGTTAGCTGACCTAATATATGAGTTTTTGGAACATATACCTATATGTACCAAACATATATCTCAACAACTCTTATATATATTTCTAAACTGTTTCAGTTCGATAAGGGAAAGAAACAAGACCCTTCCACTTTCATGTGTAAGTGTGTATGCGTGCACGTGTGTGGAGGCGATATGCGTATTTTTTTTTTACCGAAGCACGACATAGCGACTGCACTATGCCTGATGTTAAGCATAGTACAATCCAAAAACATCGGCAACTACCGAGAGACAGATTATCCATCGCCGGTCGCCGCTGTCATGCCGGCCACAATGACGAAAGTCACCCGGTACTGGATATGCACAGGCTGATCCCGAAACGCGACGCGCAGAAGCGAGTCACTATGACGGGCTTTTTCGCCATATGCATGATGGTTGCGACCCAGTCGGGCTGTAAAACCCTACCACCCCGCTTTCGCCATTGCCTCGTTCGTTATTCAGCAGGGTGCACCACGTGCAGGTGAGGTTGGCTTGGGTGTCTCAAGTCTTAAGATGTTACTCAACACCCCTTACACCCCTAAAAATGTTAAATGTTGTTGCAGTGATGTAAAATTTTGTGTCACTGTATCGCGCGAGGAGTTGCGTTTATGAACACACACAATCATAAGATAAATGTCAATTAAACACAACAAGCTATCTGACACTTTATCTTATGGACAACTCTGTTGAGTCAATAACTATTGGTAGTTTAACCGAGTACCTCAGAAACCGGGCATAGGTCTAATACTGACTGACTTGTACGACATAGTGCTAGGAACCTCAATCGTCAATGTTCTTTGGGACCATATAAGTGACATGAACGCATATATTATTACCATTTCAGGATATCCACAGAAATGGATAAGCCGGAGGTTGACAGCGTAATCGGTAACACCGAAGATTCGACTCTACTTAATAGGAATAGAGTGAGTTTTCAACTTTTTTATGTCATAGGAGGCAGATGAATAGACTGGTCACCTGATGTAAGATGATCACCGCCGTCCATGGACACTAGCAACACCAGGGGAGTTGCAAGTGCGTTGCCAACCTGTGTTTGAAGGAAGGGGTAATGGAGAGAGAAGGAGGGAGGAGCGAGGGGAGGGGAGATGGGTCTCCGGTGCTCTCACTGACTAAACGAAACGCAACAATGCAGGAGATAAATTTATAATTTCGCCCCTTGACACGCTAATAAACGTGACCGACCGTAATGCGCTTGCGTGGCTTTTGTCAGACTAACGACGCGTAGTCCAAGAGCCTGTGGACATCTATTAATTATATTTTGTGTTTGTGGTGGATACAAAGACCCAAATAGTCCGTTTGGCGGATTTGTTTGTTTGTTTGGTTGTCAGATCTCAGTTACTGGTCCGATTTAAAAAATTCTTTCAGTGTTAGACAGCTTATTTATCAAAGATGGTTCAATTATCACCACTCTAATATCAGTAGGAACGGATCACCAATGAAAAATGTTTCAATTTTTTTTTTCCTTTTGATAGTTTCCGCTGCGTGTTAGAGTTAGCTCAAAGTAACTATTCCACGCGGGCGATGTCGCGGGCAGGTAACTATACGTTTTTTTTTCTCAAACGGACTACGCCATTGCCCTAGCGAGGCCTTAACAGCTTCACCGGACTACTCGACAGTACGTAATAAGGCTGTCGCGTACCGATAACAGTTTTATCTAGTACCAGCTTATTCCGGCTACTTCGTCTACATCAGTGTTTCCCAAATTTTTTAGGCCATACCCCATTTCTAAAATTTTTATGCCCCCCATACATAATTTTAACCCTTAAAAGTTGTTTTGTTCCCTTAAGAAATATAAACGATAAGTTTTAGGAGGAAATCACTATGAAATTGTTATCAAGACATCGTAAATAAAATTTCAAAACATATAATGTAAAAGTTACTGGATTTGACGACTCTAATTACCCAGTTATTATTTACGTAACGTCAAATGAAATTATAACTGATAATTATTTACAGCATTTTTTTCAAGAATTTGCCCTTTTTTGTTAATTTTGTCTCCGATATCCTAGCATTGCATTTAAATAATCCAAAGCGAAAGGGTTAAAGTCGTGTTGAATCCATTTTTAAATTGCCCCCTTTAACTATCAAATTGCCCCCCTGTAGGGCGTGGGCTCACGTTGGGAAACACTACATTGTTTATCATTCTGACATTATATATCGGACCAGTATTTCCTGAGATTAACGCGTTCAAGCAAATAAACTCTTCAGCTTTATAATATTTAATTTGGCATGGCGAGTGTGGGAGACGTGGCGACGCGATGTCTAGCGTAAGTGACTGTGCGCAATCTCTCTTGCCGCACTGAGATCGCATACCTATAGTGTAATTTGATATTCATACGATTTGGGATTCGAACAATTTCGATGTTACACATGTGCCCGGCGTCTCGTGACGGTTTACATATTTTTGTATGGAAAACATGTTTTTTTCCATTAATAAAGATTATTGCTAATTTTCAGAGTTTCAAGTATAAACAACTGGTACGCAGTCAGGCGATACGCGAAACGCAATCGCCCCCGCGTACAACGTCCCCCGCTGTGAGCGACAACAGGGAAGCGACATCACCAGATGCGACTGTCGCCAGTGACGTTGGAAATAACAGCGATAACGCTACAAATAACAGCGATAACGTCGAAAATAACCTGACGAGTAACAGTGAATCGAGAACGCTTAGTGAGAAACCGAGCGAAAATTCTAGTCATAGCGATAATTGTAGTGATGGTGTTAGTTATTTAATGAGTAGTGATTTTAACGATTATAAGATGAAGCAGCCAGTTGAGATACAGGTTTGTGTGTGTTTTTTTATGTAATTTAGTAAGAATTGCTTACGCAGTGATTTAATGATTTTTAAGGGACACTTTGAGGGCGGTATGAATTAGGTTTAATGTAACAAAAATGTATACCGAAAAAGATATAGCTATGACTTTATTTTATAGGTTATGTAACTTTTTGACAGCGATCTTTTAATGAAGAGATTAGACGGTCGAGAGAAGATTCACAAATACCATAGTGTTTTAATTTAAGAATAAGCGTACTATGGTCAACGCAACCAATTGCATCCTGCGAATCCTCCCAGGTTTCCAATATATGATTTATGAGCGTTGCACCAGCGTCAGTAGTAGATTTCGATTTCGTGAAACCAAACTGTCGACCATCCAGAAACTCTTGCACTGTAAAATATTCTACCAATTGTTTAAGCATAATCTTTTCAAAAATTTTACTTATCGACGGAAGTACAGAAATAGGTCTATAATTTCCAAGACTACTTCTGATACCTGATTTAAACAAAGGAACCACTTTACTTACTTTCATTAGATTAGGGAAAGTTCCTTTTAATATGCATTGATTAAATATATTAGCCAAATGTGGTGAAATAGTGACGATTAAGGACTGTATTACTATTACCGACATTCCCCATATGTCTTCGGTGTATTTTAAATTTAATTGTTTAAATGTCCTTATTATTTCACCTGCACTAATAGATGAGAACTAAAATTTTGAATTTATAAGTGCACTCGTATTCTTTAAAAGAGCTGCGGCACCCTGAGCTGAAGATGTTATACTCATTGTTATTTGTGAAGGTATATTAGTGAAATAATCTTGGAAAACAGTTGTTACCTCTGAAATGTTTGAATTACGTACTCCGTCGACACTTAGATTAAATGAGTCATCATTTATTTTATTTTTTCCTAATTCTTTATTTATTATATGCCAGACAGTCTTGGTCTTGTGTCTAGATTCGAGAATAATGTTCCCTAAAAATTTTGCTTTGGCAGCTAAACAAAGACGTTTAAAAATTTTAGAATAATTCCTAACATAAGCATGAAATGATTCACTATTTGTTAGTGATCTCTTATAATATAGATCATACAAACGATCTCTACTTATTTTAATACCTGTAGTTGCCCATTCACTACATTTTTTTACTTTCTTTACACTAATAACCTTTCTTGGGCAATGTTTACTAAATTCAGTCCTTATGATATTAAATAAGCTGTCATAGTCACTATCTGGATCTTGATTAATAAAAGTCTTGAAAGATAAATTTTGTGCAATATTATGATTTAAAAGACCTAATCTAGTTTTGGATATAAGCCTAGTTGTTTTCTTATAGTCACTGCTAGGTTTATTACAATTAATTTTAACAAGGAGTCCTTTGTGGTCAGACCGTACCCCAGTAACAATACTACCGCCAATGGTCTTGAAGTCAGTAAAAACATTTTCAATACAAGATGCAGTTTGAGACGTACATCTGGCTCCCCTCGGTAGGGAGCCCTTGAGTGCGTTGCTTGCGCGATACGGTGACATACAAATATTCATCACCGCTACAACACTACACGATCACCCCCACACACGTGCACGCCTACACGCTTACACACGAAAGTGGAAGGGTTTACTTTTTTTCCCTTATCGAACTGAAAAACTCTCAATTTTCAGATATTAAATGTATGGAAGAGTTGCTGAGGCGTGTATGCTTGGTACACATATACGGTTCAACAAGTCATACATATATGAATAGTTAGCTAGGCTAGCTAAGATAGGTCGCGATTTTGCATGCAACAGGCAACAGCCAAGCTGAGGTGTGCTGTGCACCCTTGAGCTGGTTGCCATAATAAAATCGGCTGAGTGCCTTAAGCGCTCGCCTTAGTAGTCCGGTGAAGCTGTTAAGACCTTGATGGGTCAATAGCGTGGTCATTTCGAGAAAAAAAAAACCTTCATCTGGTTGGCTCATTAAAAAGAGGATGCAGATTAAACGCCCTAAGTAACGATGTAAACATAGTGACCTCTGGCGACGCGTTTAAAATATCTATAGTGAAGTCACCACAGATTAAAACTTTCTTATTACTATTAAATATTTGTATAAGAATTTCCTCCATTTTTTGTAAGAATTGGTGAATACTTGATGATGGAGGTCTATAAATACAAAGAATGATTGATTTATCCATCTCTGCACATGCCACTTCATTAATACGATCTATTGAGAGACTACATATATCTTTTCTCTCTTCAGATTTTAAATTATTTTTAAATAATATAATACAACCACCACCGACAGTGATTGTTCTATTAAAAACACTGGCCACCGAAAAATGAGGGCCATTAAATAACATTTTATTAGGTTTAAGCCATATTTCTGTAAAACATAATATATCTAGTCTCTCTCTGTTTAATAATAACTCTATATCTAATATTTTGCCGGAGAAGCGATTAATATTTTGATGATACAATGTGATATTACACTGCTCCTTTGTACTAGTTTAAAAATTTAATCACAGTATCATTAGATGAACTATATGATACCGCTGAATCACTTAACATATTAATATTATAAGCTATCAATGTAGCTATGTCGCGTTTATACTTTTTGGGAAAATACATACTATCCTGCGTTATTGTATAGTTATTAATAAATTTATTAATGTCGAAAAATATAAATTTGTCTCTATGACGCCATGTCAAATTGTACAACAATGTATTTAAAATATGAATGTTATTGTTTTTTTTTTCTGATAGGAAAATTGGATATGGAAAGGCACATAACATTATGCTTCTCATATTCAACTGTAACAACTTTTCTGATGTCTTATACAAATCATTTTTTTTAATATCAGAGCTGTCCCCTACTAAAATGACAATGTTACATTGGTTGTCAAAGTCTGTGTTCAAAACTTTTTTAATTATTTGATTATATGAGGCACCAGGCATACAATAATTAATCATACTTTCATTTAAAGATTGTGCCAACATAGATCCCATTACAACATTAGTCATTGACAATGGGTTTTAACATAGACGAATAAAAGATTAAGTATATATTTTTTTTAATTTTCGAGATAATTAGGTCAAATATTAAGCACCTATTTTGTTAGTAGTCCGGTGAAGCTGTTAAGAGCTTAGTCAATAGCGTTGTCAGTTCGAAAAAAAAAACTATTTTGGTAATCGATTTAAAGAGAATCGAGCGCAGACTGTCCTCCACAAATATTGCTACTGTCTAAACAGTCATCTGTTATATCAGAGCAACATTAGAAGGACACAGTATTTTCAAGAATGACGTCATCATAGATAATATATATATAAAATACATTACACGTTACAATCGTTTTTATTGAATGCACAGAGAAAGGAGGCAATCCGAGATATCACTATCGTTCATATATTAAACCACTCTATAATAGTTTTTAGACACCATATTCCTGTGTAAAATGTGGCTTATATTTAAAGAGAAACAATCTGGTAATTAAACACAATCCGTTTTGGTTTATATTTCAGAGAAACACTCTGATAACACAATCTGTTTGTTTTATTACAACTGACAATCAACATTTAGTTGCTGTGTTTCATTTACTACTTTAATGTTGTTCATTTCTTTTTCACGCGAAAGCATGTCTCTTATTTCTGTTTCAACTT